>CM036247.1:10443255-10964905 GCA_020698575.1 Bostrychus sinensis
GCACAGAGCATTTACTCCTGAACTAGTTGATCCCAAGCAATATACTGTATACCTTAACCATTGCAAGATACGGCTTGGCTTGCGGTCTCCTATTGTTGCTAATTTAGGTGAATGTTTCTATTCAGCTTTAGCACTTAACGTGAATAAAAAATAAAAAATAAAGACAGCTAACAGAACAAAATGCACTGATTTACAAACAAAATGCTTCCGGAACAAAAGTAGTGAAATTTTTCTTGGATTAGGTCACTAATAAAGAAAAAGTAAGTCAGAAGTGCAGATTGGCTATAGTTTCCAAGAAACAGTATTGGGTCAAAATAGGAAATTTATGCCAAATAAGGCAAAAACGGTAGTTTATCAGAAGGTACAGTGTCTACAAGCAACCAGTTCTATCTGAAAGCTGCACATTCAATACATTCATTTTAATATGGCTAGAGTTTTGACATAAAATGTTTTGTTTTTATTTGCAGAAATCTCTCTCTTGGAAGTGGACAAAATACATGCATGTAGAGAAATTACATATTTTCAAAATATAAATATTATTTTTAAGCAAAAATGCCTATATCTATTGCATAAACAGATGTGATTTTGATGTGAAACAATATCATTAAATATCTTGAATACATTAGCTAAGCAGCACAGTTATCAATTGATTTTCAGTTCATCTTATCAAAATAAATGAGATTTAGCCACTTTTATTTTGGAAGCAGATCGAGTCCAAAAATTTGTAGACCAGTGATGTGATCATATACAAGGGAGATGTCAAACACATGATCTGTATGTTGCTGTGGTTCTGGGGCTACTCAGGTAAAAGGATATGAGAGAAGCTGTACAGCTATCAGATACTTTCTGCAGCGTATTGCCTGCAAGGATGTTCACAGAAGACTGAACTAAGTATAGAAAATAAACTGAGACAAACCATGGACTGGTAATACTGTAGTTCAAGTACCTTTGAGCAAATATAAAATACCATAATAACAGTGGTTGTCAAACATTTCACAACAAGTACCACCTCAGAAAATATTTGGCTTTCAAGTACCATCATTAATGAGCTAAAATGAAAGCTGAGCAGGAAAGCGAAGCGGTCACGTCGCCTCTGAGTCACATTTACACGAAAATGCTAAGGTGTGAAGACGAGAGTTAGTGTAGTACATGTGTTTGTCCAGCGAATGGCGCTGTGGGCCCCACGAATGCTCTGCACAACACAGTGAGTAAACAGCAGAGGAAATCATAATTCTGTCTGAAACTTTTGAATAACTTTAGGACCTTGTGGTTTTCTGGAGCCATGTGGATAAAGTCATCAGTAAAAGTGAGTACTTATACATAATACTGACAGTTTCTGGACTAAATATGAACGTGTGAGACTTAAAAGGCTCGTAGTTTGCGTTTGTGGGTCAACCATCACTGTTTAGATTGGAGCTGTTACGTCATTGTTTTCACTGAGTAAGCTGTTTTAACAGTTTACACGGCTCAACGGTGTGAGACCAAAACACCTCTTCCAGCGTTTTCAAAAGATTGGAGATTTAGAAACCCCATCCTCATGTAAGCAAAAGGCCACATCGCAATCAAACCTTTGCAGATTCAGCAAAACGTGTTGTCATCTAAACAGCCCTTAAATAAAGACAAGATAGGGTTAAATCAAAACTAAAACTTCAAATGTAATCCCCAACCAGAGCAGGACTAAAACCTGAATAAACTGGGTCTAAATCAAAACTGTAAAAGAAGCCTGCATACCACCAATGATATCCATACCACAGTTTTAGAACCCATGGGTATTTTTATTTTACAGCCTTTGGACAAAATACAGGAATTGTCTACTACATTTATGTTTTCTTGTTGAACAATAATTTGTGTGGTCATTGTTGTACTGTAAATAAACATGCTTATATTAAACAATATTAATAACAAGTAATGATGTTTGTAATGGCAACAAAATCAAAGAACGAAGGTCCTACCCTTTCTGTAACCTCATTTGCTTAATGTTTTACTTCTATTGTAGTTTTTTAGTTTTTTCTCTATTTTTTTTGTTTTTGCTGTAGTGTTTTCAAATTTGTGTGTGGGTTTTTGTATTGGTGTGTGTTTTTGTGTTTGTGTGCATGTTTTTGTATTTCTGTGTGTTTTCATATTTGTGTGTGTTTTTCTATTTGTGTGCATATTTTTGTATTTGTGTGCGTGTTTTTCTATTTGTGTGCATGTTTTGTGTGCATGTTTCTGTATTTGTGTGCATGTTGTTGTATTTGTGTGCATGTTTTTGTATTTGTGTGCGTGTTTTTCTATTTGTGTGCATGTTTTGTGTGCATGTTTTTGTATTTGTGTGCATGTTTTTGTATTTGTGTGCGTGTTTTTCTATTTGTGTGCATGTTTTGTGTGCATGTTTTTGTATTTGTGTGCATGTTTTTGTATTTGTGTGCCTGTTTTTCTCTTTGTGTGCATGTTTTGTGTGCATGTTTTTGAATTTGTGTGCATGTTTTTGTATTTGTGTGCATGTTTTTCTATTTGTGTGCCTGTTTTTCTATTTGTGTGCATGTTTTGTGTGCATGTTTTTGTATTTGTGTGCATGTTTTTGTTTTTGTGTGCATGTTTTTGTATTTGCGTGCGTGTTTTTCTATTTGTGTGCATGTTTACGTATTTGTTGGTACAGAGCGTGCGTACAGTGGCCCTCCTTCTGAGCTGTCCAAAATGTCATGTTAAAATAACACATTATAATTCAAGTTTTATCCCAGTAATACACAATTGAAAATATTTTTATCCTGAAGAGCTGTTTACTCCCAAGCACAAAGACGATCTGAGTCATTTTAAGCTGTTTTTTTAATACGTCCCAGTCAGTTTTACAACAAAATGTCAGATGTACCCCCTGCCAAAAAGGCTGGCCCCAGTTAAAACCAGTCTAGAACTGTTAAATTGTAGAGTCTGCTAAATGACTCTTCAGTGTGATTTATTCCCCATTTGGTAAGAAACCGGAGTATCAGGTATCTTAGCCACAACACAAAAGAAACACAACCCCCTTCCTGATCCAAACAGCTCCACATAATATAGGCTCATGTCCAGCGAGTTGATCTAAAGACCAAATCCTGGTTCTCTTTTGAGTTTTGACAGAGCACAGCCGGTCTCCCGCTGCGGAGCCAGAGGGGGGCCTTGTGGGTCTTGTGTGTCTTGTGTGTCTGCGGGCTGGACTCTGCCCTCTGTGGAGCCTCTCTGTG
Organism: Bostrychus sinensis; assembly: GCA_020698575.1. NCBI lineage: Eukaryota > Metazoa > Chordata > Actinopteri > Gobiiformes > Eleotridae > Bostrychus > Bostrychus sinensis. Next base: position 10,446,453 of record CM036247.1, read on the forward strand.
TTACACTGCATGTCGTCAGAACACAAGAGCACCAGTGATCACAGGAAGATCTCATCTCAACATCAAAGATTACAAGGAACAGGGAGACTGTCAAAACCTTGTTAAAACACAGAGGAGGAAGGTAACAGAATACTTTTACTCCAATACAGTTTTGAAAGAATTAGTACATTTACAATACTTGTACTTTAATACATTTTGGAAGGGGAAAAAATTACTTTCACACAGAAAAAATAAATAAAATACAGAAATGTTTGACCAGTTGCAAAGTGGGTAGTGGTAAAAGTAGAAGTACAGCAGCATTAGTAGTAGTCGTAGTAGCAGTGGCAGCCATAGTAGTAATTGTGGTATTTGCTGTTGTACAACCAGTAGAGGTAATGGTAGAAGTAGCAATAACATCAATAGTAGTAGTGCTAGTGGGTAGTAGTAGTAAAAGTAGCAGCAGTAGTTGTAAGTAGTAGTGGAAGTGGTAGTAGTTGTAGTTGTAGTAGTGGGATGTAGGTAGTAGTAATAGAATAGTGGTATTTGTTGTTGTAGTGAGTATTAGAAGCAGAAGTAGTAGTAGTAGTAGCAACAACAGTAGTTGTAGTAACAGCAGCAGCTGTTGTAGTACATGGAATAGTGGCAGTGGTGGTAGTAATGAAGTGGGCAGTAGAAGTAGTAGTAGTAGTAGTGGTAGTAATAGCAGCAGTAATAGTAGTAGTACCAATAATAGTAGTAGCGCAGAAGTAGTAGCAGTGGCAGCAGTAGTAGTTGTAGTAGTGGGATGTAGGTAGTAGTAATAGAATAGTGGTATTTGTTGTTGTAGTGAGTATTAGAAGCAGAAGTAGTATTAGTAGTAGCAACAACAGTAGTTGTAGTAACAGCAGCAGTAGTAGTAGTAGTAGTGGTACCAATAATATTAGTAACTGTAGCAGCAATAGTAGTAGTTCTAGTGGAAGTAGTAGTAGTAGCTGTAGTAGTAAAAGCAGCAGTAGTACACGTAGTAGTAGTTCCGGTAATAGTAGCATCAGCAGTAGCAGTAGTGCATGTCATAAAAGTACCGATAATAGTAGTAGCAGCAGCAGCAGCAGCAGCAGTAGTAGTAGTAGTAGTAGTAGAAGTAGTAGTAGTAGTAGGGTTAGACAAGTAGTAGTAGCTGTAATAGTAGTAGTAACAGCAGCAGTAGCAGTACATGTTCTAGTAGTACCGATAATAGTAGCAGCAGCAGTAGTACATGCAGTAGAGGGTCTGGTAATTGTATCAGCAGTAGTAGTATAAGTAGTAGTAATAGCAGTACTATATTTTACCATGCATTATAAGAAAGAAGTAGTAATAGCAGCAGTAGTAGTAGTAGCAGCAGTAGTACATGTGGTAGTACTAATAGTAGAAGTGGTAGCAGTAGTAGTAGCATGGAACAGGGGCAGTAGTTGTTGTTTTAGTAACAGCAGCAACAGCTCAGTTCATATCAATAGAGCTGTGAGTAGATCAGGTTCTCAGTTTAAGATTGTTGTCCTTGGAATTAAAAAAAAAAAAAAAAAAAAGAACACTTCACTCCAGTTTCTCAGCCCCAGCATCCAAACGCATTTGTTCACTCTCGATTACAACTGCGCGAGTAGTAACCTCCCGCCGTCTTCATCAGCCTGTTGTCACAATTATTCTGATGTGAAGAGGCAGCAATCAGAGCCCCAACATACTTTTATATAATTGAGAAAGTTACAAGCGGGGATATATTTTCTAAAGACTTACACATTTTCTGCAGTTCTGTGCCTGTCTGTGTGTGTGTGTGTGTGTATGCATAAAAAAAAAAAAAGTAAAAGTGTTGTTAATTTTGTATGGGGTCCCTGCACAAGCCAGTCAACAATTTAAGAGGCGTTTGCTTGGAGATGATGAGAATTGATGAAGGTTAATGTAGTGTGTGTGTTTTTTTTTTGGCTTGGCTTACAGATTTCTTCATGCTCGCTTGCGTTAAATGAGCGCTGTCATCACAAAACAAATTAAAGCTTTTTTTATTTATTCCTTACATCTAAATACTTCAGTGTTCAGCGGTGCACCATCCAGATTTTGTTACTGTTTTGTAGGGATTAAAGTCTAAAATCCTAAACGCCTAGTTAGAGGATGTACGTTTTTTTTTTTTTTTTTTTTTTTTTTTTTTTTTGTGTGCAATATCTCTGTGTAAGTCAAGCATTTAGCGTCTATAATTAGAATAGAAGCTAAATAATACATAATTTACATTTCTTACAAATATGTGTGGGACCACAACAGTCTGACATGGTTTTCTCAGATTTAATTTTAATTCACAAGTCACCACATATTAAAATACTAGTTGTAAATAGTTCACAAAATTGCCTCTAAATAACAATTATTAAGCCGCAGAAAAAGGAAGTTTTTTTTCTGATGAATTATTTTGTATTGAAGTTGCTCTTTGGTGCTCGGGAACAAAAAACTTGCAAAACAGTGAAGAAAAACCAAGGCTTCAGGTAAATGAGGAGCACCTTGGTTTTTTTTTCACTTTTTAACAATTATTAAGCACCAGGGCTTTACACCAGATGCATTTAAAACAGCTTTCAGAAATTATTTATCAATTATAAGTTTAATACATGAATCTGAAGGACTGCATTTGCATAAGAACCTGCACTGGAGCCCCTAAGTACCAAGTTATACCACTGGGTTTGCAAAAATACAATGAAGTATTGACTAACCAGCCAAATTAGTACAAAAACTAAACTTGTCACACTTTTTAACAAGGTATAAAAGCATTGCAACAAACAAGAAACAAACAAGACATCTCCCTAAATTACATAGGTCGCCCTGATTATAATGGTATGCAACACAAAGAGAAGCAGATTCTTTCAAAAGTTTTAAAATTAATTTATATCAAAATACAGCAGTACAACTTTCTGATTAATGTTTGCTAATGTAGTAAGAATAGTAGCAGCAGAAATGGTAGCAGTAGTAGTTGTAGTAGTGGGCAGTAGCTGGAGTAGTACATGGAATACTAGCGGGAGCTGTTGTAGTGCGTATTAGAAGTAGTAGTGTAGTAGAAGTAGTAGTAGTTGTAGTAACAGCAGCAGTAGCAGTAGTAGTAGTGGTAGCAATATTAGTAGAAGTAGTAGCTGTAGTTGTAGTTCTAGTGGAAGTTGTAGTAGCTGCAGCAGTAGTAGTAGTGCATGTAGTAGTCGTTCCGGTAATAGTAGTAGCAGTAGAAGTAGTGGTACTAGTATATTATTAATATAAATAATTAGTAATATAAGTTCTAGTGGAAGTAGCAGTAGCAGTAGTACACACAATTTATTTATATGAAAATACAACTGTACAACCCTCTGATGAATGTTTGCTAATGTAGTAGTAGTAGTAGTAGTAGTAGTGATACTAGTAGTAGCAGCAAATGTGGTAGCAGTATAGTAGTTGTTGCAGTGGGTATTAGAAGCAGTAATAATAGTAGTAGTAGTAGTAGTAGTAGTAGTGGCTGCAGTAGTGGTAGTTCTGGTAATAGTAGTAGCAGTAGTAGTAGAAGTAACAATAATACTAGTTGTAGTAGCAGCAATAGTTGTAGTTCTAGTGGATGTAGTAGTAGTAGTAGTAGTAGTAGTAACAATAATACTAGTTCTAGTAGCAGCAATAGTTGTAGTTCTAGTGGAAGTAGTAGTAGTAGTAGTAGTAGTAGTAGTAGTAATGTTTGCTAATGTATCTGTCTGCTATAAATCCACCTGCTCCTTCTTCCTCTTCACCACACCTGCCTGTCTGTCTTTTGTCCACTGTGTCAACCGGGACTATACCTCCGTCTCCATGGTAACGCTGCTCAAAGTGCTGGGACTCACCTGAGCGGCTCCAGACTCCACACACACACACAAACACACACACACACACATATACACACACACAGCAGACAGGAGCGCATGCAGTGGGCAGGTGAGTACACTTCCTCCTCTTCCTGAAGACATCACCATGGCGACGGGCGTGTGGGCGTGTCCCCGTGGGTGTCTGTGAGAGCCGCCTCCTACACCTATACAATACCTATCATGTGTTATGGACCCCCACCACCTTCTTTGTCGGTGCTGCCCTGCCGTCGAACGTATTCACAGAGTATTTTTAGTCTGGTATTATTTTCTGTTTTTCGCTCGGGCTCGCTCTGAAGCTGACATATACGAGCTGCACATTGATTTCTGCACCTTTAACGGCCGCTGTATACAGTGTTTCTCCCCATACATAGCTTCTCTTAAAGGGGCAGAGCAAATAAAATCTAATAAAATGAGATAGGTATGGAAGTGCAGTCTGCAATTTTACCAATAATACCAACAAAAGCTTTACACTCCTCATCTCTTCTTCAGCAGAATTTGCACTCATCAACAAACCTTCACAGAACATAGCAAGTTTTGCCAATTTATACTTTTAATGTATGCACTTAATGGACTTTTAATGTTGACCTTCCTAAATCTTGCATGCAATGTCCTATAGACGTTCTAGAGACAATTGTGCACAACTAATATTATTATTATTTTGCAAACAAAAGAATAAACAGATTGGAAATGTGTGAAAACAAGTCAGATTTTGATTTAAAAAGCAAAAAAACATAAAATTAGTGGTGGGAGGTGATTAAAAACACAATTAATGAATCATATTTTTATCAAATAGCATTATAAATATATCACAAATACAATATAGGAGCTTATTTATATGTTCTTGTATGTTATAACTTAATTTTAAACTAGCACTGCAGTCAAATGGAGCAATATTCAACGTTCACGCTTCTTCCTTCACCTTTGCCTGCATACAACAGCCTGATGATCTGTCTTTTCTCTCTGTGCTTCGCGCCTGAACCTGGGGCTTGGTTGTGCACATGTGTGTGTGTGTGATTGTGTGTGTGAGTGTGTCAGTCAGATGTGAGAACGAGTGCGCCTATGTGATAAGTGATGCCTTGAAGAAGCCACTGTTTAACTTTTCGTGAAGGAAAAGAAAAGGAGTTGTGCACTACGCTGGGGCGGGGGCGCCCTCAGAGGAAGCCCCACATTTAGTCACTCAGACATCAATACGATATGTCCCTGAAGCGGCCAAAAGCTGAAATCTACGCCCTTTTCCCTTCGGTGATGTCCAGCCCTGATTACCTTCTGCCAGAAATGAGTTCACTAAGAAAGATTTTGTATTGCCATAGAAAGGTGCAAATAAATTAATGTTTTTAGTGCGTTCATTTACATAAATAACACATTAAAAACTAAAAGTATTAAGTTAAGCATGATTTCCCTGACGCTTCATGCAAAAATGTGCTTTTCCTATGTTTGTCCTTTTTGGGCTTTTGTAGGAACAGTCCTGAAAATTCCACTGAGCTCTTTCCTTTAAAAGTCTGTTTTTTCCAGTCTAGACAAATGTAAAGTGCAGTTTTTTGATACACTACAGATAACATATATGTTGTTTTTTAAGTACACAAGGGTTTGGTGTATACACTGAAGCATGGGATATCAGCTTCAAATGTAATGTTTCAGAGGAAAATTAAAATATATAGTGACAAGTCTGAGTAAGATTTCTTCTGCCAGCGTCTCTCTTTCACTCTCTGCCTCTGCTTCTGGCATTTTTTGCAGCGTCTCCAGCCGTTCCCTCTTCATCTGCGTCTTCCTCGCTCCATCCCTTGGCTTTCTTTTTTTCCCCTCCCCTCTATGTCACAGCTGCCGAGGCCTGCCATCACGACGAGCTCCATCCTTCCTGCAGATTTTTTTTTTTTTTTTTTAACCCGAGAGTCTACGGAGGAGTCTGCGGTGGGAGGCACAAAACAACACCGAGCTACAAACAGCATTTCTCCATCACATTCGGTTAAAAAAAAAAGACGAGAATGGATGCGTGGTGGAAGGTGGAGGTGGGTGGGAGCAGCGAGGAACGGTAAGGAAATAAAACAAGCAGTGCAAATAAGACGGGACCCCCTGGACGGCTGCAAAAATACATCTCTCCCTCCACTCTCGCTTTTATGCTTCTCCTAATTCTTGTCCTATTGCGAGCAGGTTGTTTCTTCTTTGGAAATATATGTGCTTTGTAAAACAGCAGCGCCGCATCCAGGACGGCCTCTGGATAATTTAGTCTCTTTCATGCTGCGGTTGTAAGAATATGAGGCTCAGACCAGAGGGATATTGATGTTCAATCCATCCACCAGCACTTTAATACTGAACAGGGAAACTTGGGCGAGATCGTGTGTTAAATTTTGCAGTCGTGGTCGATACTGTGCAAATCTCACTTCAGTGTTCACACCAAAAACATACAATCCCGACCGGTTGTCCTTGGCCCGGCCTGTTTCTGTTTCTGAGCTAGTGTTTTGCTGTTTCCATCCTCACTGCGGACTTTGCAGAGCAGTGTTTCGGACACTTCCATCATTGTGCAATATTTGTGTTTTGAGCATAAAATGAATGAAAATAGATGCACATGTGCCAATTACAAAAGTGTCTGTTTGATTTGTGTACAAAGGAGAAATGGAAAGAAGACCAGAAGTTTTCAATTCTGTAAAAGTTGCTTGGGATAAAAGAGGTCCGATCTCCGAGTTACCACGTTCCAGTTGGGTAAGACGGAAATAATAATGACTGTAATGACAAATACAAATAAAACCACTGTGATGATGAAAAAATATTAAAGCACATTTTTTGTAACAGCAACTCATGGGGAAATAACACAAGCACTATTTTTATTATAGTGGTTATATTTTTCACTTTTTAGTAACGCAGGGTGCATCCATGTTGGATTTTCTAACATGAAATTGGGGAAGATCAGAACGGGAACACAGCTTTATTATTATTAGTCTATAATTAATTACATCATATACCTACTTACAAGTCTAGAGGTTTATTGTCTTAAATTTGTGTCAAAATACTGTCAAACGCATCGTTGCAACCAAGCAACAATTAAAAGACAGATGGGACATGGGATGGTGATGTCAAATGTTATATTTGTTTGTGATGTACTACACCCACATCTATATATCTTATATCTACATCAAAGCCTCAAAACTGGATTGGTTTTGAGAGCTGATTGTTGATATGCAAATAGCATCAGGCTAGTGCATAAAAAGGACACATTTCTTCTAAGTCTTAATGTTTAAAAAAAAAAATCTGTATAAAATATTAAGTTAGTTCTAAAGCAGGAGTCTCCCTCTCTGCCTCTGAGCCTGTGTTTCTCACGTTCGCTGTCAGCTGCCACTGTCTCTTTGCAAGTTTTTTTCCTGAAAAATGCATTTAGTCGCAGCTCCTGTCTGGGTTTACCAGTGTGAGACTACTGGCTGTCATCTCTGTCCTGCTGCCTCTGGATCCTCGGCTCCACCGCAGAGCTGCAGGGTGGGTCCACGCACACGAGGAAAATGTTCACTGTCGCTGTCGAACAACAATATCTCTGTAAGCCTCGAGGTTATGACCTTTTGGTGAATTCTGCTTAAATTCCTAAAGTGTAGTATGGCATATATTTCAATAATGTAGTATATCCCTATAACAAGGTGGCCTTTGTCAATATCTAGGACAAGCCATTTTTCTTTATCAGTCACACACTTTGATTTCAGCTCATGCACTGCAGGCTGCCAGTGCATACCATTAAGTAGTACATTTTATGCCTTTAACGTAGCCATAGTATGTTTTTTTGTTTTTTTTTTTTGGGGGGGGGGCGGGGGGTAGTTAAAAATAGGAAAAATAGGAAATAGTTTTGGACACCTTTGCATTAGGATTTCACGTTTTATAACTTAAATAATGTATATGCATAGAAAACATCTTTTGTGGAGCTGTTCCCTTGACTTTGCAGAGAAAGTTTGGATATTAGGTGTCTGACGCCCCCTGCTGGCAACGATGGGGGATGGACAGAGCATAAAATGACTGATTACCACAGCTATTAGCAACATGGCGCTTGATAAATGAGCTGACTGCTTCGTACTGACAGCAATTTATTTATTATAACAAGTCCGGTGATGGTGCATGTGCTTTAGAAACGTGCAGGAGGTCTATAGAGAGCAGTGAGTGTTTTCAGATCTTAAGAAAGGCAGCGCCTCAGCATACAGATTATTAAAACATTCGTGAATAAAACAAAAACACAACTCCAGGTAAAAAAGTCGATCTAGAATAACAGGGGACCTTTAAGGAGGTGCACCTTTGACTGTTGTGATTTTCAGTTTTCCCAAAGATTTCAATGATTCAGCTGCAAAAAGCTCTCCATCATCTGTTCTTGAACATCATCTACTACACTGTGTAGTATTTGGATCATAAAATTATATTTTTGAAAACTATTTTAGAAGTAGATCAACTCTTTTTGTGACAAACCGCCCTTTCTTCGACCCCTCTTCCTCTATCCCTATGTAACTCGGGGAAGCAGGTTGGTCACTCTACAAGCTGCTAGAAAAAAAAAGAAAGATGTAAATGCTAATGCAAGTTAAACAGTACTATAACTATAAAAACTATGAAATACCACCTTTTCTGTAGTTATGGAAGTCAAAATTATCCCAATTTATGGTGATTTCTTCAGATAGGGAATGCTAGAGATAGAGCAAAAGTTACATTGTGCTGTTTTAAATGATGAGTATAAACTAGAGGCCAAATACAAGTAGATACAAAGTTATATAGAGTAAAAATATATCCACGAATGAATAGGTGGCAGAGGTGTGCAGAGGTACAGCCTGTCTAACATTTGTTTTGAGCACCAGAGCTGTGACAGTAGCCAGCTCCAGCTCAGTGCAGTCAATGAATGTGGGGCCATCTGCATGAAATGGATGAAGCCTTATACGAAGTGACAGAGCAGCTCGGATCCTCCCTGCTGTTTTTCCTCTCTCTGCAGGTTAATTCGGAGACCGCACTCTTCAGGACGGGAATTTAAAATGCTTTTAGTTCAGTCTGCCAAAAGTCAAACCCAGAGACGAGAGAAAAGCTGCTGTTTTTTTTCTTTCTTTCTTTTCGTTTGTGCGTGTTTGTGCGTGTTTGTGCGACCACTGGACTAATTCATTAATCTGGCTGACAGTTGTCGGTGAACTTGGCGGTGCCGTCGGTGGTGAGGAATTACAATGAGACAAAACTCGGCGTTGTTTGTGAAGCGCTGATGCTCCCCTGACATCCCCCGCTCGGCTAAACTCTGGGATAATGGCAGGATTGTGTGAAGGAGGGAAGGAAGCTGGGATAAACAGAAACAACAACAAAAAACATTATAACAAGTTCAGAAATAGCAAGCATTTACTATCTATGTATCCGATGTATTTTTTGTGACAGTCCCAAGCTTAGATAAATGCAAAGGGTTGTGTAAGGCATATGGCATAAAACTTGCTAAATCAGTGTGCACAGTAGGAGGCAGATGATTTGCTGCGGTGGCTCCACAAGGGAGAAGCCAAGAAATCAGGACAAAAGCAAGACAAAACCAGATCTAAATCAGGATGAATCCAGAACTAAACCAGGACTAAAACAGGGCTAAATCAAGACAAATCTAGCACTAAACCAGGACAAAACTAGGACTAAATCAGAATGAATCCAGGACTAAATGAGGACTAAACAAGGAATAAACTGGGACAAAACCAAGATATTGTTTTGTCAAAGGTCTCCTGTTCTGCTAAATTGACTATTTTGAGCTTTTAACCATGTTGTTTCCACCTCAAAAACAAACCTTGAGAGTGTTTTGTTTCTTTCACACTTTCACCCACACTTAAAAAGTTTTTTTTTTTTCTATGTTTATGTCCAAAATAACCATAACAGAGCTGCACTCTGCTGCCCTCTGCTGTTCTCTTCATCTGTTTCTTTATGGCAGGAGTGAAATCATTACTGGAAAAAGCTTTCTATGATGTTTTTAAAGGTTGTGCAAAGTGAATGCTGTGCTAGAGGTAAACAAAATTGTTTTTAAAAAAAACAGAAAAAAGCATAATATATTTTCTTTAAATACAAAAAAAAAATCACATAAGTACTAAGCTTTACTTGAGTGGTGATTGATTGAGAGAGAAAAACTTTCAAAGAAGAAAATGGGAAAATTTAGACAGATAAGTTGGTATCGGCTTCAAGAGGTCAAAGGTGGTGAAAGAATAAATTATATTCTGTTAGATCGAATTTAATACAATACAGCAATCCTGCATATTATGGCTTTTAATATAATTAGTTTGCACTGTTAGTTAATCTGATTTTTTTTATGTAAAAGAGACGTTCACATTATCATAAGATTTGTATTTAAAATGCTAATCCCATTAATGTTATAAGCCTTTTAGCGCCTCTAAGCTAACTGTTCTAAGTTCATGACCTCCTCTGCTTTTGTCTGGCTCCTCATATAAAAACAGAACAGGACAAAAAAACACATGAAGTTGTTCTGATTTGATGCTGATCACATGATATTTGTACAAGTTGTAAATGAGAAGCGTAAGTTGTATAAGTCATGAGAGGTTAAATCTAACTAGCTACGGCCTTTTAATATGAGTCCCTTATTGGATATGGTAAATTGACTTTTTTGAGCTTTTTACCATGTTATAATGTTGTCCACCCCAAAAATGTGTTCATTCACACTTGTTTGAGTAATCCTGTCCTCTTCTGAAGATCTGAAAACATTTGGTCACACTGCTCTATGTAATCCTGCAAAACCAGCGAGTCCTGCATGTTTCTGAAGCTCATTCTGATCATTTCAGCTGAAATTGCCATCACTACGAAGCAATCAGCTCATTTATCGCTCTGTTAGCGTCATGTTGCCAGTAGCCGTGCAAATTGTGTTCTGTCCATTCCCACGGGTCGACAAATAATCCAAGTCAAAGTAACAGCTCTCCCATAGAAGACATTTTCCATACATATACATTATTTTAAGTTATAAAACGTGAAATACTAGTGCAAAACTATTTCAAAAAGACTGAGAAAAAGGACCTTTTACAAGAAATGTACTATAACCATAGAGGAGGTTATGCTTTCATTGGCATTGGTTTATTGGTTGAGCTCTTAGTTTTTTAGTGTTCAGGAATGGTCTGTAATGAGTCAAAAAAGAAGTGATTTGATTTAGAGTAGAATTTCAGCACCATTGAGAGACAAGGACAGAAGATATGTACCAACTCCAAAGCATTTACCCCTTAACTAGTAGATCCTTGTTTAAAGGACATGTCCGGGGATTAATGCTGACCATGCAAGAACTGGGATGTTTTCAGCTTCCAGGACTTATGTACATATCCTTGCAACATGAGGCCGTGCATTATCATGCTGCAACATGAGGCCGTGCATTATCATGCTGCAACATGAGGCCGTGCATTATCACGCTGCAACATGGGGCCATGCATTATCACGCTGCATCATGGGGCTGTGCATTATCACGCTGCAACATGGGGCCGTGCATTATCACGCTGCAAAATGGGGCTGTGCATTATCACGCTGCAGCATGAGGCCGTGCATTATCATGCTGCAACATGGGGCCATGCATTATCACGCTGCAACATGGGGCCGTGCATTATCATGCTGCAACATGGGGCCGTGCATTATCACGCTGCAACATGGGGCTGTGCATTATCACATTGCAACATGGAGCCGTGCATTATCACGCTGCAACATGGAGCCGTGCATTATCATGCTGCAGCATGGGGCCGTGCATTATCACGCTGCAACATGGGGCCGTGCATTATCATGCTGCAACATGAGGCTATGCATGATCACGCTGCAACATGGGGTTGTGCATTATCATGCTGCAACATGAGGCCGTGCATTATCACGCTGCAGCATGGGGCCGTGCATTATCAGGCTGCAACATGGGGCCGTGCATTATCACGCTGCAACATGACACCGTGCATTATCATGCTGCAACATGAGGCCGTGCATTATCACGCTGCAGCGTGGGGCCGTGCATTATCACGCTGTAGCATGAGGTGATGGTCGTGGATGAATGGTACAACAAAGGGCCTCAGGATCTGGTCACAGTATCTCTGTGCATTCAAAATGCCATAACATATGCCTGCCCATACCATAACCTCACCGTCATCATGGGCCACTCAGTCCACAACACTGACATCAGCAAAGCACTCACCCACACGACGCCAGACAGGTGACCACCTGTCCCACTTTTAGTTGTACTGCACAGCCATTCAGGCCTCTGTCCCTCCATCCCACTTATTATTAATATCTCCCACTTTTTCATTGGTGCTCAGTGCTTATAAAAAATGAGATTCAAGTTAAGAACAACACGAAAAGACCTGTATTCCTTTTGTAAAATGTAGAATAAATATTTGTAGGTGTCCTTGAATATACAGTTTGTTGCTGCCCCTGTGTTTTAGGAAAGGTCTCTCCATGGAGCTATGAGCTGTGTTGGTGCTGTATTGTTTTGAGAAAATACAAACTGAGAGCTTTGATTTTTTTTTTTTTTTTTCTGTTTCACCTTTTTGATTTTATTGAATAAAGTCTCAGCAAAGACATTAGTTTGCAAAATGTGTGTTACAGACCCTAAACTGAAACAACTTGTATCTAAGTAAGTTGTTAAAGTCAGATTTGTGTATCAAAAGATTTATTTCTTGAGTCTGTCCCACCTTGTCCCAAATTGCACAACTTGTCCCACTTTTGGTATTTTTTGAGATGGTCACCCTACATACACGCTGTCTGCTATCTGCCCGGTACAGTGGAAACCGGGATTCATCCGTGAAGAGAACACCTCTCCAAAGTACCAGACGCCATTGAATGTGAGCATTTGCTCACTCAAGTCGGTTACGACATCAAACTACCGTCAGGTCGAGACCCCGATGAGGACGGAGAGCTCTCAGATGACCTTCACTGAGACGGTCTCTGACAGTTTGTGCAGAAATATTTGGTTATGCAAAGTGATTGTTGCAGCAGCGGTCTGGGTGGCTGGTCTCAGACGATCTTGGAGGTGAAGATGCAGGATGTGGAGGTCCTGGGCGGTGTGCTTACGGTGTGGTCTGCAGTTGTGAGGCCAGATGGATGTACTGCCAAATTCTCTGAAAGGCCTTTGGAGATGGTTTATGGTAGAGAAATTAACATTCATTTCACGGGCAACAGCTCTGGTGGACATTCTTACAGTCAGCAGCCAGCTGCACGCTGCCTGAGAACTTGCAACATCTATAGCATTGTGCTGTGATAAAGCAGAGTGTCCTTTTATTGTGACCAACCTAAGGCGCACCTGTGCAGTATTCATGCTGTCTGATCAGCATCTTGATATACCACACCTGTGAGGTGGTTGGATTATCTCAGCAAAGGAGAAGTGCTCACCAACACAGATTTTGACAAATCTGTGAACAATATTTGAGAGAAATAGGTCTTTTGTGTACATAGAAAAAATCTTAGACCTTTTAGTTCAGCTGATGAAAAATGGGACCAAAAACAAAAGTGTTGTGTTTAAATTTTTGTTCAGTGTAAAACCTCAAAATAAAGCACTCTGTCCCGGCTGTCTTGTGGCAGTGAACTCTGTGAATCTATGGTCTTTTTATTGACAACGAGGAACAAACCATATTAACAGATTCATTTTATAGTCTAATTAGAAACTTGTAGAGGTGTGCTTTTGGCCCTTCAGACGCTGACACTCATTCAAAGAAAGTTCATTCCACAGATTTACGGACAATGAGATCTTGAGGCGCGGTGAGGGGTGGGAGCCGTCCTTTCATGCACAAGTACGGCGGCCTGAGTGTTCACAATAGAGAGATGTGTAGATGTGGCATTGAGCTGGTGAGACCTTGAGATGAATGTACTACAGCGTACGCTCCATGAATGAAGAGGACACCAAGGTACACCAGCAATAAATAAAAGTACACAGCTCTGCGTGGGAGAAACCTGTTTAAATGGATTTTTTCATCAATAAAGATGGGAACTTGGTGTCTCATGTATTGTTATGTATTAGACATGGGCTTTAGAACATTCAAGGTTGGATCAGAACATTAACACTATTAATATGGCTGAGCATTATAAGGAAAATATTAGTTTGCAGTGTTGTCGAGTAATCTTGTGGTTCTGCTTTTGATTATTTAATGTTTGTGCTATATTATGCAAAGTCAATTTTTTTAGAGCTTTCTACCATGTTATAATGTTGTTCCTTCATCAAAAACATACCCAGAGTTGTGTTTTGTTTTTTGATTTGAATAATCTGCAGTCTCTCGTACTGCCCTTCTGAGGTCTCAAAACACATGTTTCCACATACCCCCGCCCACTCCAGGAAGCACTGAACAATCACCAATCCCCCTCCCTCTTACCTTGCACAGCAGCTGGATTGACGTGAAATTTGTGAGTTCACAAACTCACGAAATCCATCTTGTCTCCTGCTGATTCGCAGTTCTGCTGTGAGTGGGCGGGACTTAGGTTTGCCCACAACAACAAGCACTTTTAGCGATACTTGTTAACAACATGGCGACATGGCTTTTGCGCGGTTATCTGTCCTCATTCATTTATCTAAAAAACAGTGTACAGCTCTGTTTCCACTGATTCCTCACCGCTGTTTTTCATTCTTTAATAAAATGCCGTCATGCAAAAAGTTTAAGGAAGTGAAGTTCCTTTTATCTTTAAATTTTGTTCAAAAGACCGCAACAGTCTGCACTCTGCTGCCCTCTGCTGATCTCTTCACCTGCAATGCTGTTTTAGAGGGGAGAAAACAGGCATGAATAAAACAAAACACAACTCCAGGTATGTTTTTATGAGGGAACAACATTATAACATGGTAGAAAGCTCAGAAAAGTTGATTTTGCCAACTATATCGCTTTAAGCAACGGATATTTATCATCTAGTTATTGGCAGAAATATTATGGCTATAAAACAATGGATGTAAGATTTTAAATGTATAAAAACAATGCATAAGTCCTACATCACAATAGCTATATGTTTTGGAGCAAGTACAGCACCTCCCCAGTTATGCAGATTAGCTGAACATATGCTAACCGTATGGCTGCTAACTGAGCCTTTTCTGTAACATCCAACACTAAGTTAAATACATAATTTCCTAAAGAGCCTCCCTTTTTTACCTAAATTGTCCTTTCCAGCAGTCGTGCAGACAACAGCTGGTCCTTTCGGCTTTTTAGTGCCTTAAATCACAATGCCAGTCACGATCCTAGATTACTGTTCATCTGTCATTTTATCTCAAATAGAAGAACAAATAAACGGAAAAATCATGCCATCTGAGTGCCTCTTTATCCACACATCCCCTGCTCGACACTTTCAATTAGCCCTGTTATAAAAGAGCAGTGGTTCTCTAACTCTCCACGCCAAGTAAATACACAGCAGAAAATATTTGGAGTCTGTAATGGACTAAAATGAGCCTAAATCAGGTCTAACTCAGGTCTAAATTGAGGGATGAAATAGGGATTAATATAAAAAATTGAACTAACCATGAACTACAACTGGACTAAACCAGGACTAAACTAGGACTAAATCAGAAGAAACCCAAAACTAAACCAAGGCTAAACCAGGGCTAAATAATGCTGGATCTAGGACTAAACCAGCACAAAATCAGGGAGTAAACCATTAATAAACCAGGACTAAACCATTACTAAACCAGGACTAAACCATTACTAAACCAGGACTAAATAAGAATGAATCCAAAACTAAACCAGGACTAAACCAGGACAAAAATCTGGGCTAAACCATTGGTAAATAAGGCTGAATCTAGGACTAAATAAGCTCTAAACCAGGGCTAAATTAGAAAGAATCCAGGACTATACTAGAATAAACCAGGACTAAACAAGGATTAAACCATGACTAAATCAAGTCTAAACCAGAACTAAACAAGGACTAAACCAGGAGTATACCAGGACTAAATCTGTACAAAACCAGGGCTAAACAAGGACCAAACTGGGACTAAACTAGGGCTATGTTAGGACAAATCCAGCTCTATAGAAAGGACAAAACCAGCACAAAACCAGGGCTAAACCAGGACTAAACCAACCCTAAATCAGGACTTAACCCAGACTAGATCAGGATTAAACCAGG
This sequence comes from Bostrychus sinensis, assembly GCA_020698575.1. Taxonomy (NCBI): domain Eukaryota; kingdom Metazoa; phylum Chordata; class Actinopteri; order Gobiiformes; family Eleotridae; genus Bostrychus; species Bostrychus sinensis. The sequence continues at coordinate 10,462,289 of CM036247.1, forward strand.
TCTAAACCAGATCTAAATGCTTAACCAGAACTAAACTAGGCCTAAACCAGGACTAGCCCCAATTAAAGCAGGACTAAAACAGGAATCAACTAAATCAGCACTTGAACTGCCAAAGACTCCTGAGTACCACCAACAAAAGAAGACGCCTTCGTACCACCAGGGTTACCTGCACCACAGATTGAAATCCATTGTAACTTGCACCAGATGTTTTTGCAATCTGTGGACTATGCAGATGTTGGCGTCTGGAGTTCTTTCAAATGAAGAAAGTGAAGCAAGACTCTGAGTTAACTTTTGGATCTCCAAGCCCTCGGTTGAAAGAATAAGGCAAACACATGTCTCGCACACAGATGGGATCTCGCCCACGCTCGCTACTACATCCCCCGATTTAAATTTCCTTCAAGTTTTTTTGCTTCACCGAGGGGCATTAACTCAGTGGGTGGGTATTATTTCCACACTTTAGCACCCTTTGATTCAGCGGCGCACTCGGGGGCACCTAAGGGCACCTGTGAATCATAAAAAGGCAGAAAAGTCGCAGCGAACGGGACAAAAAAAACCTCACGGCTCTGGTCTAACAAGGCTTTTTAATGGCCTTTTATCGTTTGGTTGTTTGATGCTGGCAGGACTCACCTCTGGCTAACCCGCTGCCTGGAGGGTTTGCTGACTCACCCCCCCTTACCCCCCTTCGGTTCACAAAATGATGACGGATGCTCCCCTGATCTCTCTCTCTCGAGCGCGGTCTGGTCCGGTCTCTGAGGTCATGGAAGGACAGCTGAGGCTAAAGATGACAGGGACTGCGTTTCCCATGAGGCAGCGGGGTGGCGTCTGTTCCCAGCAGCAGGATTTGGAGGGTGACTTCAGATGTGCACATTACACTTTTGAGTCTGTCTACACCAGTGAATCAGAATATGTTTAATGTTAATTGTAATATAATCTGTAATCATCACAATTGAATAAGTAAATGCCTATATTTCACTCTATGTACTGAATCTGTATACTGTATGTGTTTCATTGTAAAATAAATTACTACTGAAACAATTGGCTTGAGGTTTGCAACATGAACATTTTCAGACATGGCAATTAAAGGGGATATATTTTGCATTTTTTCGTAATTTTAAAGCAATCTTGTTCGTCTTTAGAACAGCAACAACCTTTAAAAACATTATCTAACTCAAACATTATCTAACTTTTATGAAGTACTCTACTGGTGCCATAAAGAAACAGGTAAAGAGACCAGCAGAGGGCAGCAGAGTGGAGAGTGTTGCCGTCTTTTGAACAAAATTAACAAAATAAAAAGCTCTTCCTTGAACTTTTTGTATGACGCCATTTTAGTGCTAAATGAAAAGTAGCTGAGAGGAATCAGTGGAAACAGAGGGTTTGTTTGGATAAATGAATGAGAGCAGACTGGATGTAGAGGGCTTGACGATTGGTCAGTGTTTCCTGGAGTGGGCGGGGTTTCATGAAACTGAGCGTTTTGAGGATTCAATACAGCCATGCCACAGAATAGAGGATTACTTAAACAGGCGTGAATGAAGCAAAACACAAGTCCAGGTATGTTTTTGATGAGGGAACAACATTATAACATGGTAGAAAGCTCAGAACAGTTGATTTTTGCATAATATATTCCCTTTAATAATGTTTCTTTATATTTTTGTCCATGAGTCTGAGGTCATCAAAATGCACTTCTCTTTATAGCCACAACTTTTGTATTCACTGTATCGGTCACAGTTCATATACACGCACATATGGTGTAAGAGTTATCTGAAGAGACATATTATGTGATCATATGATTATGATGAGTACAACCCAGCGTGCTATTTGAGCCGGCCCCAAGCCTGGATAGATGGAGAGTTGCATTAGGAAGGGCATACATGTAAAACCTGTGTCAAAGCAACATGTGGATTTTGTCACACTGTAGGAGGCAGATGAAATGCTGTGGCAACCCATGACGATAAAAGCTTAAAAGAAATAAAGTTTGACTACAAACAAAAATGGGTCATGTTACAAACAAAAATGGGTCATGTTTTTTTTTTTTTTTTTATCTGTTCCACTATTTCATGCTATTAAAACTTTTTTTTTAACCAAATTTGGGAAAATATAAGACAATGTGTAAAATGTAAATAAAAACAATGCATTGTTTGCCAGTCTCATACACTGTAACTATATTTATTCATAATAGACCAAAAGCCAAACATGAGGTGTTGAAACTAAGATACTGTATTTTACCATATAATAAAAAAAAAGTAATTTATTTATTATTATAGGTATATTATATTGAAAAAGATATAGAAAAGATCAGGACACCCAAAATAAAATAGGGTGGAACAACAGTAGTCGTAAAATCGGTACAAGATCAAGGTCTCCTTTAGTTCATATAAAGATCCCAGTTTAAAAAAATAAATTACATTTACAACATTTACAAAAAAATACCTCCTTTTGATTGGATGTTTCAAAAAAGATTGGACAAGACAGTGAGGGAAAAAAAAAAAACAGCAGGAGAAGCATTTAGCAAATAATTACTAATAATAATAATAATTAGAAGACAGAAAAGAAAAAAAGGGAGAGAAAGTTATTTATTAGATATTTTGAGATCTTTGGGTCCTCGAGCGGCGTTTTATTAAAAACAGGCACGCTTCTCTACTGGAAATCACTGCATGGACATGGTTTGTAAATTCAACCTCCATCTGACCAGCCTACCATTTAGGAAAAACTGACCTGAAGAAAAGCCACTGGAGGGCCATGCACACTCCACGATGATCGATCCCCTGACCTTTGTGCTGTAAGAGGCCAGTTGTGTTAAACATTTTCTGACCATTTATCCCGTATATTCTTTGGCAGTATACTCTGAGTTAAGTCTAATTGAGACGTGCGGTACATACTATAGCTGTGTTTGGGTGAAAGAGGTTGGCGTATTATATCTTGTAGAGTTTGCTGCATTCAGAAACTGCACATAGAAAAACAGTTTTAAGAATAGATGGCATTTCCCTTCCTTTGTGAGCGCGCACCAGCTTTCCTCCCAGCATGCTCCGGCTCCTGTCTGCTCCATTCTCGTCGGAGACTTCTCACACAATAGCTACTGCTGTTACTGTTTTTGATACGCTCAATAAGTTTCCATCTGGCAAGAAAATACCGCTTTATCCCCGGGCAGCGGCACTCAAAGGCGTTCTCAGTGTATATACGGGCCTCTTTATCGATTAACCTGAACGATCATCGACTGGACTGAAGATAGCAGCGGGGGTGTTGAATAATTCAGGCAATAAGCGACGGAGGCAGTGCTTATAGAGGAAGTCTGATGAATCAACATTTATGAATTTGGACTTGGAACGGGGAGCCAGACAAAGTTAGAAAATGCACTGTAGTCTCGATGTTTATATGTGTGTATGGTGAAATGCCCGGCCTTGTTCTTGATACCAAATATACTGCACTGGAGTCTGCTTATAACTAACATAAGGAGGAGATGTCTAAATCTGGTTTGTTATGGTGCATTTTTACTCGGACGGTATACTCTGGGTGGGTATGGGGTGTTTTTATTACCAAAACCAGTCTAAAACGCTTCCAAAATGTTGAAAGGGGATCAAACTCTGTGGTGCAATTTGAAAAAATGGTAGCCCTGTGTTTATTGGAAATATATGTTTGATTTTTCAATTTGACAATCCTTTCTTGAATGAATGTGCAACTTTTGGGCCCCCTCTGCAATGGGATCCAGCTCTCGGATTGCTCTGGAAAAGGTGGAGCTACGCACTGCTGTGAGTTGACTGGACGAGAGAGAATCCACATTTGGGCAAAAACAACAAGCTGAAGAACGGAAATAAAAGAGACGTTGTTATTTTTAATCAAATGCTAACTCATCTTTGTAATAAACAGCTGTATTCCAATAGAGGACACGCTAATGTTGTATTTTTTCGAAAATATAAAGCTAGTGTATATTAGCAACAGGTGTTTCCAGTTTGTCGAAATACAGTTCTCTCTCTACCATCAGAGGAACTGCGCCTTCTGGGTCAGCCCATTGCATTTATTGTTTATAAAAATTGGTGTCTTTCCCGGTCTATAAACTATTATCTCTCAAAACAGTTTTTCTAATTTGTCTTCGTCTGTTACTATAGCAGCCTTAAGGCCCTGAAGCATACTCAAAGCACTTCTTCCAACTCACTCACTTGTTTGGCAGTCTTAAATATTGGATAGATCGGCTTGACCTTAAAGATGGCTTTACTGTGAAGGGTTCCAGACCCACTTCACTTCTCTAGGAAAGTGAACAGGTCTGGTTGGCGAAGCTAGTTTACAACCTTCGCCGTAGTAAGCCGTCAAGACTGAAATGTTTATCAAACTGTTGTAAAGACTATAGGGCAATAATTCAAATTTTTGTTCCTGGCATATTACCGCATTGACTACCGAGCGTCTGTCCCGCCTTAGGGTGCTCCTCCGCTCTCTGGTGAAGATACGGGGGTGGCTCTGCGCTGCCTCAGAGGACCCAATGAAGGAGGGAACATGGTGAAAAAAAAAAGAGAAGAGAAAGAGATATATCCACATATACAGCAGCAGCTGGGAGGAGGGGGGCGAGGAGAGAGGAGAGGAGGCAGATAAGCGCCTTAGAGGGTGGGAACGATAACAGCAGATAGGGAAAAGCTGCACGGAGGCCCAGAGAAGAAGTGAGCGGGCACAGAGACATGCACAGGAAGAGCAACGGCAGATCCAGACGGAGCGAGTTTAATAAATTAGATCAGGCGCCTCGGCCGTCTCCTAGCAACCCAGACGAGACGAGCTTTTGGCCTGGTCTGCGCTCCCGTCGAAAGGTCTCCATCCTCCGTGTGCCTATTAGCGGCGGACACAATCACTGTACACATCTGAGCAATGGCTTTATTTAAAAACTGTGGTGTGTGTTCAATAGAGCGGCCTTGTTTGTTCACAGCAGCCAGGCTTATTAAAGGACAAGTAAGAGTTTCTTTTCCTCAAACAGAGGTTAAACAGGGTTAGACGATACTGTTGTTTTGAGTGTTTAGGCGATAACAGGGTTGACAGGTCTCTCTGGTTTGCTACAAAATCAAAAAGATGAACAGTATATCCTCCAAGGCAACGTAAAGGATGATATTTCTCATTCATTCATAGCTGCTCTTATCTCCCAGAAAGGAGGTTGTGGGTTCAATCCTTGAGCCGGGAGGCACACAAACTCTCTGGAGTGGAGTCTGCATGTCCTCCCTGTGTTACTATAGGCTCTCTCTGGGTACTTTGGTTTCCTCCCATCATCCAAACACATGCAGGGGTGGTTCTAGACCACTTTTAACTGGGGGGCCACACTGGGTCGAGCCTTTTTGTCGGGGGGGCTTATTTTAAAATAACTCTGATATTATCTTTGTAAACATGAGAAACATATCTTCCCTTTTTATAACGCTAGAATAAGCCTTTATGTTTGAGTTGCATAAGGCATTTAGGACACTTCAGAGGGGTGGCCACTAGGGGGCACAGGCTCACAGTTACAGAGGCACTGGATGGACACCCCCTAGAACCGCTCCTGCTCTAAAATGCCCCTAGTGAATGAATGTGAGTGAATAGTTGTGTGTCAGTGTGTGTCTCTGTGTCAGCCCTGTGACTAACTCACCACTGTCCAGGGTGTACCCACCTAAGGCCCAAAGTTACTGGGATAGGATCAGAGGTACAGGAGCCCGCAACCTCTAACGGGACTTAAAAGAAGATGAATGAATGAATCTGAGCGTACAAGTTAAAGACCTTGAAATACATAGTGAGACGCTTCAAATGCCATGTGTGACATTCCCGGGATGCATTTAAAACTACGGCTGCACAATTAATCCAAATCAAATCGAAATCGCAATTTTAATTGTTGCAATTAGCAAATTCGCAAAGGCTGCAATTATTTGTGTGATTTTATGTCCACTGCAGAAAACAAAATATCCTATATTCACAGGGTCTTAATGTGTTTAAATCAAGCTGTAGATCTCTACAGACATGATCTGAAAGCTCAGCAGTGAATATTTCAGTTTTCTCTCGAGTGTCATTGCTTCCTTCAAATGATTAAAATGTAAACTGTGAGCTGTACTTTCATTGTAGATACTATATATCGCAAATCTAATCACAACCACAGTATGTGTCAGAAAAATTGCAATTAGTTATGTTTTTTCAAAATTGTTCAGCCCTAATTAAAACATTTTTAGCCCAATTTGGAAAATTTAGGACAATTTGTAAAATGTAAATAAAAACAATGGAATGATTTGCCAATCTCTCACACTGTAACTATATTTATTTGTAATAGATCATAAGCTAAATATGAGGAGTTGAAACTGACATATTGGTGGGATGGGACCCAAAAAGTGAGTTGTGGATAGCTTCATATACAGTGGTGTCAATGTTCATCTGGTTTGAAGCCTTAATATTGTTGTGATCACATAAAATTGTGTGGAAAAAAACAAAACAAAAAACATGGCGCCATGATAGTAATAAAATAAAATAAAACATCACTGTAAAATGTTGGTCACAATAAAATGATCAGAGATATAACTGGATCCCACAGTCCATAGACCATAATATCATCAATCATCAACGCTAAAAAGCCATGGTGCATATTTTAAATACCTCCAGTGTTGTATTTAGTTTATATTTTATTAATGTCTATGCCTTTAATGGTAACAGGCAGATTCTCATTTTAACTTAAGGTACGGTCCTATAAATAAAGCTTAAAAATATCAACAACAAAAAAACAAAACAAAACAAAAACAATAACAGTTGAATCTTGAAGTGTTTGTAAATATTTTCTACCCACCCACTGACAGCACACACATATCGTCAAGCTATGATTATCTTGTGTTATGCTTGCTGTACAAAAGGTCCCTTGAAAGTCAAAAATGTTATCAAAAGACTCAAAATATGTCAACTTATTCTCTAAAAAACATCCAAGTTTTCAACAACTGCATTATTTTTCTCAGTAAGTTGTATTTTACCAAACTATAGTCAACATAAGACTTGTTTTTATCCGTTCTGTATTGAATTTGACTTCCTCTTCCTTCCTCTTTTTTTTTTTTTACAAACTCAGATGGCCATTGTGTTGTAAATTATTATTTTTCTTTGTTTGCATCATTCCTATTGCCTAAAATAAAATACTAGAAACACTCTCCAGACTGAAAATGGTACTTAAACAAGAAGCACTTCAGCTATGGCTTCATCATACGCACAATATATGATTAGGCCTTTTGTGGTATGTAAGGGTTTTGCTGCAAAGAAATCAGTGGCTGCACTCTTTGGAATTGGTGTGCGGACACATTCTTGGACATTGTGTACTATTGATTGTCCCCTTGCATGAGGCTAATGATGCTGCGATTTTGCCTTGGCGCTGCCTCACCACAAATCTCCTGAGTATTTTTTACTGGTACTCGACAGTCCCCTTTGACTCAGAGAGCAGTAATATGTCTTGTTGTTCTACCAATACCTTTACTGCTGCTGTTGTGGGACTATTCTAATGATATCTGACTATTCTAGTTCTCACAGATGATTTAACACAGCACTTTTAAAGCTAAGAAGTGGTACTTTTTCATCTTTAAGTTAATATTTTGCATAGTTTATTTCAGTGTTTTCCAACCAGGGGTACAGGGACCTCTAGGGGTACGCAAGCACTTTAGCAGGGGGTACTTGGAATAATAAGATCATTTATAGTAGCTTTATATGTTTGGCTTTGAAAGACTAGAGTTAACCTAAATCTGGACTGTAGCAAGGGATGCAACACTTAAGAAGGATTAAACCAGGACTAATCCAGAACTTAACCAGAACTGAATCAGGTCTAAACCAGGACAAAACTAGGAATGAACCAGGTCTAAACCTTAACTAAGCTAGGTCTAAACTCAGTCTAAACCAGGTAAAACTAGGACTAACCCAGTACTATACCAAGTGATGACACTAAATAAGGCCTAAACCAAGTCTAAACCAGGTCTAAACCATGGCAAAACTAGGACACTAAATGACACTAAATAATGTCTAAACCAAGTCGAGGAACAAACCAGAACTGAATCAGGTCTAAACCAGGACAAAACTAGGAATGAACCAGGTCTAAACCAAGACAAAACTAGGAATGAACCAGGCCTAAACTTGAACTAAACTAGGTCTAAACCCAGTCTAAACCAGGTAAAACTAGGACTAACCCAGGACTATACCAAGTGATGACACTAAATAAGGCCTAAACCAAGTCTACACCAGGTCTAAAACCAGAACTCAACCAGGAAAGGAAAAAAATGGCCTAAAACCAGAACAAAACCAGGAATAAACCAGGACAAAACTAGGTCTAAACCAGGTTTAAACCAGAACTATACTAAAGCAAAACCACTAAACTTGGACTTTTAACCAAAACTAAGCAGGATCCAAACCAGAACTAACCCAGGTCTTGGGGTAACACGAGACCAAAAAGGTTGGGAACCACTGCTCTATTTGTGAAGACAGGGAAAACATAATAATCCTACTGTTAGTAAAATACAAATGAAACAGGCATATGTTATGATTCTTAGCCCATACCAGTATTTGTTGGTATGTAGCCTGAACACTCAACCTCCCACCCACTCACGTTTATGTTTTTATTCATCATTTGGGAACCGGACAAAGTAAATCAGATAATGCAACTATAATTGTAACATTTACACCGATCAGGCATAACATTATGACCACTGACAGGTGAATAACACAGATTATCTCTTCATCTTGGCCCCTGTTAGTGGGGATACATACATCAGGCAGGAAGTGAACATTTTGTCCTCAAAGTTAATTTGTTAGAAGGAAGCAGGAGAAATGGGTCAGAGCATCTCCAAAAATGCAGCTCTTGTGGGATGTTCCCGCTCTGCAGTGAACCAGTGAGAAGTGACGCAGGGACAAAAAATAAATATAAGTCTATTTGTCAAACTGGTAAAGGTTAGGAATTGGTTAGGATTTGTTTATTTTAGGTTAGGTTATCTCATTTTTTCCCTCTTATTCTATGCTGACAACACAAAAATAAACCAACCCTAGCCTTATCCCTTAATCTGTCACCAAGTAAACTCTATATTTATCATTTTATTACATGTTTTTCCAAGATAATTTAATGGTCCCCAACTGAAACGCACATGCTCTCAGTGTATGCCCCAGGACGTTAAGCCCTACCCCGAAATGCCTGGTTTTTAGTTCGTCCCGGTGATGCTCAGATGTTAATGCTGCCCTGCTGGAAAAATAATAATAAGCAGGCGATCCTAATGTTATGTCTGATTGTTGTACGTCTACAAAATAGCATAGATATATTTTCCCATGTAGTGACTCATAACAAAGCCTCATCTTGGCTCTGACACACTCAAGAATTAGTTTTAACGTCACATTCACGCATCTATCACCTAAAAAGACACAAATATACAGTATACTGCTCTGTTTCAAAGACGCAGACTCATTTAGGGCAGCCTCTGTTTCCCATTTGCCTCGTTAGTCAGCTCCCCAGCGGAGAGAGCATGACACAGCAAACTGGTTATTCAAAAACACAAAGCTTTATTTGATTTTCCACGCAACAGTCCACGGCTCTGGGATCTGATTGGACCGGGGCTGTCTTCAGATCCCCGTCGCGTGATTCATCGCCGGGATATTCAGTCAATCAGAGCAGCAGCAGCAGCAGCAGCAGCAGCAGCAGCAGTGAGTCACCGGCCCGGTACACCATGTCGACTTTAATACTTTGGAGAAGGCAGGAATTACCATAGCTTTACACTTCAGGCCCGGAGGAGTGATTTAACTTAATTGCCTGAATATCCAACTAACAGCAGCATGCAAGGAAAAAAAAAAAAAAAAGAAAGATTTGTGATCGTAGTAGGCGGGGATGAGATGATAATGGATGTTATTGTAAAGAATGGGAATCCTTACAGGGGCTGATGATGTCTAAAGAAACTTTATTAAACTCATTTTAATCATGGACCACAGCTGAGCGAGGTTATATGAAGTAGAAATACTGCAAATATGAAGTACTGTGAGTCCAAAACAATATTACTCAAAGTAGTCTGCACCAATGGTAATAAAAGTAAGAAAGCTACAATTGCTTTTTCTCCTATTGTTACCACTACTACTACAACAACTACTAATACTACTTACTATTGTTGTAGTACCTTGATCTTGAGACAGTTTTTTACCATCTTGGTCTTAAATCCAGTTTTACTCGGTCTTGTCTCGGGCTCAGAGATTCTTTTAAATCAAACATTAGAGAAAAATACTACACCTTTGAATATTTATGATTTTGTAAGTAATTTGTTTTCAGCGTAGGAAGAAGCAGGGAAATGTCTGTTGGCGTTAAATCATTAAAATAATCAATAATGCATTAGAAACTTTTTTTTTTCTTTTTTTAGTTCAACCTGGTCTTGGACTCATTTTGGTCTGGTCTTGGTCTGGTCTTGGTTTGGTTTAGTGTGATCTTGACTACGACACTAATACTTAGGACAAATACTATTACCACTACTACTAAGGTTAAAAAAACAAAAAACAAAAAAACTTTAACTTGAACTGCAACAGTAATCTTGCTACCACCATTTCTACAACAACAACAACTACTACTACTACTACTACTACTACTACTACTACTACTACTACTGCTATAACTACTGCTATTACTCTGCACCTCCACCTACTACTACCATCATTACTACAGCAACCACTGCACTGTCACTACTACTACCACTACTACTAATGTTACTACTACTGCTGCTACACCTTAATGTCCTACTATTACTACTACTACTACTACTATTACTACTACTACTACTAACCACATTGCCACAAAGATATTTCTTTTACTCATTTAGAGATTTAAAACGTACTTGAGTGCAACAATTTCCCCAAGTAATTCAGTAAATTATCTACAGTAGTTACTTTTCAAATACTACTACCACTATTACTAGTACTACTTCTACTCCTATATTTACTACTACAACACTTTCACCTCTTACTACTTCTACTTCTACTACTACTACTAAAGATCTTTTTTTTACTCATTAGAGATTTATAACATACTTAAGAGCAACAATTTCCTCCAAAATGTTCAAGTACTAACTAAATTATTTGTAGTAGTAAGTAAATGAATAGTTACTTTTCACCTCTGAGGAATACTACTACCACTATCACTAGTACTTCTACTATTTTCACTACATCTTCACATCTTGCATTACAATCACTACTACCCACTTTGCAGCCAAGATTAAAACAATACCTTTACCATGTTACAGATTAATAAAATGTTCTTGAGCAAAAGTCACTTTTTATTTTCTAAAATGTACTAAAAGGTCAAAATATGTTCTTGGAAATATGCTTTTAAATATACTTTCCACAATTACATGGCACATACTTGTTATTGCACATTTATTTCCAATTTAATTTGAATTTGTACAATAGCAAAACCCATTTTAGTAAAGCATCATTTCCAGATTACACAGTTGGATTTGCTATCTCTCCATTTATTGCTATCCCTGCATGTATTGTAAAGGAATAGGAATCCTAACAGAGCTAATAATGTCTATGGAAACTTCATTAAAACCATCTCAATCATCGCTGTCCAAACAGCTGAGGGAGACAGAAGCACTCGGAAATACTTTCACATGAGCTTGCATATTTCCCGTGCATCGATCGCAGAGGTGGAGAATTAAAAAAAAAAAAGATAGGATGTCTTAGCGGGTCGATATCTGTGTTAATGTTGTGCAAAGGCTCTCAATCCGGAAACTACAGATGGAAGGAGAAGTCTGTCTCCGCCTCTCCATCCCTCAGCGCAGTGTCCTGGAATACCCTTTTGGCAAATGGTCAAAAAGAGGCATCGGGACGTCCAGGCAGAGCTGCAGGTGAGTGTTGGTGTCAGATGTTGATTGGGTTTGCAAGTTATTTTCCTGAAATGTGGAAAAAGATGAGGGGAAAAAAAGTGGTTATAATAAAAGATACTATGATGGAGGGGACTTGTATGCTCTGGTCTACATGTGAGTGCCCTCTAGTGGTGGCAAAGGGAAACTGCAGTACTCCAAAATGGTACTGATATTTCAAAATAATATTACTCTATTACTTATTTCAAAATTACCTTTCAAATACTTCATGTATTGCTATTACTACATTTATTTGTACTGTCACTGTTACTACTACTCCAACTGCTACAAGTCTTACTGCTATTAATATTACTACTATTATTACTTACTATTACTTACTACAACTACTGTTACTACCACCACCACCACCACCACTACTACTACTACTACTACATCACTGCTATTATTACTACAACTACATCTACTACTATCAGTACTTACTACAGCTATTATTACCAGCACTACTGCTCCTATAAGGTTGAAAAAGTACATAACTACTATTACTACTACTACTTCTATTGCTGCTGCTACAACTGTATTGCTGCTATATTATTATTACTTCTACTACAGTTACCACTACAACTTCAACTACAACAACTACTACTGCTACCACTGCTGCTGCTGCTATTATTATTACAACTACTACTGCTAATGTAAAAAAAATACTCTACTACTCTACTACTATTACTGCTATTATTACTACTACAATTACTACTATTACTTACTACAACTACTACTATTACTACTACTGTATTACTGCTGTTATTACTAGTACTTCATCTACTAGTATCAGTACTTAATTCAGCTATTATTACCAGCACTACTGTAAAAAATACTTAACTATTATTACTTCTACTACTGTTACCACCACCACCACTACTACTACCACTACTACTGCCACTACTACTGCCACTACTACCACTACTACTGCTACTACTGCTGCTGCCACTACAACTGTATTACTGTTATATTATTATTACTCCTACTACATTTACTACTATTACTTACTACACCTACTATGACTACTACTACTGCTATTACTAAGGTCAAAAATACTCCACTACACTGTTACTTTACTACTTCTACTGTATTACTGCTTTTTTATTACTCCTACTACTACATTTACTACTATTACTTACTAGACCTACTATTACCACTACTACTGCTACTACTAAGGCCAAAAATACTCTACTACACTGTTACTTTACTACTACTACTGTATTAATGCTATATTATTTACTACTATTACCTACTACAACTACTACTATTACTACTACTGTATTACTGCTATTATTACTAGTACTTCATCTACTAGTATCAGTGCTTAATTCAACTATTATTACCAGCACTACTGTAAAAAATACTTAACTATCATTACTTCTACTACTGTTACCACTACTACTACCACTACTACTGCTACTACTGCTGCTGCTACAACTGTATTACTTTTATATTATTATTACTCCTACTACATTTACTACTATTACTTACTAGACCTACTGTTACCACTACTACTGCTACTACAATGTGCAGTATGTTTTGGAAACTGTACTCACTCCCTGTATTTCTCCAAAAGTACATGACCTGAGTAAAAGTATCTGGTTACTCTGTGTATTTCCTTGAAGACAGTGATTCAGGCTCATTTCTCTGCGGCGAAGGCGTGACAGCTCTGACCTGACGAGAAGAGCAGAAGAAAATATATTGATTCCTGTGTCACCTCTGCTCCATTAAAATGAAAAGCTAAAGGTGAAGAAAAAGGGAAAAGTGAGCGTTGCACCATAATTTAACAATATGATGCAACAACAAGTTAGAACTGCAACTGTGTTAGATAGATAGAGAATAATAGCAGAAGGGGAAGAAGTACTTAAAATCTGCACTCGAGTAAAAGTACTGATTCATAAATATAAGATTACTCTATTACTCCTCCTCCTAAATTTACTACCACCACTCAAGCTTATTTAATTTATCATTAAGCTTTTAACTTATTAAACTTTACTTGAGTAAAAGCAGGGTTCATACAGTTTTTTAACCAAGATTTTTCCATGACTTTTTCAAAACATTTTAGTCCAAGAAAAAAAAAAATTCCAAGAGCCAAAACATTACTTGCACAGTAATAAATAGTAATCAAAATGTCAAACTTTGTACATATTTATGGTAAGTAAGCAGTAAGATATTTTTTCATCCATGTTTTTTGAGCTTTATTGATAGGACAGGGTGTAGTAGAAAATCAGGGAGCGATGCTCTGCAAGCTGTTGGACTCTGGACACCGAGGCAGGCTGTAGTTGCCCTGTATATACGTCGCAGCGCTACCAAGTGAGCTATACCACAGCGCATCTATGCAGTTTTTTTAAAAGCAATACCAAAACCAAAAGCCAGAGCTAAACATTAATTTGGTTCAAATATTCTGAAATAAAATACAAATAGGTTGCTTTTTCCCTGCAGTGTGAACAGGTTAACTTAAGAGGTGGACAGTAACAGAGTAAATTTACTTGAGTACTGTACTTAATATAGTAATTATAGTTTTTGAGAATCTATACTTTACTTGAGTAGTATTTTTAGTGGCAACGTACTACTTTTACTCCACTACATATAAAAGAAAACTATAATACTTTTTATTCCACTACATTTCTAAAAAAACAAAAGTAACTTCTGCAGAGAAATTGTCTTAAAACCGAAAAACAACTCACTTACTACCTAAAGATAATCATTTACTACATAATACTACTCATATTTACTTTCAACTTTATTGGCACAATTTTATAATGGCTCGTTTTTGCTGTAGAACAATCTCATCTATTATGGTTTTATAAGTTGATCCCTACATTTCCTCACTAAAGTGATGCAAAATGTATTTTATTCATATTTTTGGAGCTGCAAATTTGTGACTTGAATGTAGTAGAAATTTTACCCCAAATTCTTGACTTCCATCATTTGAAATACATTGCAAAAAAAATGTGTTTTTTTTTTTTTTTTTTTTTGTTTTTTTACTTTGAATACTTAAGTATGTTTGAAAGCACATACTCCAGTATTTTAACTCAAGTAAAAATTGTATGTTGTACTTGTATTGGAGTAATATTTGACCAGGAGGATCTATACTTTTACTCAAGTACTGAAGTTGAGTACTTTGTCCACCGCTGCCCACACTGTTTAAATTTCCAAAACTTTACACCAAAATATAAAATCCAAAACTTTTTCAGGGCCTGAAAATTGCATTTTAAAATTCCACGACTCTTCCAGGTTTTCCATGACTGTACGTACCCTGTAAAAATATGTTTTATATAAAATGTTCTCAGACTCAAAGTACTCGAATGAAAGTACCCAGTTACCTCGCCCCTCTACATAATGGAAAATAGACAAAATTACATGGCACATATTTTATTTGTACATTCACACACAGTCAGTATAGCAAGCAAAATACATTTTAGTTTAGCAATAAGTACATTTCTTTAAAAGGCATTATTCCCAGATACACAGTTTGACAGACCTTAATGTGAACAGCCATTTTAAAAATACACAGACAAGCATTAACACTTATTTTGGGAAGCCACTGGAAGTCATTATAAATATGTGCTATTGTGGTATAATCCTAATTCCTGAGGTCTGGTTATATAATGCATATATTACAAACTCTATTTAGTGAATTAAAGGCACTTCAGGAGGTGTACGAAGCAAAGAGGTAGGTGAGGATTGACAGCTTGTTCACAAATGCTTCTCAATCAGCAAGAAAATGTTTTACTTATACATGAAGTACAAACAAAAACAGACAGACAATAAAAAGATGGACCAACAGACTCAGACGTTATTATAAATCCATGCTGGACTCGAGAAGCAAATGTTTGTAAATGTAGTTTATGGTGCCAGAAGTGATTGCCATATATTTTTACAAGTGTGAAGCATCGTTTACCATCTAGCTAGTGATGCTAATAACTTTTTAATTATTGCTGAGGAGAACTGTGTGGCTTGGGGAAAACCATGTTTGGCAGTTTTAGTGAAATAACTTACAATCATGCATCGATTTAACACATAGACAAGGGGATGTACGTCTTAAAATCCAATGGAAGGCATTGTCACCATTTCAGCTTAATGCCAAAAACATTCACTTTGCAAGTAAAATGTATCTGAAATCATTCTTTCACAGCTTTTTTCGAGGGTGCAATATCTTTTGATAACATAGCAAACTGTGTCTCTTACTGGAAATATGTCTATCCAAATGCTTCCTATTCTGCATCTGTTGTCACTAAACCTTCTTTAAAAATGATATATTTTTGATACAACAGGGGGAAAAAAAGTGATAGTTGCCCAGGTTAGTGTGTTGGGCGGCAGTAGCTCAGTAGGTACAGCTGTTTGGCCATTAACAAAAACCAGCATTGCATATTGTTGTGTCCTTGGCAGGGACGCACATTCAGATAATTTTCTTTAATCGATTAATTGGTAATTGGTTGTTTCATAAAAAAAACAGTTCTTTATTAAATTCAAAGTCATGACCCGAAATAAAAAGTGGCTTTTTTAAAACTAAAGACAAAGTTATAGGCGTGTATATTTTAAGAAACAGTTGCTAAATTTGATGTTTAATTTGCTCTAACTCTCCAAAGGTGCTGTACCCTTACTCTACTGCACAGCATAACCTTTAATTGTTAGTATTTCTTTCAATCTTTATGGTCACAATGCTGATTAACAACAAACACCCCTAGTCCTTGAGTAAGACTTACGTCCCCCGCCTCTGTCAGTCTGCCCCAGGACAGCTGTGGCTACAGAGTAGGGCTGCACGATATGGAGAAAACATGTGATATTTGATAACTATGTTGAAAATTTGCGATAACGATATTATTGCGATATTTGAAAATGGAGCCTACTTTTCAAACATAGTAAGTTAAATTCACTACATTTCACAAAAATGTAATGTTCCTGTATTCACAAGTCAAAACAGCGACAAAATCAAAACTTAACACAGACTAAACCAGGAATAAAAGAAGGCTAAGCTGCGACTAAATTAATTAAATTACCACTAAAACTGGACTTTTTAAACATTTTTATTTAGTCACAACACATGTTCTTTTAAGGCTCTGGTGGAAAATGATTCTTCAGTGTAAATCTCTGTCAGATGGAAAACCACAGTGTTATTGCCATATATTTTTATTATTGCGATACTGGATATTGTGTTTGCTGATATTGCGATAACGATAATTTTGCGATATATTGTGCAGCCCTACTACAGAGGTAGCTCACCACCAATAAGTGTGACTGAGGAGTGAATGAATAATGCTACTAATTGTAAAGTGTCTAGAAAAGTGCTGTATAAGATGCATTATTACTGTTAGCCTTTTGTCCACCTCACAATGAAGTTAATAGGGTCTATAAAATATATAAAAGTAATAGTATTGGGATAAATAAAATGAGATCACAAATATAGACTCTTCTTTCTAGATACATTTTTTTCATAAATGACAATTGGAGCCAGGCTTCTTGGAGCCAACCCTCACTTCCACCTCAGCTTCCCTAGGTCTATTTTAGTCTCTGTATCTGCCCAGTACAACATGCAAGACAACAGTATATAATGACACGCTACATCAGCATGTGCATTATGTTCCTGGAATGATAGACGCAGCAGACGACACTTACATTTACACTTAACAGAATAAATAGGATCAAGACAAAGAGCTTTCTGCCAACAACAGATGCGAGACAATATGGATAATGATCGGATAATGATCTATAACTAAGTCTATATCCGCTTCCTTTTGCTGAGGCAGCGAGGAGTCCTCTCTTCATAAGCAACAACTATCAGCGAACAGGAAATGTATGCATCACTGTAACTGAGATTGCAACACTGTTTTTATTTTGGTGTCTATGACCTTACACTGATCAGGCATAACATTATGACCAATAACATTTTATCCTCAAAGTTGATGTGTTAGAAGCATGAAAAATGTGAAAGAGTAAAGATTCGAACAATAGAGACAAGGGCCAAAATGTGATGGCTAGACCAGTGTTTCCCAACCAGGGGTACAGGGACCCCTAGAGGTACGCGAGCACTTTACAGGGGGGTACTTGGAATTATTATATAATTTGATTGAAGAAATTAGTTTAGATTTTTCCATATTAAAGTAGTGAAATGTGTGAAAGACAAGCTCAAGCCTCTCATGACGAATGATTGATAAAAAATTATTGATAAAAAGAAGGTGAGACTAATTTGAATAGACCTACACTATATTTCCAAAAGTATTCGCTCACCCACCTAAATAACTGAATTCAGGTTTTCCAATCACTTCCATGACCACAAGTGAATAAAATCAAGCACCTAAGCAGCAGCTTTGTGGAAAACTTAGTGGGAACAGTTTTGGAAATATAGTGCATTATAAAGCTTGTTTTAAAGGAGAGCCATTTAAATGATGATTATTTTTCATACATTTTTCTTTCTGAGTTTTAGTATTTTAGTGAAAAAAAAATAGCAAAATAAGTCAATACAATAGAAGTTTATATTGTTATACTTTCATTAATAATTATGTATATGTATTACTTTAAAGGGATTTTATTTGTATCTTGAATTTAATTTTCAAAGCAAAAAATGCAGGAGAATTAGCTTTTACAATAAAGCTTTGTAGTAATAAAACACAGATGACCACTCTATGACCACTTTTTGAAAAATGAACACATACAAATTAAAGCTATGACAAAAAACCCAGGGGGTACGCAACACAAAAAAGGTTGGGGATCACTGGGCCAGAACATCTCCAAAACTGCTGCAGCTCTTGTGGGATGTTCCCGGTCTTCAGTGGTCAGTATCTGTCAAAAGTGGTCCAAGGAAAGACAAGGAATGAACCAGCGCCAGGTGATGCACAAAGGCTGTCCCGTGTGGTCTGAAGCTGATGCTGGTTTTGATAAAAAGGCAGGTGGTCTTAATGTTATGCCTGATCTGTGTAATAATGCAAATACCACCTCTTTTCATTATTAATATATCCAAATAAATAGCTGTACAGAATCCATTATATTTCCTTTTTGTGCTTTGTTTTGGACACTTACTGTATATAAGAGCCCCATATAGACAATAATATAAGTTAGTCAGAGGCTTGTTGGTTGAGTGTTTAGCATCCTTATTTTCTCAATTAGCACGAGGCATTTTGCTGTTAAATGAGCATAAATACATCAATAAATTAGTTCATTAACTGTGGCACCGAGCGTAATGTGGAAGTATTGTTTGGCATTTTCTGTAGGAATGTCAGTAATCATTATTGACAGACAAGGCACACAATAAACAGTGGTATGCTAAATGCTGGCACATACAAGCCATCCTTATTAAATGCACAGATAAAATAAGATCCTGTATCTCCGCATAGGCAGTTTGTTGCTGGTGTTCCCCTTTTTTTCCTCCACATTTCAGTAACAAAGACGAGTCTCTGGTCTCTAGTCTCAGTCCACTTTCTCACACACTTCTAATATTGTCTGGTTAAAGTCTTCGGCCTGGTCAGCGTAAACGTAATGTCCGGCTCCACGGATCGTCTGCAACAACAGGGCAAAAGTTTTAGATACAGAGGGAGGGCAATAACAGGTAAAGCTAAAATTGTTTGAGTTTAAAACATGTTTATAATAAGTGTACAAAAACAAGATAAATTGCTTCACTTCATGATAACTACATATACTATTGTGCACCAGATGGCATTAGCAAATAGGTACTGGTGTTGTTATGCTGCTTACATACACAGTTCTTATTGTTTACTTAACAGTATTAATAAGCTGAACTATAATGTGTTGTATTTGTTATATTTTCACACTTTTTGCACCTACATTACAGACTTGAAAAGGCTCAAGATTCCAGTTAATATGCAGTTTTATGAATCCATATAAAGTAGAGACAGTGCTTGTGCAATTTATAAAATTGCTGTTAGTATACTACTATTAGGATGCTCAATGGCCATTTTTTCCTCAAGAGCGGTCACTCTACATGCACAAAAAATTCTGAGAAAGTATCAAGAAAAATAAAAGATGTGAATTTAGTATGTCAAGCTACACGTGTCCTTGTTACAGCCCAGGCCTCTCCTCTCCTCTCTTGTACAGAAACCTGGCTGTGGGAGCCCTCTTCTGCCATAGGTGGACTGCTTTCTAGCCCTGCTCCTGGTTAGCTGCTGTGTCCTGCTGCTGCTTCTACTGTGATCCCAGCCTCCAGCCGACCCAGAGTCTCCACCTGCTACTGCCACACCTTTATAAGGCCACACCTTCCTGTCATTTGAGGATGCTGGGATCTCAAGTAGGGTGATCACCTGTCCCACTTTTGGTTGTACTGCACAGCCATTTAGTCCTCTGTCCCACAGTCCCACTTATTAAGATAATGTCCCTCTTTTTCATTGGTGTTCAGTGGATTTTATAAAAAGTGAGGTTCAAGATAAGTTTTGAGAAAATGCAGACTGAGAGCTTGGATTTTTTTTGTTCCATCTTTTTATGCCAATGAATAAAGTCTCAGTAAAGACATTACATAGCAAAATGTGTGTTTTGGGGATAAAAACAGCACATCATAGACTCTAAACTGAAGAAACTTGTATCGTGGTAAATTGGTAAGTTAGATTTGTTTATCAAAACATTTATTTCTCAAGTTGTCCCACCAAATCGCACAAATGGTACTTACTTACTTTTTGTACTCTTTGAGGTGATCACCCTAATTTCAAGTGAACAGCATGCCACTCCGCTCTCTGCGTCTCTATTTGTCACTCGGTTCTTTTTCCTGCGACTTTTTTTTTTTTACTGAGACACTTGTTTTTCACTTGTTTGTTTTGTGATTTGTTACGCCTGTTAATTTAGAGCCTGACCTTTTTTACCCCTTTGTTTAGCTTTGACATTTGTGCTTTCAGTTTCTTAGTTTAGGTTATAGTTTTGAGAGTATTAGAGTTCTTTTTTGTCTCGACTTGTGAAGAGCCTTTGTTTTTCTTTTATTTTACCCTTACATTCCTTTTAAATAAATTAATCACTTTAGTTTTACCATTTAATATCTTGGTTTGTGTTATTTCCCTTCCCCCTACCAGAGCTGGGTTGTAACAGAAGTATGTAATGAAATGCAAGGTGAAAATGGGGCTTCACAGACTTACAATGATATCCACGCGTGAGTTTGGCCTCATGTCTTTGATGGCGCTGCCTGAGTTGATGTCTACACTGGACCTGGAGCCGTAGATGATGGCGATGGGGAGGCCAGGGTGAAGTCTGTCTATTCTGTGCAGCATCGGCCTCTTAGCCCAGCCGCTGGGGAGGGTCATGTTTTTGAAGGCAGTTTCCCCACTGCAAAAATAATAATATTAATAATATACTCACAAACTACTAACAAATGAATTAAAATACAGTACCGTGTATTATTGAGTGCTTTAATGAATAGATACTTATTTATTTTTGTTATAAAAATTTCAAAAAAGCTTAGTAATGGGTCAACAACAACATGATTCATTTTGGTGTGAATCCAAATCACTGTTGTCTCGAGAAATGTTTTAAGGCAGTTTTTTTTTTTTTTTCCTTTATTACAAATAACACAAATAGGACAACAACAACAGAACACAACAAAAAACAACCAAGATAAATAATAATAATAATAATAAATAAAAATAAATTATATACAAACAAAACAAAACTTACAAGTACTGTGAAGTCTATTAACTGTAGTTGTATAATTTATGTATATATTACATTAAAAAATAATAATATTAATAATAATTTGAACATGGCATCAGTCCCATTCCAGAGATTCCCATTTTTTATTCCATGTGTTTAACCTATTATTATTGCTTACTATTTTTTTTCTATGACAAATTGTTTGTAAAGTTTATATTTGAAAAGATGTAAACAAAGATCTGCCCTTTGTTGACTTATGAATATGAAAATCTTTCCCAATAAGATTATGTATTGTATGTATTTATAATATTTACAGATTAAAATTATGGAAATCCTAATATGATGTTTATGGGATTGATATCAATATCAATTTTGCATTTGGTCTTCCAGACTATAGCCTTAAGGCAGTGTTTCCCAACCAGGGGTACAGGGACCACTAGGGGTACGCGAGCACTTTGCAGGGGATTGTTGGATATATTTCATAATTTATTTTCACAATAAAGAATTATTTGCAATCTTAATAAAAACTTATGAAAGACAAGCTCAAGTCTCACACAATCTCGCATATTTCCATGTCAAATGTTCATTAATATGTATTGTCCATTTATAAATAAATTAAATAAGAAAATAAGAAAGTGTCTCACTGCTAAAGAAAATTAGTTGAATATTAGACAGTATTTTGTTGCATATTATTTAGGCTCAATAGGTTCCCAGGAGAGTTAATCATATGGTTTTCTTTAGAGTAAATTTAATGTGTTGAAAATTACTATGTATTTTTATTTTTTAAAGTTTAATCTGAACATAAAATATATAATAAAATAAGTAAATGCAGCAGGTGTTCATATATTGATTCTGTTTTCTGTCAAATTTGAGTTTAAATGAAAAAATTGCAAAAAAAAAGAATTTTTGATGAGTATGGGGTACTCATGATGTAACAAAAAGACGAGACGAAAAGGGTTTGGAAACATTGTTTTAAGGCATAAGGGTTTTAAGGGAGCATTTACCCCTGAACTGGAAGATCTTCGAGTTTGATTCCAGATCTGGGCACTGTATCCTTACCATTGCGAGACAGGACCAGTGCCTTGGCAGAGGTCTGTGCTCTCTGAGTAGTTCTACATTGCTTTTGTTTCTTTGTTCATAAAAACCTGCCAAAGACTTGTGCAGAGTACGGTAAAATTAAAAATGCATAGATTTTAACATAAGCTTTAGAAATTTTACCTTGGAGTTTGCACATTTAAATGGTAGATGTAATCCGCCACTGTGTTGTCATCAAACATGGAGGAAAACTTCTTCTTAAAGTCTGGTCTGAGGGTCTGGACAAGTGTGGGACCTAAAGGGGGTAAGAGAGCACAAGAGATACTTAGCTGTCATTGTGAAACGTGTAGCTATTAAGAAACAACGACACTTCATTATATTTTACATGATTTTAAATAACCATGAGGGCTGGCACTTTCCAGCCATAAAGAAATTAAGTGTTGAAGCTTAAGATTTTGTGGTTCACAGTTCATTGGGTCTCAACTTTTAATGAAAATCCAAGGTTGTAAGTGTGATATGAATAAAAATGGATCTGGAAATAAAGTTTTACTGAAATTAATGTGAGAAATTGTAACATTTATTCAGCGTGCATACATATTTCATTTTTCCTCTCTCTTGTTTAATGCATACACCTGACCACTTGCTCTAAAAGACCATTCGGGTTTCTGCATTTAACATTTATCAGTGAAGAGCAATGTATTCTGTGATCTCAAAGTCTTACCAAGTGGCCCGACCAGTCTGAGGCCAGCCAGAGGGTTGAAGGGGCTGAACATGGCGCCCAGAGCTTTGATCCACACCGGGATGGGACGGTCCGGGTCGGCTTCGTCTGAACTCTCTGGGAAACCCCACGGCTCCACCAGGATTATGTGCTTCACTCTACGCAAGAGAGACAAAATAAACGCAGATTTTATTAACAGAATACACACCATGCATGTAGTGAAGGACTGTGAGAGTGAACGTTTGTCTGTCATGTCCCGTTAGCCCTGCAGTTAACTTTTGGTTGTCCTGGGGTGCACCCTGCCTCACACACAAAGCAACTGTTAAAGTCTGCAGCCACCTGGGACCAGTAAAGGATAAGTGGTAGAGAATGAGCGAATGTATTTGTGCTGCACAAAAGCATAATTACTTGAAATGCTACGTTTCCCATTGGGGATGATAAAAGGTTTTTTAATGATAAAAAAAAAAAAGGAAATGAAGTCAGCCACTAGCACAACAGCCTGCACAAAAAAACGGTCATCTCAGGCAATTAGGCCTGAAATGACAATAATTAGCCAAAGGAAGTGAGATGCATTAATGTCTCATACTTGGTCTAGTAGAACAATTACTGCAGCTCATTTGAGCTGTGCAGACTGCACAATGACTAGGGATGTACAGTAACTTCATCAATGTATCGATTTTTTATTCTTATGATACAGCTATATCGATGCACATTACCTTGTATCGAATCCTATTGTTTTCTACTAAGTGTATATTGATATACATTGATAATAACGGAAATATCAATATTAGAAATTTGCAGGTGAAAATAAAACCAGATACATCTTTTTGGATGTAATTTTTGTGTTTTTTATGAAATAAAATGTTATATTTATCTTGGCTTTGCTCTGTCTGCTGCACATAATTTTTGACAAAAAGTTGCTGTATCAATTGTTTCAATATGAAGGTGTTGAATCATATCTAATCTAATATCGTTCTAAATTCACCAATATCGTTCTTGAATTGGATCGAAACAATTCCCATCAATGCAAAAACATTGTTACATCCCTAACAATGACGAGACATTTTCTATATTTTGTGGTGCTATACATTCTTGAACAGGACTACACTTTTCCTTAAAGAAATAAAATATATAGCCTCAAATTATTCAATTTAAAACATATAATCCTTGTTCTTCTAAGTGAGGGACTGGGCATGCAACACATGAGAATACAGAGTATCCAGCCACATATATTCACACACATCTTTTATTTTTAGATCCATCTTAGATGTAGCCCACCCATATGGTAAGAGCAGTATCTCTGACCAAGTACAAATCATGTTATATAATAGGTCTTTATGTTTGTCCTTTGCCTGTACAGAGTCAGAATCAAGTCCATCCAGCAGACAGCATCTCCACCAGAAGTAAATAAAACTCCTTGCATTTGTAGACAGGCTTTAATGGCTTCTGCCCATTTAACATTAATATTAATAAACTTCATTGTCAGTCCTCATTACCTACTGCATATTTGACTACAATCCCTTAATAACTATTCATATTTCATATTTCCTTTCTATTGTCAAATTACATCTGCATAGTCTTACGCACACAAGATATTTTAGTCAAATCTATTTAAATAAAGGCAGATAAAAGCCACAAAATGAGACACCATTTCTCATTTTGATTAACGAGGAACAGGATTCAGCTGCATTTGCAAACAGTGTCGAGAGAGTGGCATAAAATTACCCATAGTCTTCTCTACACCGCACAACATTATCACAAATTAAATGAACTACCACTATTATGTTTAAGCTTAATGTGGGCGTTTTCTCCAGGCCATACCAGGAACAACAATTCCAGCTTAAAACAAGAACATGTGTCCCCTGATTAAGTGCATCTATTGTAATAACTTAAAGGCTATTTGGGGGGACAAAAAAGCATGATAACAATGAGAAAAGGACAGAAAGGAAGAGTGAATTTTTAAGCGTTACTGATGCAAAGCAGTGATAAGGCATCGGGGCCATTTTATCAGCGGTCCCTGGGGAGAAGTGCTTGTGCTGCGAGTCGGAGGAAGATGAGTGGGAGATAGCGGCTGGAAGGAGGCAGAGACACTCGGAGGACACTGCTGTTATCGCGGTCTGCCAGCGCCCACAGCTACGCGGGTACAACTACATCCAGGAAAAAAGGTGGTGCCACGCTCCGCTCAGGGCGCGTTAAGGTCATTATTCAAAAAACACCAACGTCTGGCTTCTGCTTCTGGGCACCACACACTTTATCCACTCCACTCCATCGGCGCTTTCCTGGTAACACAGAGAGGAGGCTGCTGCATGGACACCGAGGGCCAGTCAGGGAAGAGACCGATGCATAGCAATAGGACAATACTCATTTGGTAACACCCACACTTGGTACCATCCACATGACTGAATGAAATTAGGGAATAGCATTTTCTGTTTATTAATGCACTGTAAAAAAACAAAAAAAACAGGATCCCTCAAGATTTTTGAGTATTGGGGCCAACTCAAAATCTCAAGTTTTCAACAACTAATATTTTTTGTTCAACAAGAATAACGGATTGGATTTATAGTGCGCTTTACAATTTAGTCCATTATTTACTCACTCAGTCACACTCAGTGGTGGTGAGCTACTTCCAGGGCCTTCTAGTTCAGGGATAAATGCTCCTTTCAGAAAGCCCTTATATCTTAAAATGATTAACGATCCGCTGTAACAACTTATCTTGCTTTTACTGACCCCTTGTGGTTAAAGTTAGTACCACAATGTTGCAGACTTACACTAAAAACATTTTTTTTTTTACCATGGCCCATTACTTGTCTTAAAAAAATAATCAAAAACTACAACTTTTTGAATTATCTGGCAAACAGACTAACAGACCAACCCCATTTCTTAAAATTACCATAATACACAGCTAGTCCTTATTGTGCACTCACCTGTGTGGATGTTTAATAGCGTATGACAAAGCCAGGTATCCTCCCAAATTATGTCCCACCAGGATCATAGACTCCAGCCCCAGCTTCCTCCTCCACTGCTCGATGGAGTCCACAAACTGCTCCTCCGCTTTCTGTGCATCTGCGGGGAACTGCGGTCTGGTGCTGAGGCCGAAGCCCAGCAGGTCCAAGGCCAGGACCGGTCTGTGCTGAGAGAGGACATCCAGGTTCTGGGCCCAAAGACCTACGCCTCCACCGAACCCGTGAAGAAGAACCATGGGGGTCCTGTATTTGGCCGAGTCGCTGTGAAAGGTCAGCGTCCACAGCATGTTTTTATCAGAAATGGGGACGTACTGTTTGGAGAAAGAGCTTGCTACACCTGAAGAGAAGAAGAGAAAAGGAAAATGTAAAGAATTCCTGTGTCAGATAATGAATTTACACTGCTTACTGTTTAATTACATACAAGTTAGGGCTGCAAAAGTTTGAGATAACATGCCTGAATAAAAAAAGAAGCAGTCTGGCAGGTCAGGTTAGCAGTATGCAATATTTATGTTAATACTAGAGCACCACCAATATGGATTATTTTTATTTATTTATTTTTTTTGAGGCCAATGCCGATACCGATATTAGGTAACAAAAAAATACTGATATCCGATACATCGGCCGATACAGTTATACATTAGGAAAAAGTATTTTAAAGCATTTTTCTTTCCGCTCTTGTTTACATGAATATGGCATGCACACCCCAGGCCACATTAGACTAAACATCTTTTTAAAATGTTGTAGAAAGCTGCTTATTGTTCTTTATGCTGATTTTTATGTAGGTTGTAGTGGGTATTGGTGTGGGGAGTATTATTATGTATTATATGTATTATATTGATTTATTTTATTTAACTTTAACTATATTTGTTTAAGTTAAATTTCATTTAACCTTGCTCTGCAAGTAGAGCAGGAGAAGAACTACAAAATGCATTTTGAATTTTTGTTCAAATGAGCAAAATATTTTTATTGCCTTTTTGAGCTTTTCAGGCCATGAGAAGGCGATTTGGGCTGTTTCCTATAAACTGCAGAGTAAAAGCCAAAAGTTTGGAAACACCAGCACGGCCTCTGCTGCACAAATAGCAGAAGGCCATTATTTGCAAGTAAACAGGTCTTATTCAAGCGTTCCAGCACACAGAAAAAATAGCACTGTTCGGTGGATATCGGCCAGATTTCGTCCGGCCGATATATCGGTCGGGCTTTAGTTAATACTTCTGATCACAATTTGGCTTCTTATATTTGAACACTCAACTTGGGAGATTAAAACATAGATCATATTCAAATCAACCTAGAGATACCATTAAGACCAGTGATTCTCAACTGGTGGGTCAGAACCCAAAAGCCACAGGGAGGCTGTAAAATAGTTTCAGTTTTCAGTATATTTGAAGCCTAAATGAAATCAATGAAGAATAAGTAAAGTATATTTTAAAATGCATGTGCCATGTGCAACGTTCATAGTAAGTTAATATTGAGAAACAGCTTTGGTTCTGTAAAATGTGTGTCCTAATGAAATGATCAGGGATAAAATTGGGTCTCACAGACAAGACCAGCTGAGTCACACTTCAATACTTTAACATGCAGTCCTTGTTTAAAATCCTATACTATGCATTTTATTCATGCTTTTTTAAATAGTTTTGGATACCTTTACATTAGTATTTCATGTTTTATAACTAAAAATAATGTATATGTAGGGAAAAGGTTTAGCATAATCTTGAATTATTGTGATACAAGCAGTGCCTTGACAGATGCATTTTACAACTGTTGAGATTTTAAAGCTGCACTACCTGATTTTGTGGCTGTAAAAGTCATGTGTCTAAAAAAAAATAAAGTTGAATGATACACTTCCCTTTCCTAATTCCTCTCCTTCATGACACTCTATCACAGTCTCACACAAACCTGGAAGTATGTACATAAGCCAGGAGCTATCACAATAACAGTTTGCTTTTAATTTTTTATAATAAAAAATAAAAATACTGGGAATAAGCTATACATTTTGAAATAAAACAATAGCTTCTTCACATTATTCCTGATTAGTCAGGTTCTGGATAGATAAAGGACCAATCAGAGTGCTCCTGTCCTATGAAAGCGTGTGATTGGTTAAAACAAAAACCCTTATAATACAGCCCACAGGCGACCTCAAAATCTCATTTTTTCTCAGATGACCTCTGTTATGCTGTACTAATAGCTAAATAATTATATTTGCCAAGATACAAGGAAAAAGAAATCAGGTAGTGCAGCTTTACTAATGACAACCAGGGCTTGACATAACACTAGCCCACCGGTAGATTTCAGTTTTGGCCAGTAACACATTTAGTCTCACTAGCCACTTTGCCCAGTTGGATTTTATACATTTTATCTACTTTAATTCACCTAACCTATACTAACTCATCAATGGGGGAAAAAATGTGCTATTAATGCACTCTTAATTGAAAACATATGAAAAAGGGGGAATCAACAAGCAAAAAAAAAAAAAAAACACCTACACATTTTCTGACTGAAAATTTGTTTCTACTTTTTTTGGGATAATGATAAATTATAATTTTAAAAGTACCTTTCCAGTGGTCATCATCAAAAGGACTGCAAAATCAAATTCTAGTGCCTCATTGTCTTATCACATCTATACTACACATTAAACATTTTAACGTCTTAATTATGGCTAGTGAAAATCTCAAAGGGCTAGTAACTTTTGAAAAACACTTGCCACAGAGGCCAGTGAGCAAACAAGTTTGTGTCAAGCCCTGATGACAACCCACATTAAAACACAATGTACATTTATTTATTTATTATACTTTTTATTGATCCCCGTGGGGAAATTCATTCTCTGCGTTTGAGCCATCCCTCAATGCTGCTAGGGCAACCTGTCAGGAGCAGTGGGCTGCCGCGGTGCAGCGCCCGGGGACCCTTCTCCAGATCTTGAGCCAGGCTCCTGGTCAGGAGTTTCATAATAGATGATAGATAATAGACATACTATGACATGTAAATATGTTAATTCTCTGGGCTTTTTTAATAGTTTTTTCTTTTTTTTCCACTAGAAGAACCACAAGTTGAACCTCAGTCTTCCTTGCTATATGTCAAGACTAATCACCAAGCCCGCATGCAATCAAGGGAGTACTGATTTCATATGATTGCACATAATCACACAAACTGGTCACTTTTACAAATAGTAGTACAAATACGTGTCTGGACTAGTCTATTTAAGCTGATTGACTCTATTTTTATATTTCTACTGAGAGCTATCCGCTAACAATTATGGCATTCAGACACATCAGAGGCACAAAACATTAAATATCAAACAGTTTCTCTTACATCGCAGTATCCGTTCCTCTGCCGTTTTCAGCTGACTCAGTGAAGTGGGACACCATGACGGCAGCCAGTTGGGGATCCAGCACCACCTACAGAGAGCAGGAAATCAGCTTAAGATCATCTGCGCTGACTACAAGACATGGCTTACTTAGAATGAACCAGGCAACAAAGCAGGACAGAAACATGGCAGGCTGTATGAATATATCAGGGCTAAATACTGTATAAGTGATTGTTTGTTTTTCTCTCTTTTAAATAATAAAATTCAGTACTAAAATAGAGATGTCACAGTGTCATGATTATTGAAATCTCAGAAGAAAGACTGAAATGCTTGATTCACACTTTTAAACAAACTTTTAATGAACTGAATGTTTCTTTTTTTCCTCAACTGTCGACCTGCTTGTTGAGTTTTTATACAATTTTAATTTTATTCATTAACCCGAAGGATCTTATAGATAAGTACTAAACAATGGAGAGAAACCTTAACTTCTAAACTATGATTATTTTACCGTGACATTTATATTTCATGAATAATAGTAAAATCGGTTAATCCTGAGTAGGGCTCTAGTCGACCGAAGAAATTGTTGGTGGAATAAAGTTATGCCCAGTGCAGCAATTAATCGACTAAAATTGACCAAAGGATATGTGCAGGGACATAACAGAGTCTTACAAAACGCACATTAAATAAAATGAAAAATATAAGTTATAAAGTAATAAATTAGATCAGCTTTTTCAATGCAAAGAGTGGAAGCAACTAATCAACCAACAAAACTTTGGTCAACCCAGATCTCACCGACAATTAATTGACTAAGCGACCAGAAGCTGTCAGCCCTAATCCTGACATCCATATTCTAAAATAAAGCAACTTGTAAAATTAGCATCTGCCATGTAAAAATCATGAACGCATAATTGTACAAATCATTTCATTTGTTTGTAAAAAAGAAAAAAAAAGTCTGACCTCCTTGCACACACTTTGTTTGTAGAAAGTAGCTTGTCCCTGCAGGGCTACCATAGCTGTTCTAAAAAAGCTGTTCTAAAATAGGGAGGTGACTAAAGTATGGAATTGCAATCTACAATTTAGCCACCAAATGCCAAAACTACACACTACATCTTTAGCTTTAATTGTTGTTGACAAAATTTATTTAATAATTTCCTTATTACTCATTCCCACTGGGGGTCGTGGGAGGCTGGAGACTATTACAGCGACTATGGGCCTGAAGCAGGGTACATCCTGGACATTGTACATACACTGCCTAATAAAAGCTTTCACGCCCCCCTTAGCATTTTTACTATATTTTTCCCTTCCATTCGGGAATTTAAATGGATCATTGGGAGGCTTATATCATTACTTTACATCTCATGCCAAAAACATATTGTAATGATGAATCAAATTATTTTTTCTGGCATTATGACAATTATGATGAATTGCAGTCAGGTGGACCTTATATAACTATTTCTGTGACTTTTGAGGATAAGTAACACCAGATCTTATTTGGGGGCCTTTTAAAAAGGGGGTGAATCTCAAGTTTTCTGTTTTTCTGTAATATTTCTTGTTTGCTTCACAATAAAAAATATTTTGCACCTTCATAGATGTTTGCATGTAATGTAAAGTGACATAATCCTCCAAATGATCAATTTAAATTTCGGGTAGTGAGGCAAAAATAAAGGAAAAATGCTAAGGGAGTGACTACTTTTTACAGGCAGTGTACATGTTATTTGAGAAGATAGCATATTGTATAAACATGTCACTGGTTATGGCAAAAACTAAACTACAGCCATGAATGCATAAAAAACATGTCAAGTTTATGCCAAATGCAGATTTTTTTTTAAGTTACCTTAAAGTTGTGTCCACGTAACCCCAAGCACTATTGACAAGACTGTGAGCTCCAGCAGCAGCCAACACTTTCTGAATGAGCCTGAGCTCAGGAAAGAGTGAAACAAAAAGTAGATAAAGTCAACGAGCACAAATCAGGACAGAGGTTTTTACAACAGCACAGATATTGACACAGGAACTCCCCTCATAAATACATCAACATAATGTGTAATTTATATAGAATCATCTGATCAAGAACCTGAGGGTTTTTCCTCGAAATACTGAAAGTTTGACAGTGTTTGCAGGAAAACAAACATCCACCAGTGAACAGAGGTGACGTACATTCTTAGTAGCCTTGGTGCCATTCATAGAAAGAGCATGGAGCATAGTCAAGGGTATGTTACACTGCGTTAGACTTAAAAACATACATCTATTTGTCCAGTATATCATCTATGCTCAGAAATGCTTTGGTTTTCAATTCACTCTGTTACTACACAAGTACAAACCAACCACTTTCTCAAGATCAGAACTACTTTATACCAGCCTACAGACGAACAGACAAAGATAATGATTTGTGACTAAACATTGTATTAACCAAAGGCCTCAGAACAGGTTAGAAAGTGTCCCTTCTAAGTTCCTTAATGTTAGACTAGAGCAAAAAATACAACTATTGCTCCACCACTGCCTGGAACAGTGTGTACCAAACCTTCCTAGTTGACGAAATAAAGGTTTAGCTCATGCCACAAGATTAAAAATACAGTGGCATATACAAGCACATGCTTACCACAGTTACCTAAGCAGTTCGTGTGCATTTTGTAGTGTAATAAATGAATAATTACGTGCTAATGACAGTGACATACAGTCTATAAAGTTAGATTTTGTTAATTAAACTAGAAAACAAACCATACTTGAAGAAAAGAGGTGAATAAAAGTAATTTAGGTATAAAACACTTACCCTGTGGTCGGTGCCACCTCCTGCTCGGCCATGACTGCAACAACAACACTGTACGGGCTCCTCCGGATCACGTGACCAGACCTACGCTTTCGTCGAACGTCAATACAAACTCCACCGTGGCTCGGAGACGTTGGTTTTTTAAATCCGGGGATACGTGATGCGAGCGGTGACTATAGCGCTCTACTTCACCGCCCGCACAAATTTTGAGCTCGGTTGAGTAAAACGAGCGCACCCGGGCTCGGAGTGTCAGGCAGTGCGGATGTAGCTTTACTGTCCCAGGATCTAAACATTGCTCTGCTGAAAGAGCTTTGGTAAGTTCTTCTGCTGTTTTGCGCTTTAAAACTTATTTAAAACAATCGCAAAATCATGTTGCTATATCTAAATGCACTGTCGTTGTCCTATAAATAGCCACTTATTAAAAAAAAACGTGTGTAATGTTCATGTATTAGCAAAGCCATTCAGCTGGACTTAGCTAACTTTAACGTTAACTTCGGGAGGTGCACTGATTAAATTACTTTGCTACTTTGATACATTTATCCCTGTATTTGTTTTAACATGATTTTGTAAAGCTCTAAAATTAATATTGGACGTCTAACAGTGGTCTTGCACCATTAAAAAAAAAGGTTAAACGAAGACAGCTTCAAATTCATTCATTTAAAAGCTTATTTGATATGTGTTTTTAATGACACATAACAGATGGGAGAGCCCAGTGGAGAATAGTATTTATGGTGACAGACTTGCACTAATAAATCTGTAGTGATTTATTTTTATCAGCAGTGGCCAGAGTGGGTGTGGTGCTGAAGTCCGCCTTTGCTTGTACTTTGGGTTTGAATCAGTGGCTCATTATTATGTCTTGTCTAATCAGATTTTCTTGTTTCAGGTCCGAACAGAGGCAGCTCCCTCCACAAGGCTGCTGGACAGAGACTCAGACATATCTGGGTGAGAAGGAAAAACAAATACTTCATGGTTCCCACACATTTTAGGAAAACTGGAAAATCATAGAATAGTCCTTAGAATAATTAAAATAAGGGATTATTTTCTGCACATAGCCTATGATATCATCTATATTCTTGCAATTAAATTTAACAAGCTTCAGATAAACACCAATTTGTTGTTAGTCATCAGCAGTCATAGGACCTTTCAAAAGCATATGTGTCATCTGAAGTTTGACCCTCTGAGGTAGCTCTAGTTTGCCAGTTTAAGTGAATAGTTTGGCTTTGATTGAGAACAAAGGATGCCAGCATTTACCCAGAGATATTAAAAAAAGAGTAGCTTTAGTAAATGAAGGTAAAGCCACTTAGATGAGGGATGAGTTATAAGGCTACTCAATTATGGAAAAATTCATAATCACGATTATTTAAAACGATTATTCATGTACTGCCAAAATACTAACCTGTAGAGGAAGAGTAGTTTTATCATTTATTTATGTTAATTGATTCATAGAGCCTAGTACAAGTCTTTAGACAACGTTCTGGACAAAGACAAGAGTGCCAAGCTTGGAAAAGTCCTACATGGACCTAAACAGCATGCACGTCATTCAAAGTCCAATTTAGTTCATCTTTTTTTGTTGATTATATAGATTTTGTATTTTTATTGCACAACCCTAATGAAATATCTTAAAAGTACTTTATATCCGTTACTATATCATGAACTAGATGACTAAGAATCTTCAAGTAAAATGTCAAATGGCAAGTAAAAGAAGACTGTTCCTTAAAAAAATCAGGCTTTTTAACCAAAGTATCTTTACTCAATGGCTCTGCAAACTCAGATCACACAGGAAATAACTTCATGCTGTTCTCTAGTGCACTGTTTGTTGTCTATGTGTGTGTTTCTCTGCTGTCTAACTGGGGTGGGGTGGGGGGAGCTCCCAGCTGTCACTGTCAGTATCTGTCTGTCATCTGTTCCCTGGCTCTAATGCCTCCACACTTCATGTCTGCTGCTGAATAAATTAAGTAATTCCTCACAGTGTGTCAGAGGTAATAAAATGACATGTCGTGTTTAATGGGGCCATAATATGATAGGAAAGGAGGCTGCACATACCTGGGTAGTGCACATACCACGCTACACCTTGAGTAAACAGTTTGAATATTAACTTGTTGCTGATGATATATAAAAGTAGAAATAGTAATAATAATAATAATAATAATAATAAAAAGTCATAAGTCAGTGGAATTTAACAATGATCATAAATACAACATTGTTATGGTATTATTATGTAACTTTGATTCTACTCCTTTGACAGCAACATATTTGGTATATTATACATGTTTTAGGTCTTTAGTACATGATGTGAAAGGAATATATTATTTGAAGCCATGTAAAGACGCACCTGATATTTTTCCCTTGTATTTGAGGAAAACAAATAAGTAATCTCTGGAAAAAATGAACCTCTGAGATCTACTGTATCGAGGTTTTAGGATAAAGTGTTTTTGACAGAGGAGGAACCAGAGCTAGGACTGAATTTTTTGAATAATAACACTGGGGATGGTCCCATTTGGATCAGGGACACTTTCATTAGTTGAGTTCGAGCTTGTTTACGTCTTTTTATACACATGCTGGAGTAATGGCGACGATATGCCCAACTGGAAAGATAGCAATTCAAGCGCTGGCTCCAACTGCATACACCACAAAACAGCAGAAGAAAGAAAAACTGAGACAAAAAAGAGAAGCAAAGGACAAATCTGACATGAAACAAAATAAAATGTGAATATATAAAAGGTACACATTCTAAGAAATTTGGGCAGTGGGCTTTTAAGTTATGATTACATTGACTTTATGCCAGTATTGTTGTAAAAAAAACATAATGGAATTGTCCAAAATATCTTGGTATGCTGCATTCAGAGTTCCTTTCACTGGAACTAAGAGGCCAAGCCCAGCTCCTAACAACACCATAATCCCAATTCAGTTATTTGGGTGGGCGAGTGAGTACTTTTGGAAATATAGTGTATATCCACAGACACTGTTTATGATGTTATACGGGAATAAATTTGTCATTCAAGTTTTTACTGGACATGAAGCTTCTTGGCATTACCTGTATTTTTCCATTAATTGTAGGAGGGCCGGCTGGGGGTAAGATGCAGTCCCAAGAAAGGTTCACTCCTTTAGTTGTGCTTGAGCTGGTCTCGGACATCAAAGAAGAGGCCATCACTTGGCTGCTCGGCCGGATACGGGACTCACAGCAAAATGGAGGTTTGAAATTTAGACTTTTGGTAACAACAAGTATTGATTGTTGTATTTTGAATGGTTGATATTGGATGTTTTGTCTCTACCAGGTGCTGAGTTGCTGGTGGAGCAGCTTGGACCTGGAGTTGGGGTTGAAGAAAAACAAAATCCCAACATATTCCTGGTCGGGGCATCTCTACAGAGGCTATTGTCTGGAGCTGAAGATTTGGACCTCTTCAAAGAGTGCAATGATGGCTCCATGAGGGGCTTCACCTGTGCAAACAAACACAATTTTAAAAACTTTGAAGGTGAAGGTTTATATTCTATTCTGAAAAGTGTTTAAATGACTAAATAATAGTCTGTTATTAAAAGTACATTACTTGAAATTTGTTCATCTGCCCCTGTGCCAATTCATATCCATTTTAGGGTGCCAAAATCATCACTAACAATATTAATACATGACAGCAAACTGAAGTTTGAGCAGATGCCAAGCTTAGACGACATGCTCAGGGTTCCTGCAGGACATTAAAAAGCATTAAAAGTAATTAAATTGATTTTTCAAAAATGAAGGCCTTAAATGGCATTAAAAAGCATTAAATTTGATTCCAACTGGCATTAAAAATTTAAACTAGTTTTGAAGTAAAATTGCTGACATTATTAGTTTAATTTATGAACAAAATATATATTTATAAATATAAATTAACCATTTTTGTAGCCTACACTAGCGTGATAGACGGACAAAACGTGTTTGTTTCCTGCGGGACCAAATTATCAAAACGCAAATTATTGGTGGTTTATGAACTGTATTTTACAATCCTTGCAAATAAATGTTGACAATTTAAGCTGCCATGATTGTGTTTGTGGCATTAACAATGTTAAAAATGGCATTAAAAAGCATTAAATTAGACTTACTGAAACCTGCAGGAACCCTGATACTAATACACAGTATGCTGTTAGATGTTGAGTTTTGCATAGAAACAGAAATATAAATACTACTTACTCATGCTTATTTTAACTTTAGACTTATGGGACTTAATTTTGCAAATCTGAAGGCAAATCAACCATTTAGCATGTTGCTACATTATTACTAATGTAGTGTATTAGTCTTTTCTGTTGAAAGTTCATGTTGATGCAAATGGTCGTTGTTTAAAATGAGAGCTCTCTCCACTGTAGCTTCTAAATGGCAGCCTTTTTTGTTTCTTTTTGGGTAACATAATTGTCTTCTTTATTTTGCAGGGGATGGAGATGGCTTCCTGAGTATGGCTGAGTGTCAGTACATCATCAAACACGAGCTGGACACTTTACGAGCTAAAGATGAGACCCATATACCAGGATACACACAGGCCAAGCTCTACCCTGGAAAATCAATTAGTGAGTACAGCTTCACGCAGGCAATTTAGAGAAGACTTAAGATTGGCTGCGCAGTAATAAGGTTCAGGGGGAGTTAAAGCTCTGTTTAATTAATATAGGAATGATTAAAAACGATAATAGATTTTTTAAGACCTATTGTGCTCGACTGTGGCAACCTGGCAAATAATTAGAGCATTTGCAAGCTATTAAAATCAATTACTCACTGATCATGTTGTCTCTTTTGACATACTCAGATACCGTCATACCATTATAATACAGTGAAGTGGGTCCAAAATGTGTCAGAGCTGCTGTAATATAGTATATAATATTTCTGTCAATTTTACACAGTGTTCACAGCTCACATACCCACAGGCATTCTTCACTGGTAAAAATTAAATGTTTACAAGGTAGGTAGACCAGCAGCCAATGGGAGCGTCCCTTATCCCCTTGCTTTCAGAGTACTCACTGGTGAATAAACAGTTTGTTTTTTTAAAGCTAAACCATGCAACTTTGCTCATTTTTTCTCACTTAACTTTATTTATTAACATTATTTTAGTTGCACTTTTCTTTGCTGAGCTCCCCCTACATTTTGGAGTAATGCCATATGGTAAAAACTCACAAGATTTATCCATGCAAAGGGTTTTCTGCCTTTTGGCTGCTCTGCCGTGACTAACATCTAAGGCAGTGGTTCCTGAAGTGGGGTCCTGGTCCCCCTGGTGGGCCGTGATACTACTGCAGGAGGGGCCCAGGGGGGAGTACAATTAAGTACCTCTTTAAAATGATCAATTAGAAGTTATTTTTAGCCATCAGTCTGTATTTTTGTAATTTTGTTTACAGAAATCTACGAAAAACATGAGAGTCTTTTGAATATAGTAAGGTTTTGTTGTTGGGGGTCCGCGTGGGATTGCCTGATTTTTAATGGTGCTGCAACCCCCTTGACTTTGGGAGAGGAAGGAATAAAGCAATTGCTGGCTTGTTGTTAAGGCTAACTGGGGCGTGTTGCCTTTTTTGCAAGACCTGAGACTTTATGGGACCTGGGACACTGGGTCATTGTTCCCATTCTTACAAGGCTGTTATTTGCCCAGATATGCCTGGGTGAAGGAGTTAGGTCAAGTCAAACTTTATTTCTAAAGCACACTTAAAACAACCTTAGTTGACCAAAGTGCTGTACAAGTCAGACATATTTCACAGCCATAAATACACACACTCATAGAAACAATAAAAGGAGTAGAAAGCAGTGAAAAACAATAAGTTGAAAACTACAAACAATTTTAACTAAAAAACAGTATTAAAATACTAAGTAAAAAATGGCCAAGGTGCTTCATTCATCCTATAACAACTCATTTAGGCATCACATTGACTCCAAAACTGTTAAATGAAGGTAAAAAAAGTTGCATAGTTCCCCTTCAGCATCAAAGAAGAAAGTCACATTTCAATTTAAAGTACTTGTATCAGTACTTCTTTGTTATTTCTTTATTTGGTAGTTCTCTAAAAAGTGCTGGTACATAGAAATTACTTTACATTACAAGTAACTACATTTGTAATATGGTTTCTCATTATCATCAACAAACAAATAAACCCTTCCCAATAGATTACAGTGTTTCTGTTTGCTAACGTCTGCATTTTTTCCTCTTTGTGTTTTAATAGTTGTTGAAAGTTGTAAAAACTTCATGAAAAAAGACATTACATCTTTGTCTCCACTTGTCCTCCCTTCACCTCTCCTTCGGCACTACCTCCCAGCCTTTTTTGTCTTTCTCGCTCTCTTTCAGCGGCTGCTGTATGGAAATAATAAATATGCAAATGTGCTGAAATATTCCCAAAGTGAGATAAGGAAGAGGCAATGAAGTCGCGGCGCAGATAGGGTGCCTCCATTCAGCGCCCGCGTTTGACAAATCGTGTTAAAGCAGAATGTAATCGTTTTCGACAAATGATGCTCTCAAGAAATGGCAGATGAAATGATAGAGCGATCATGTACTTGTATTTAGTCACTCAGCGCTAGACAATGGGAATTATTTCTATAGATTTTGCATTGTGTACAACAGGGACAGTCCCAGCTATTTGTCTCTGTCCTCATTTCAGAATTGTCAGTTTTGTTCATGCCGGGGAAGTGATTCCAGGCAAACTAAATAAAATGGATGTTACTTAACTAGCTATACATAAAACTAAACTTAATAAAATAAAAGTATAATAAAAAGGCAATAAAAGTACATAACTTTTTGTCTTGTTAGTTCGCAGACTCCAGTCCAAAAGCATCATGATCCAGATGTTTCCTCTCCATGAGAAGGAAGAACTGAAGAGACTCTCATTTACTTGGTTCCAAAAAGTCAAGCTGTCCCTCCAGCCTCTTGGTATGTCAGTTCTTTAGTCCTTAACAATTGATACACTTGCTCAAGAAGGTCTAAAAAAGTCAACACATGTAGCATGTGCCTTTTGGCAACCAAAGTTAGGCAGACCACTATATACTGACTATAGGACAGTAATCATCAAAATGACAGTAAATGGCTGATGACCAAAATGTGTTGTCAGTGAGTGGGTAGAGAACATTAGCAAGTGTCATTTAGCTGCTAAATTTGAATTAGCGTTTTGGTTACACTATCTAAACATCACTATGATTAGGAATGACAATAACTTTCTTAGTAAAGTATGTCCCAACACCCCTCATTTAACAGGCTTAACTCTGGCAGAAACCAGACTGATTTTGGTTGAGAAAAGAAAAAAGATTTGGATGGCCAGGCCAGTATATTTATGAGTTATGCCTTCTAAGTTAGAAGTACAAATAGTTTCCTTTTAAGACAACTTACACTATGATTTTAATGTTTTATTTGTAAGATTATGTAATAATGAAAGTGGGCATCACTATTGAAAGTAATTACTGTATGTTTAACATTGACCTCTGTCTCAACACTTTTGTGCCCTATTTAATGTATGCCCAGTCTATTAAGTATTAACCTAGTAAACACAGTAGTAACTGTAATACTCTTCTGCCCTGACCTGCCATTTACCCTGTAACCTTTGTCCACAGATGACATCAGGCACTACTTTGGAGAGGGTCAGGCCCTGTACTTCGGCTTCCTGGAGTACTTCACCTTTGCCCTGATGCCTATGGCTTTAATTGGTGTGCCTTATTATCTGTTCGACTGGGAGGACTATGACAAATATGTCGTCTTTGCCGTCTTTAACTTGATCTGGTGCACTGTTATCCTTGAGGTATGAGGGCTTATAGGCACTTGCTAACTTTGTAATATGCAGAAAATTAATAATATGTTTCTGGTATTAGTTATGGAAGCGGTTCAGTGCCACTCTTGCCTACCGCTGGGGGACGCTAAGCAGAAAAAAGGCATTTGAAGAACCCCGACCTGGATTTCATGGGGTACTTGGGTTCAATCCAGTTACGGGACGCGAGGAGCCCCTGTACCCGAACGCTAAAAGACAACTGCGGGTCTACTTTGTGTCTCTACCCTTTGTGCTGCTGTGCCTTTACCTGTCTCTGTACGTCATGATGATATACTTCCAAATGGAGGGATGGGCGCTGTCGGTGCACGACGAAGACCCCACGTTTTGGACCGGGATCCTGCTGTTCATCCCCAGTATTATCTATGCAGTGGTCATCGAGATCATGAACCTCATCTACAGATATGCTGCGGAGTTTCTCACTGGGTGGGGTAAGCTGCAAATGCTTAATTTCCTGTTAACATTAACAACATTTTTGCAGTGATTTTATAATCTTATAAAATGCATTTAATGGGTGGAATTGTCCAAATACCAACATGAGAAATCTTTCATACTCAATTAGTGTCTTTTTGAGACTGAACATTTTTCCCATATGCTTTTGTTGTGACACACTTTTCACATATTCATGTTTTACAATCTTGTCTGTAACCTCATCATAACATAATTACATAATATAAAAAACACCCCCCACACACACACACATTTTGTCACCCACTCATGTAATGCTTTTTTTAATCTACTTTCAAAATGTCTTTTTAATTTTGGAAGCACATTTTTTATCACACTTTGTTTTCATAGTCTACACAAGCCAACATTGACTCTTCTTTCAGTCTGTTAGTTGTCTAACCTGCTTGGACAGGCACGACCCAGCCCAAAGTTATCAGAACAGTAGTGGCATTGTTCTCTTTGAGTAACTATAAATTAAGTGCATAAAATGTACAGATTTTGTGCATAGATATTTAAAAGAAATGAGCAGATGTCATGCATGCTTAAACTCTCAACCATACTATACTGTTGATCATGCGTGCATTCTGTTGTGCAGTTATTTATTTCTTCCCAATCACACCTGAGCTAAGATTCGGTTTATTTAATGTGATTTTTGTCTTTATTTTGACAGAGAATCACAGACTGGAGTCTTCATATCAGAACCACCTGGTCCTTAAAGTTTTAGTGGTGAGTATTAATCACGTATTACCAAAGAAAACATCCATTATGTTTTACTACCAGACTGCAATGGAGCGCAACAGTGCCCGCCTCCCTCTGGTGCCCGAAGTAAATTTCCCACACATTTTTCCCATAGTCTTGTCAAAAAAAATGTGTATATAAAGAGTCTAAAAGCACGACGAAGGCTAATCAGCTGTGTGGTAACTCATGACCATAACACAATTGAAAAGTCTATGGGAAAAATGAATTGGAAATTTACTTGTGGCACCAGATTGTGTCCTCAGATAACAATTTATAACATCTGTCGTGTCTTTCTTTTTTAGTTCAACTTTGTCAACTGTTTTGCCTCACTCTTCTACATCGCCTTTGCAATGCAGGATATGGCGCTGCTCAGACATGTACGCCTAATATCTTTTGTTTAATTACTTTTGTGTTATAAGCTCAATATATCCATGCAAATTCTCATTCTCTCCTTTCTTTTCCCAGAGTCTGGCCACGCTGCTCATCACCAGTCAGATCCTAAATCAAATCATGGAGGCCTTCTTACCTTATTGGCTTCAGAGGAGACGTAATAAGAAGATGATCCGAAAAATCAAGAAGAGGATAACACTGCACGACAAGGAGCTGCCTTTAGAGGAACAAGTCCGGCTGGAGGCTGACATGAGCACATACTTGGTGAGCTATATTTTAAATAGGTTTAGGGTCATTACATGTGAAATACATGGATTTCACTGATGTATAACCTACTGTAATGTCTCTTCTCAGGGCACCTTTGACGACTACCTGGAGCTGTTCCTCCTTTTTGGATACGTCAGCCTGTTTTCCTGTGTGTATCCGCTGGCTGCCGTCCTGGTCGTGTTGAACAATATCACTGAAGTTTACTCCGATGCCTTCAAAATGTGCCGTGTCTTCAAGCGGCCTTTCTCTGACCCAGCTGCCAACATAGGAGTGTGGCAGGTGAGTGAAACTTGTAGGCTTTAACATAATATGATGGGGAATTAGTGAAGTAGTGCAGTATCCACAGGGTTCTCGCGAAGCATTAAAAGTCATTAAATTGATTTTGCGTAAATAAATTTGATTCCAACAGGCATTACAAATTTAAAATAATTTTGAAGTTAAATTGCTTCAAATAGAAAGCATTCTCGCACACCATTGAACTTGCAAATGTGAGACTTTATTAGGACTCAACAAGCAACGATTGGCACTAGGCTTTCATCAGGCAAATGGTGGAAGAGCTCTGGGTAGCCATCTTAAACACGGAGTGGCTAAAACCCAAGGTTAACAGGTCGATTACTGAGCAGTAGGGCTGCACAATTAATCGAAATTGAATTGAAATTTAAACTGTCACAATTAGCAAATTGCAAAGGCTGCAGTTATTTAGGTGATATAAT
Source organism: Bostrychus sinensis (assembly GCA_020698575.1). NCBI lineage: Eukaryota > Metazoa > Chordata > Actinopteri > Gobiiformes > Eleotridae > Bostrychus > Bostrychus sinensis. The sequence continues at coordinate 10,504,781 of CM036247.1, forward strand.
GTCTTCTGCAGAGAACAAAACATCACCTCAGGGACTTAATGTATATAAACTGTGCTACAGCTGTAGTTTAGACCTCTACAGACATGATCTGAGGCATGTGATTCCTTGTATCACATTTGCAGTGAATATTTCAGTGTTCTTTGAAATGTCAATGCTTCATCAAATGCTTAAAATGTAAACTGTGAGCTGAACATTGATTTGACAACATAAATCACAAATCGAATCCCAACCGAAATATCTGTCAGAAAAATCACATTTAGATATTCTTTCAAAATCGTTCAGCCCTACTGAGCAGTAAACAATAAAACATTTCATCCTTGTAGTAAAATTGCTGACATTATTAGTTTTATTTGTGAATATAAATGTGTACATATGAATAATAATTTACAATGTTTGTATCCTACATCAGCGTGATAGACGGTGGAACGACTTTGCTTCCAGCGAGACCAAATTACCCAAACATCACATGTTCGACTTTCAACATTACTGGTGCTTTATGAACTGTATTTTACAATACTTGCAAATTAATTTCGTCAGTTTAAGCTGCTGCGATTATACGCTTGATTGTATTAAAAATGTTAAAAATGGCATTCAAAAGGGCATTAAAAAGCATTAAATTAGACTTACTGAAAGCTGCAGGAACCCTGATCTAGTTTTGCACTATCTGCTTTGCAAAAAACAGCACTGTATTGAAATAATGCTATGGGCTTTCGAGTGACGTGTTTACTTATTGCCTGTCAAGATAGTTGTTTAATCAGAGCCTTAAATCACACTGTAACCTGTCTAAATAAAAAAAGTCCCTATATAGACTTCATTTCTACATATGACTTGTTTAGTTCAGGGTTAGCACTGGTTTTGTGCTGCAATTATTAGTTGTTTTAGTCCTTGGTTTGGCCCAAGTTTAGAGCAGGTTTATTCTTAGTTCAGTGCGTCACAGTGATGCTGCAGATAATTCCAGTGTTTATCTTATGGGCTTCTCAGATATTGCGCACATACTTATTGCAGTAGTCTATACAAAGGCCACCACTTGACTCCTACAGCCTTCATACTGAAATCTATTCTGCTACACCTCCCCTGGGTGCAATATTGTCATGTATCCTGCTGATATGAACAGGCTTTTGTTACCATGGCTTGATAAAATTTCTATTTCGGGAAACAAGTGATTGACTTTGTCTCTGTGGCTCTGTTGCAGCTTGCCTTTGAAGCCATGAGCGTAATAGCTGTAGTGACCAACTGTGCGCTGATCGGCATGTCCCCACAAGTCAAAGCCTACTTCACCGATTCTGAGATGCAGCTCATTCTGTGGACAGTGGCCATTGAGGTAAGAAACTATGGTGCGACAAGAGAACCCAAAGAATCATATATAGCCTTACAAAATAGCTTAGGATGTATTAGTAGGATTTTTACGAGGATTCTTACAGTGTACAGGCCTACACAGTTCCTCAAAGACATCATTTAGTTAAAATACAAGCAGGTAGAGATATTTGATAGTCCAGTGGTTCCCAAAGTGGGGTTCAAGGCCCTGTGGTTGGCTGCAAAGGTAATGCAGGAGTGCTGCCAGAGGTTGTTTAGATTAAGTACATGAAAATAAATTGGTTAAAAATGAATTACAATGAAATGTTTTTTAAAATACTCTATAACTCAAGCTCTGGTGCAGTCATGTTGGAACAGGAGGTGGCCATCCCCAAACTGTTCCCACAAAGTTGGGAGCATGGAATTGTCCAAAATCTCTTGGTGCTGAAGCATTCAGAGTTCCTTTCACTGAAACTAAGCTCCTGAAAACAACCCCACACCATAATCTGAATTCAGTTATTTGGTGGATGAGTGAATACTTTTGGAAAAATACAGTATATCACTTATTTAAGCATTTTTTTAACCAGCAGTCTGTGTTTTTGTAATGTTTTTATAGAAATATATGGGGAAAACATGACATAGACTTTTGAATATAGTGAAGTTTCATTGTTAGGGGTCTGCATGAGATTGTCAGATTTTTTTTAAGGAAGGCCACGAACCTCTTGAGGTGCGATAGTAAAACATTTTGAACTCTATGTAAACACCTTTCTCCTTTAGGGGAGCAGCAGTTTCTCTTAGCTGCAGTAACACACCTGGATAATGCTGCTCTGGGCGTCCTACAGCCCGAGAATGGTAGACAAATGAGGGGAAAAAAAACATAAAATGCATTGTTTAGAGACATACTGACCAACAAGAACAGATATTTTGGTTCCCTCTGGTCAGATAATAGTTGTAATAGGACCTTGTAGCAAAGATAATTGCCCATTAACCTTCTTTCAGTTTGAAATCCTTCTCATTAAACTTGCTTTCTGGTTATCGGGTTTTGGGCTTTTGTTTGTTTGTTTATCTAACAAATGATGCAATACATTTATTATACCACCTTGCATGAACATTTACAACAAGCAACAACACTTAGGATGAGCTATAACAAGCAGTGTGGGATCAGCAAAATGTCAAAAGTTTTCAATTAGAGAAAAGAACATCAAAATGGTTTCAAATGAGTCTCACTGTCCACAAAACACACTGGGTCCTTGTGTTATTTTTACCGGTCCCTCTGTGCTGTACATCAGGGGCACTGTAATTGATTTACTATGACTGATTTTAAACAAAGCTGCGTTTGTCTCACAGGAGAACACCATCCAGCTGTGTGAAAGCAAGGACATGCTGCCCCAGATAGTGCCTTTATTTGGGCTTTGAGTAATCAACAACTAGCAGGGAATGTGACCGAGGTGTACTAGTGCAGCACTTGTCCCCATTTACAGTAGCTGTCCCTTACAAGAAATTATGTTGTAAGATGAGGTCAGCTTTTGGTGATGGAAATAACATGCTGATTTGGGTGTACAAAGTATTAGCACGGCATACAAGTGTGCGTGTAAAATATTCTTAGATCATGTAAAGGACCTATATAATGCTTTTTTTGTATCTATTTAAATTAAAAGAGAACATTTTTTAAAAGTACTTTACTGGTGCCATAAAGAAACAGGTGAAGAGATCAGCAGAGTGCAGCTCTGTTGCGCCCTTATGAACAGAAACAGTGTCCTTAAACTTTTTGTATGATGCCATTGTACTACAAAGTTAAAAATAGCTGTGAGGAATCACTGGAAACAGAGGTGTACACCATTTTTGGGATAAATAAATGAGAGCAGACTGGATGTAGAGGGGTTGTTGATGGGCAGTGCTTCCTGGAGTGGGTGCGGGTTCATGGGATAGGCAGAGGTTTGTGCAACCTAGTGTTTTGTGGCCTCAGCATTGCCTTGCCAGACAGTAAAGGATAACTTAAACAGGCGTGAATGAAACAAAATGGTACTCCAGGTATGTTTTTATGGTGGAAAAAACATTACATCTTGGTAGAAAGCTCAGAACAGTCGATTTAGCAGAATAGGGGTCCTTTAAACTCCTTTAAACTAAAAAAAAAAAAAAGAAAGAATGCCAAATATCTAATTAAACCATAAGTCTCAAAGAGCATTATCTAAAGAGGTAGCATTGATTTTCTTGTTTGAACGAAGCAGTTCCAGCATTTGTTGGTAGTCATTACCTTGTTGGTGGATGGGCCGTAACAAAAGATACAAACGGTGAAATTGCGAAGTATCAGCCTCAACAGTTTTTTGCCCAGTGGAAATGCATGGTTATCAGATACATTTCTGTGAATTTGTAAATCTTGTGACAATCCACCGCTGCTTGTGGTGAAGAAAAAAACAAATTAGGAATGGAGGTATTTGTAAAACTTACTTACGTATTCTTCAGTTTAAGGTTTACTTTTAGGGTGACCACCTCAGAAAGTACTAAAAGTGGGTCAAGGTGTGGGATTTGGTGGGACAAGTTGGGACGGACTCAAGAGAAATGAAAGCTATACATACGTTTAGGTTTTAATGTTATGACTGCCTGCTTCTACCTAGAGCAACCTGTTCAGTGAGGGATGTTTTTTGTCTAGTTTGTATCAAGGCCTGTTAATAAGCCATATCAGTGTTTTCTGTATCATCAATGCACATTTCAGTCTTATCAAGTGTTTCTTTATGAGCCACACCTCAAGCTGAGAAGCTGTTGAATATTTCCACCCACTAGATGGCGCCATAGTCCAGAGTAGCTTCTCGCAGTGTGTGAAAGGATCTGAGGAGGACATGCAGAGAATACTGATGGAGGCAGACAGCTTGTGTACACGTTTGAATGAGCTTTTCCACTGTGTCATTGTTGATTTTTCTGTGCATCTTATCTCCCCATATTTTCCCTCTCTTGAATGCGCCCCTTATTACCATTAGCATCAATCCACACTGCTTTTTTTCTGTGCTGTTTTCACCCAGCACAATCATGCACATGCACACACCTCCTGCCTTAGAGAAAATCTCGAAATAACCACATAAACACAGAGAAACGGCGAGGCAGTTGTGAATAGAAAGGATGCTATAACAAGATTTTACTAGGACATATAATAGGGAAAGCATTTGGTCGTATTAACAAGCTCCTAAGGGGGGTAACTGTTCTGAATACCTCATGTTAAAGGGAAGTACAAAGCCTACCATAGCTTACTGCCAGGCAGCAAACTGGGTCATATTGATTGTCTGTGTGTTTGATTGAATGTGGGGTCTGTGCCAGGCTCAATGATAAACTCCACTGTTGCCAGAGAAGTTGCACACACTTCACAAATTGTCTTTGTCAGAAAAAAAAAAAATAGATGTGTAATTAACGCTTCCCTTTTTAGTGGAAGTGGTCCTCAGTGATGGAGTGAGTTATTTAAAGCTTGGTATTTTGGTGACAGCCCTTGTATTATGACAGCATCTACATTAGTTATATCAAATTTAATATATAAAATTTTACTCAAAGCTAAAGCTAAAGAGTGTCCTTGTGTATTTGCGTTTTACAATTAGCAAAGCACAAGCTCACTATCAGTGCAGTGCAGTTGAAATCCTCTCACTAACCATTTTTTTTTTTTTTGCCTTTTTGAAGTAACACTTTAGAATAACTCCCACTATGAAACTAATTAAGGATTAGTAAACAGTTAATTAATAGTTTAAAAAGCATGACTTTAACATTAATGAGCCCCATTGAGCTATACACATTCAAGGAAGTCCCCAGGTTTTAAAAGCCTTAATTCAATTTGATCTTGTCAAAATTAAGGCCCTAAAAGCATTAAGCATTATGAGTAGGTATTAAATTGTGTTCATCTAAGTATTAAAATGTTATCAAAACTTTACGTACAAAAAAGTACAGTCACCTTAATAACAAAATATAATTATTAAAGAAATGTTATCATTGAAATGCATAATTTATTTATTCATGAGTTGTAATGCACCACTGGAGTTCTTTCATCTTTAATAGTGTTTTAAAACAAAACCCTTGAGTTCCAGATAGTAGTACGGATAACTCCTTAGTGTAAAATTATATAGATTATTGTTTTGTTGTTGACGATGCTGGCATTAAATTTCACTCTAAATGGCATTAAAAAGTCTTTAAAAGGTCTTAAATGCCACAAGACAAACCTGGTGCTACCTGGACATTGTTATTTGTGTTTACTTCTTGAGTTATAAGCTCATGTAAATCAAGGCACAATTATAAACATTAGTGTCACTATACAGTCATTATTTATTCACTGAAATATTGTTAATTACATATTTATTAATGCTTTATTACTGCTTAATAGTGGTGTGTTATAGTGTTTCCAAGGAATTTTATGTAACTGTCATCAACAAAACTACAAACTACATTTACACCAGATCACCAAAATCCACACAAACCTGATCTCTTATTTGGGCTGCACATTATCCAGACGACATGCAAAATACAATAACTATGTTGAATATGGCAATAATGATGAATTTTTGGCATATTACAAGTTTATGGCACATATACAACAAATGTAGCTGGGGCTTTACAGACTTAAACAATACAATAGAAATAAGATAAGATATAAGAACTAAGATAAAATACATATAAACTGACTGAAACAAGATAAAAATAATGTAAAAAGACTGAACAGGCACTAAAGTAACATTTCGGATAAAACTTATGGTAAAAATACACTTATACTGAGGTCTTATTCAATTTCTTAAACAATTTTTAATATCCATTTAAACATATCATATGGGAATCCACAACATTATTACATTTAGTTGGTGGCAGTGCAGATATTAACATTATTTATATGCTGTAACAATAAATCAGCACAGTGTATTATGCAGTCCTAGTCCCAGTTACCGGACTTTACTGTTCCTTAATGAAATACTTGTTCTTTCATGGGTAAAAGACAGCTCCTAATTGAGACGACCAAAGCTGAGTGACTCCATCTAGTGGTACACAGTGATATAACAGCCATCCCAGGGTGACACTTTCTGAATTTTCTTCTGATGTCTGTCTTTTTGCTTAATCTTTGATAACAACTTATTTCATATTCAACTCAGCGAAATTTGATAACATTTAGGACTAGTTTAATATTCTGCCGGTAAAATCAGATGAAACATATTTATTTATAACAATTGTGACTGTAATGCGCTATTAAATGATGGCTCATGGATAAAATTGAACCTAAATTACCTTTTGTCACTCGACTGTTATGACAAAATCTCAGTTAAAATTAGTGTCCTTTTCATTCTTATTATGTTTCACCATCAATCTCCATATATCGCTCAGTATCTTAAAAATAATGGCCAAAGTCATCCGTGAATGTCATTTTACAGATTGTCTTCCCGATAGATCTGTGTATCCTTGGATTTAATTAGTCTTAAATGATAACCCAGAGCCTGCGGAGACACTGACATTTCCTTCCCTTGTACATGACAGATTTAATTTAAAATCCACTCAACCAGTCCACAGACTTTAAAAAGGAAGGATCATTTTCTTATATATTTTGCATGTGTTTCTCTGCAGCCAAAGATTGTCCTGTGCCATTTTCCTCATATGTAGTTACATAAATAAGCGTCTAATTTCCATGACATTGACTGAACTCGAGTGGCTCCCAGAAGGATGTCCTCTGCTGAACGTCCCCTTGGCCTTTTTCCATCCTCAAATCTAATTAAAGGAATTATTATAAATAGTTTAAGTGACACGACTCCGCTTTAAACCACAACTCTTTCAGTATGCTCTCTGTCTTCATTTAATGTGGTGGGAGCTAGGGCTGTGCAGTGTTACACAAACCATGATTGAGTGTTAGTTTCAGCATGTTTTAATTAAAAGTAATCAAGTTTCTGTACATTTTTTTACTGGTTACTACAAAGATATGGTTACTAGCCTGGCCAGACCACTTCTTTTTTTATTGTAAACAAAGAATTAGTCTGGTACTGCTTGGTTTGAGATTGATTTCCTGTAGGTGGAACTATCACAAGCAGAGTAACCAATCAGAGAAATGAAGTGCGGGACATAAGTGGAGATGCTGTGTTATGAGCAACTCTGTACTTATTTCTCACAGGGACAGCAGCAAAGCCAGTTGTTAAAAGACAAAAAAAGTCAGTTTGTTTGAATGCGGTCGTGTCAACAAGACTTTTTTGTCGTTAAAATGGCAACAAGATGGAAAAGAAATCACACAAAATGCGTGTGAGAAGTTATAAAATTTGCTTTGTATTTGCCTGACAGCATCTCGGTTTATTTTGACAGAAGATATCTTCCGCTTTTGTAAGACGCACCGCAGATAAGTGGCTGTGATAGGCTAGTGCCAACTCAAGCGATTGGAAACAACTCTCTATGGCTGAGGAACCTCCTGCTTTGGAAAAGGAAGACTATAGGGTAACACAAGGTGCATAAAGAGGTGCACAATATTTCATAAAATTACTGCTTCTTGAATACAAACAGTATTTTTTGGCAAAGCTGAACCTGTCTGAGCCCTAAGAATAAAGTTTATGCTATTTTATGTGATTATTTTTCTCTTGTCACAAGAACTAGAGTGATTAGAAAAACTTGAAGTAAAAACAGCATGCAGTTGCCCTTCAACTAAATGGCCATTGCCCAGCGTGTACCCCACCTCAGGCCCAAAGCATCATTTCTTTGTTGTATTTATTTTCACAACAATGTTCTTGATTTTCTTCTAACCTAATCGAAGTCCCATTATTGGTCTCTTCTTGCAAATGCCAGTGTAGACAACCTGAGCTCTAAACGTGCAAACAAAGCACTGCTGAAGGAGAAACACACACAAGTTTATTTAATTTTGTTCATAGAAAACCACAACATGTCCTTGCAGGGCTACCATAGCTGGACTTATTGACAGTTGCTGTAGAAACCAGGTAATCAATTTTATTTACGTCATCGGTCAATGCTGATAATAGTCCAAATGTAATGGCTGGGTGGTGTAATCTTTCACCTCATTGCTGTAATACTGTGTGTGTGTGAATAGTCTTTATTGGCAACTTAGTCAATAAATCTTTATCTCTGAAGCAGGCATTATAAGTGCTGCTGGTATTATTTACACTTGGACACTACATATTTCTTTAGCTTTTTTGTCTGGGAAACAAGTTTTAGCACTGCACATGCATCAATAATGTTTTCATAGCCTCAAGAAATTGATTGCGTCTGCCAAGTAATATGTTGGATGTTGATTTGTTTGCAAGATAATTCAGAAGGGAATGGTTAGATGTGGATTACATTTTCGGGAATGTGCCAAGGAAGAAATGTTTTTTTTGATGTGGTTTCAGAACACCATCAGCATCAAGTAATATTATGAACGATTGTGCACCATTGCAAGACAGGGACAAGATTACTCCAGCCATAGGAACAAATGATGACTTTAACTGAATTCTTTATATCCTAATGGATAGAGCTTTTACCCCTGAACCAAAATATCCCTGCTTCATGTCCAGGTCTAGGCACTATACAGGGATCGTACAGTCATGGAAAACCTGGAAAAGTCATGGAATTTTACAATGCAATTTCCAGACCCTGAAAAAGTTTTGGAGTAACAGTCTGAGTAACATTCGGCCACTCCCAGTTAAACTTGCGCCAGCTAGAATACAGTAATGAGTCAGTAAAATTTGTGGAATAATATATTTCTGGGGGAAGAAGCCCCAACAGTTTTTTTTTTGTTTTGTTTGTTTTTTCAAATCTAACAAATGAAATTGCAGCAAAAGTATGTTTCTAATGCGCCACCTTGGACATTTTGAATACTGATTAAACACCTGTAAGTCATTTTTCAGGTCTTGGGAATTTAGTCGAAAGTTTTGGAAAAGTCATGGAAAATTCTTGGTAAGAAATGAACCCTGACTATATCTTTACTGTTGCAAGCTAGGGCTAAAGCCTTGGCGGAGGTCTATGCGCTCAGAGTTATTCAAGTGCATCATGTTTTTTATTAGTTTTTTTTACCAAGGACTAGAAAAATGCATATCAGGACACAAGCGTAACTTTTGGAAGATTAAAATTCCACTCGTATGTTTTTTTCCCTGCTATTAAATTTGCACAGCTTGTTCAGCGTCCTTTTTTAAGTCCCATCTTGTTGATAAATTATAGCGCTAAGAGGGAGCATGCCACCTTTCATCTATTCTGGCCACTTTCAAAATGTCTCCTGGCCTGGGCAGCAGTGAACATGACTTTTTAGCCACAGACGTCCCGCCGGCGCTATAGGGTTCATGATTTCAGTTTGACTTATGCTCTGCCCCCTCACACCTGAATAAGGAGAGGAGGTGAGAGGCGTCTCCAGTACGCTGGACTATATATTTCTGCTCAGCCCTCGAAATGTGTTGGTGTCAGCGGTTCAATGGGCAGACGGTCGTGTACTGCATCAGTCAACAGGGTTACTCTGTTTTGTACCACATGCAGGTTTGTGAGAGAGGGCTGACATCAAAGTGGAGATAAGGGTCTTGTACTGACACAAAAAATAAATATGGAAAAAGGCTGCAGGCAGTTGAGGTTCAGAAAATTCTGGATTTAATTTAACAGGTATTTACAGTATACATAGATATACAGTACTGTACTGTGCATATGTGTCTATCACCAATAGATTATTGTATTTTGCTAGGTTTTAATATCACTAACCATGAGCGCCAGTAGCTCAGGGGGTAGTGTTTGTGTAAATGTGTAAATTGCATCCCTTTGTGTTCTTGGTTATTTAGTAATTGATTAATCCCTTAAACTGCAGTATATATAGATTTTGAAACACATAATGTGCTGATTGAGGAGGTTTTATTATCAAGACAGCGCAGTAAATTCAATGAAACAGTAAAAGAGAATGTACATTTTGTGTTTTTGATGAAAAAATCTTTGTGTGATTGCCACTCTATCCAAAAGTGGCAATCTTGTAGCTTCATCTGGGTAAAATTATGTAAAAAATCACACATTCACTCAGTCTTTACTCTCCAATTATTACTTGATTAATAAAAAAATTCAACAGATTAATTGATTTTTAAAATAATCGTTAATTTCAGCCCTAGTCCTTGGGCGAGACACTTCACCCACCTTGCCTCCAGTGTCTGGTGTATAAATGTGTGTGTGTTTGTGAGTGTAAATCGTTCAATAGTTTGTTGTTGCTGTAAAGAGCTTTGAGTGCCCATGGTGGAAGGAAAATGCTATATAAATGTGACAATTTTAGAACCAAGAAATGTTTCAGATGTGGTATTCACCATGTACTCGCGACATGGGAACAATTTGTGAAGGTATTTCTCAGATTATAGTCATCAACAGTGACTTGAGATTTTGCCCTTTTTTCTACACCTTTCCATACGTTCTTTCAATAAGTTTTTCTATGGCCACTTGCTTACAATGCATGCTACATACATATTATTTCTTTGTTGTACATTTTAACCTAGTACAAAATACCCCTAACATTTGACCAGATCACTGACAGCCTCTGGTTGCTTAGTCAGTTTATTATTATTAATTATTGGTTGATTAGTTGCATGAACTCTTTGCATCAATAAAGCTGGTTTATATTTTACTTGATAACTTTTATTTTTCATTTTATTTAAGATAGGATAGATCATCATCAGTATTTTTTACAGACATATTTTCTAAATGTTTTATTACTGATTTAACGTAGAGTCACTTCTTAGTGTGAGACTCTGGTTAAGTCCCTCCACATATTCTTTGGTTGGTTTTGGTTGATTAATTGCAGGGCATAACTTTGGTTGACTAACAATTTCTTTCATTGACTACAGCCCTACTTTATAGATGCATCAATTAGGCATAACATTATGACCACTGACAGGTGAACTGAATAACAGAGTACAAGGAAAGGAACATTGGCGACAGGTGATGCACATGGGGAGCGAAGGCTGGCCCGCGTTGTCCGATCCAACAGACGAGCGACTGTAGCCCAAATTGCTGAAGAAGTTAATGCTAGTTTTAACAGAAAGGTGTCAGATTACTTGGACTGTTATCTTCTGGTCACTTAGTCGATTAATCCTTCAGTGAGGTTTTGGTTGATTAGCCGGATCCACTGTGCATCAACAAAGCTGGTCTAACTTATTACTTTATAGCTTTTAGTTTTCATTAAAATAAATCATATTTAGATAATATATTTACAGCCATCTTTTGTAAATATGTTCTCACATGATTAATGTGAAGTCACTTGTTTGTATAAGACTCTAGTAAGTCCTCCCACATTTCCTTTGGTCGATTTTGGTTGATTAATTGCTGTTTAGGGCATAACTTTAGATGACTAAACATTTCTTAGGTTGACTACAGCTCTACAGAATACATAGTGCTTCACAGTTTGTTGTGTATAGGGCTGCATATTAGATGGTCACAACATGTAACATTATAAACACATTTTACAGGTGGTCATAATATTACGCCTGATTGGTGTACTGTATATTGTATTATTGTCTTTAGTAATCTTAAAGTTGCATAGAGGAACAAAGACATACAGCATTGAGTACTGAGACCAAAAGTGAACGGACATTGTGTGATGAACCTGTGTCTCTGCCTGATTGTGTATCCGAGCACGTTTCTCCATGTTCCCATCCAGCACGTTTCCCAGAATAGAGCGAGAAGCTATTACCGAGATGGGGCAACAAGAGTAATGAGCGGCGCAGGTTGGACCATGTTAAGTGCACCGAATGGGAAGGGAGTGTCTGTGAGAGTCCAGTACAAACACAAATGGAGTTTATTGACACAGTGTGTGCTGCATGTTACCATCAGAAAAGCACTTAATATAAGCTGTTAACAGGTCCGCAACAGCATGCATTTTTAATGTGCTTACCTCTGCTGGGAACACAGCCCGCACAGCTCACTACAAAGGCACTGTGGGGTGTTACACATGTCAGGTCAGGTTTTAATTTAGTTTAATATATGTAGGTGCGTATACAAAGTCTCAGCAAACACACACCTTTGCATTTGTTATAATTATTAATCAGGTTTTGAAAATGTTGATTTTAGTAACTCTTGAACTGCAGGTGCTTACATTTACATTTAGCTTACATGTTGCTTGTAGTCTCAGCATTCGCCAAACTGTAAACACATTTTTGATTATCGATTGTGAACTGTAAATAAAATATATAAAAATCCATTGAGGCAGAAGCTATTAAATCTCCACATTATTTTGTGAGAAATCGATGCATCTTCTCACACCATAACTTCAAATAAGAGTTCATCTGTTAGTTCAGTGTTGATGTGTAGACCAACAGTCAATAAGATCCTTTTTTAAATTGTATTAGACTTGCTTGAAAGCGAGCATGTGATTGGCCAATGATTGCTCTAAACATTAATTAAAACCTTGATAATAAATCCTCGCTCCTGCATTCTCAACTGGTGGGAGACGACACTAAATACCATATTTTGAGACAAAATATGGTTGCTGCCATGTTTTTAGAAGGTTTTGATGTGAAAGTTGGTAAAAAAAAATTGTATTGTTTTTAAAATCTATTAATTTAAGTCAGTCCCAACTAAATAAGGGAAAAGTTTGTGTGTCAAGATAAGAACCACTTGCCTAGATGACATCTTAAGGCTGGGACACACCGGTCTGGAATGGTTGGACAGTTTGACGTTGTTGGTGACGTGAGTCTCTTAGGTGTGTTCTGCACCATCGGACGTTGTGGGAGACTGTTGTACCGAGTGAACAGGTTGAATTGCTGTCCGGGGTGGACATTAAAGGAGTGCACTGATTGGCCATGTACCCCATTTAAAAGTCATACAGCTCTCAATCAACATTAAAATATAAGATGAAAGATGAAAATATAATACCCTCCTTTTTAGACAGCTGCAATAATCCAGTCCATTCTTTTATTACTGTAATAAGATGTGTTTAATGTAGCGTGTATGATTATTATACATTGATAAATCCTTGAGTGATACTCTTGAGTGTTGCAGAGGTTTATTTGCAGAAGCCCATTATCCGCAGAGATTTGTGACTAGCGCCGACTGCTGATGTAAATAGTTATTATATCTTGCACATGCGCAGATACTATACGCTGCTCAGTAGTAGTAGTAGTAGTAGTAGTAGTAGTAGTAGTAGTAGTAGTAGTAGTAGTAGTAGTAGTAGTAGTAGTGTGTCTGTAGCCACTTTTTGTGCTGACCAGGGGAGACAAGAGGAGACAGAGCAGTCCTCCTGCCCTTTCTGATGGCGGTCAGGCTTTGAGTTGGTGTGTCCCAGCCTTTAGATCTACCTTTAACTTTTCTATGGCAAGGGCTGTCATTAGTTCACTCTTGGCGCTGTGGTTAAAATTGATGTTGGAGCTCAAAAATAGTCAGTAGTGTGCAGTCTGTGGATTGAATTTTGTAGAACCTATTAGTGCTGGACCTCCTGCTCTCCAGGTTTTGATGTTTTGTCAGCTTGCTGTTGTCAGACCTGCCATTTTGTTCACCGGTGACAGTGTTCTTGGGATGAAAGACGCTCCATTGGCGAGGGTTAAAATCAAATCAGTCATCCCCTCTTATCTGGACTGTGGGGCTGAGGCGGAGGGAGGGAGGGCAGGCTGTGGGGCTGGAGTGTAGCGTCTTGTCGTTTTGCAGCAGCGGTGCTATGATACCTGGGTAATTACTGTATACAGCAGCTTCCACACATGAGTGAGCAGTAGCCAGGCAACAGACAGACAGGGAGTTAGTGTCAGAGTCTGGGTTTGTCTGTTTAATCCACTCATGTGAAGACAGATGAGCCGCTCTCCTCTGTGTCCGCCATCAAAGAGTCCAAATATAAAAGGAAAGGAAGAAGTGGAGAATACATGTTTTAATTTAACTCTAGGCCAGTTCATATGGGACCATGGTGTAATCAAATTAGTCTTTAAGCTCTGTTGGTAATGTTACACTAGTACAATGCCTTTAAAACAAGGATAGTGTATCTTTTCTAAATAATAGATGGTTCTATTATAGGTGGGGATAAATTTGGGAAATGTTTATGTCACTCTTGCCACTTGACACATTTTATGTATTGTTAGAAATACCTCATATAATAGAAGTTTATATCTATGTAAGTATAATAATAGATGCACTTTCACAAGATAAAAGAGGCTTGTTGGCTGCTGATATTTTTAAACCAGTCTTGGTCGTCATAAAGAAACAGGTGAAGAGACCAGCAGAGGGCAGTTCTCTTGCAGCCTTTTGAACATAATCAATGAAAAAAAGCACTTAACTTTTTTAGTATGATGCCATTTTACTACAAAATGAAAAATAGCTATGAGAAATCTGTGGAAATAGAGCTGTTTTTTTTTTGATAAATGAATGAGAGCAGACTGGATGTAGAGGGCTTATTGATTGGTCAGTCAACTGAGCGTTCTGAGGGCTGAAAAAGGCAGTGCCAGAAAATAGAGGATTACTTAAACAGGTGTCAATGAAACGAAACACAACCTCTGGTATGTTTTTGATGAGGGAACAACATTATAACGTAGTAGAAAGCTCAGAAATGTAAATTTTGCATGATATTGCCCCTTTAACATCCATAGCTTGATATTATAAAACCTATGAACAACTATAAACCATTGACATTTTAATTATTCAAATCTGATTTAAAATATATATGCAGCTAGTTATATTTTAGACTTACTAGCTAAATTGTACAAAGATTATAACAGAAAAAAATATTTAACATGTAAGTAACATGTATTTCAGCTGCTGATCAACTGGGATTTTTACAGTCATTTCTAAGGTTTACAGAGGACGGTTTGACAAAGAGCAAATGACCAGTGAGCGGCAGGTTTGTGTCCAGACTGAGTCAAGATACAGTAACAACAACAGTAACTCAGATAACCACTTGTTACAACCAAGGACTACACAAGTAGATGGGCCTCAACAGCAGCAGAAGAAGTGTATATTGCAGGTTCTACAACTTTTTTAATGCTATATGATGCTATAAGATTAGGTCACATCATCCATTTAGTGGTACAGGAGTAGTGTGCTGTAGCTCATTATGTGTAACAACTTTCTGACCTACTTTAAAAGTGCTCACATACGCATAGTTCAACAGTAAAGGCCTTTGATAAGTGCGAGACATGTATAATGCATTGAGTCATTAATAGGAGAAGGTTCAGCAGAAGATTGTCATTACAGGTAGTAATTAGCTTTCAGCCACTTCAGCGAATAAAGCTTTAATCTTGACTTGGTTTAATTAAGTCACAACTGGAGTCCTTTGAGTGATTTTTATCAAAAGCCTTGTCACTACTGTAGGCTGATGTGTGCCAGGTTTAGTTTAGTCTGTGTTATTCTGAGCAGCCCACCACTCTGTAATCCCATTAAACTGTTTGTCTAGATTAGGAGATTAGCTTTTGCCCATTGTTGTCGAAAACTTCCATCCCAGACAGTAGAATACAAGTACAGTAGCTTAGTGTCTTAGGTCTGAGTCTTATCAGCTGAGTACATGGCTGGACAGTTCATCTTAAGTGTTCAAAACCACAAAATTGTGTAATCTTGACTGGTGTAGTTCTCGTTCACACTGGTGTATTTGACCAAGCCAATAAATTAAATTCAGGAGTGTGTTCACATGCACTTATCCTGAGTATCCTGGTTATGATTTGGGACATGAAGTTGGAAGAAACTGGGATACTCAAATCCCTGTATACATGACAAAATATAGTATTCTGGATAGAGGAGCACTAACACATGGCTTATTTAACAAATTTCTAGTGACACAGAGTGAGAAAAATATCAAAATAAACACGTAAGACTGTAGTGAGCTGCCACAGCTGCAGTGTAGGACGTCCTGAAGAGTGGAAAAAATCCAGCTGAGACTGTGGTGGTGTCCCACAGCGGCTCTAGTGTAGCGGTGGTTTAGTCCGAGAACAGCAAAGACCATTGTGCCCAGCGCTGAGCATAAAGCTGGCAATATTGTTTAATAGTCTATGCTGCTTTGTTGAATATTACAATATTAGGAGTTTAGAAAGCTGATGCTTCTGCCATGATTGTTCGCACATGTTCAGTTCACCTGCCGCGGTTAGAAACCAGGATGCTGTGTTATCATCCCTCAGTATCCTGGTTTCTATTGGTGTTTTCCAGGTAGGGTAGGTTTATCCTGGATACTGAATTCAGAATATGGTGTTTACATGCACAAAGACAAAGACAAGTTAATTAAAAAACTAGGGCTGGGACTTTAACGCGTAAAAAAAATAAATAAATGCAATTAATTGCACTTGTCTGTGACAACATGGAACTTTTCTCAGTGATCTAATTTCTGGCACACAGTAACCAGGGCTGGACATCCACACGACCAAAACAACAAATGGGAGTGGATTTCAGCTGTGAACAGTTGGATAATGTACCTACAGACTGCACCACAGGTAACTGCGGGGCAGAGGTGGCCGCCTCCGCGCATCCAGCGCAACTTTACTTTCACTTTCAAACGCCCTGCTTCAAGGCACCGCTCATCGTCTCTCCGACGATCACAGCTGACTGACGCACACAGGAGACAGCAGTCCATTGGGTTCAGAGGCGAAGGACAGAGGACAGGTCCATGCAGAGGTCACATGCAGAGCACAGGAGGGGAGACGAGAGAGAGGCGTTACTACGAGCACGGGAGGTGGAGATTGATGCACAAATGCTGATTACTGCCCTGGTTGAACGCGATGTATGCCAGAACATACAAATAAGCTCCTATATTTTTTTTATTTCTGACATATAAATATTGCTATTTCATAAAAATGCGATTAAGTAATTACAAAGCCTGTAATTAATTAGATTATTTTTTTAATCAAGTCCCACCACTATAAAAAACCCAATTGTAACCCGGATACTCAAGTGCATGCAAATTAAGTATTACTGCCAAAACTAACAATGTCCTAGCTACTTCTTTAAATATATGTTTGGTTTGTTTCAGTCCGCTACACTTAATCAGTCCATGTCCACTCTTTAAAACACAAAACAATTTAATTGCAGTCAACAGTGGTTGCAGGATGCTTTTAACATATTAGAGGCAGCAGTATGTAATGGTGAGTGTCTGATTTTAATAACAACTCCTGCTCGTGTCAGATCACACATAAAACATTTGAATTAGTAGTTCCTCATCAGTTCAATTGATGGTGGATTGAAATGCTAATTTTCCAATTAGCAGTGATGGAGGTGCCATGGGAACAGAGCGTGGGGAGCTGAATACTGAGAGATGGAAATAGCTTTTGGACAGTGGTGTCGCTGATTGGTGCCCTTTGCTGTCATAGACCTGCTGCTGCTGTGATGTGGGATTATGCAGTTCAGATGAGGACATTGCCCAGGTTAGGGATTATCTTTCTCATTATTATGTGGGATCTTTGGCTCTTTGGCTTGGTAATTTTTGATTTGCCACCACAGACGATCTACTGTACATAGATTTATCAGGTAAGAAGGTCATCCAAATAGACAGGTGACAGAAAGGACAGCAGTTGGATTGAAGGTGTGTTTTTTCTGCTATAGTCAGAGGGAGCATTTAATTTTACCATTTAGTCAGAATGCAAAATATTGGTTATTCAAATTTCTAAGCAGGATTGTAGTCAGCGTTCCTCTTCTTGGTGAGGGTGAAGTGGGTGTTTAGGATCTCTTAGCTGTTGGCATCTTTCTGTACTAGAGCTGGTTTCTCACTCAGAGTTTTGATGTGCAATACTAGCTAACCTGTACTAGGCGAAGACGGGTCAATCTTACTGGCATGGGTCGATTTTGCCCACACTGGTGCAAAATGGGAAAGAAACAAAGACAATCTCTTTAGATGGGGCCTTGCAATAAGTGCTGCTGTGAGCCTATACTCAGACAATGGAGCACATGCTTCGTATTTGCCCCCGAGGTCCCTCCTGCACCGATGAAGATCTGAAGGATGCCAGTAACTTCACTATTTCCTGGATTAAGCATTGACATGATAACATTTAATGATTTAAATTGCCCATAAGAAAGAGAGGATGAATGGTGTGTGTGGCTGATGAAACTAGAGGTAAACTAGGGCTGAACGATTTTGAGAAAATATCTAATTGTGATTTTTCTGACACATTTTGCGGTTGCGATAAGATTTGCAATATATTTTTTAATATCTATGTTCAGTTCACTGTTGGCATTTTAAACATGTGATGTAGCATTGACACTGGAGAGAACACTAAATATTCACTGCTATACTAATATAAGGAATCACATGCCTTTCAGTACATGTCTGTAGAGGTCTAAACTACAGCTGTAGCACAGTTTTTAGTTATTAAGACCCTCTGGAGACTGAATATTTTGTTTTCTGTCGAGAACATTATTTTACCTAAATGACTGCAGCCTTTGTGATTTGCTAATTGCGACAATTCAAATTGTGATTTTGATTTGATTTCAAATAATTGTGCAGCCCTAATATAAACTATTTATTTTAAAGGTAGTCAAGCTAGCCACTGCTTCCATTTCTGTTAACAAACTAGTACCAAAGTTTGTCTTGGTATTGTCTTGTTTTTTGTCCTAACTCTTACCTCTGTAAACATTGTGTTTTCTTGTTCTATGTCATCTTAGTTGTGCATAGTGGGAGAGTGATAAACTCTCCAGCCTCCCAGCAAGGAAGTCATGGTTTGGATTCCCGGGCTGTCTCTCTGCTATAGTGAATAAATAAAAGAGTGAATGGAGTTTTTCACTGTGTGTTATCCCAGGTGCACCACACACATCTGGGATATTCTCCAGCCACCTTTAAGTTCAAAGACACTGCAAGACCTCTGTAAAGCTAATGAATTGCACTACTGCAGGTTCACTTTAATCATGACCTACATATACCACGGCTAATGAAATATCTATCAAAAAACTGCTTTCCTTTTCATTACAAAAATCACCCTTTTACTGCGAGTGGACAACGTTACAGCCATAAATTATTCACCTCTTTAGTCGTCAAACACTCTTACAGAAGCTAGCGTCGCAAAAGCAATGAAATACCTTTTAAACCGAACGTCATTAGTTGTCTGCACCCATTACCTCTGACAGAGCGCAATTTATTGTCAGTCCTTGAAGCAACACCTTCCACATTCGTAAACCAGACGTCCTCTCTGCTTCACCTTCAACTCGTATCGTCCACAGAAATACAAATTAGCTCGTGATAGCATTAGCAATCAACTAAGAGCAGGTTTGTTTATTGTTCCCTTTTAATCAATATGACAGGTGGCTCAGATCAGGGATTTCTTCGCTTGTTCAGTTTGTTAATTACGAAGAGGCCAGCGCTGACTTGAATGACAAAACCTTCAGCGTCTGTGTTTCTCAAAGACTGAAACACTGCTCCCGGGCCTGCAAAATTAATCATTAGAAACTGAGCGAGCGCTGACCGGTTAATGATTGAAGCTCGATGTAGTCACAGCGTTTTCTCGAGCCAAACAAAGACTGTCATTTACTTGTGCTGCATTCGTATGCTATTAGGATGGTAGCAGTTTCTGAATTGGTAATTTGTTGCAACCTAAAAAGCTGCAATATTGTTTGGGCAGTAAAAATATTTCAACCAGGAGAGACTGATTTGTTGAAGGAATAAACTTTGGCGCTTAGACCTTGGCAGGTAGATGTGGTGATGAAGGGAGAGTTTGATAGTTTAGTTAGGGAATATTTAGACACTGGTGATGGTGAAGAGGAGGAGAAGGAGAGGCTGAGGAGGCTGATGGCTCTAAATATGAATGACTTGAGAGTTGATTGGATGAGAGGCGAAGGTGGCAGGCTGTTATTGGCTGACGGTAATAGACAGGTGTTAGGGGGAAAGAATGGGGAAAAGAAATCACAGTCACTTACACTTTTAACTAGGGCTGTAACAATTAATCTAATTTATCAGTTATCATCATCAAATAATCAATATCTGTCTGGATTTGACATAGGCTGTCTGTTCTGCAGATGTGCCTTGTGCTGAGAAAGAGAGGTTTATTACACAGACAGAGCAATGATGCGTTGTGTTTTTGATGGAAAAAGTTCCTAAGGGGTGACTTGTAGCTCTGTCTGGTTAAAATTTTGTATGAAAAAAAAAAAGATGTGATTTTCAGAAGTGTTATCACCACTTTTGAACTGAAACACCACATTTCTAACCACTTGTCATTGTTAGGCCACCAAGTCATCCAGCATTTACTTGCGCTCCACTATCCGATTAAAAAAACAATTGGCATATTAGGTAATTAATTTTCAAAATAATCATTAGCTGTAGACCTACTTTTAACATGCCACAATTTTACATGACCTGTTTTGTGTAAAGGGCATTTTCACTAACTAATAGCGACAGGTGTGAATCAAAACATCTACTTTGTTGCCATGTTCATAATGCACTGTTCAAAGTTGGACATTTGGGCAATACATTTTCACTCATATTTAGATTTTTCCAACTTAAGCAAGTGGCATGTGCTTGTTTCCAACAAATACAAGCATTATGCAGCCTTACACTAACCATCAAAACTGCTCAGTTGGTTTATTTAGATCCTATACTTGACAAACTGATGTAGTGAAGACCACACTAACTACAACAAAAGTGCATAAATTAGTGCATAAGGGACAAACTCGTTGTGCCCAGTAAAGATATACAGTTGTCTATGAGCAAACCCATTAAAGTTATCATGTCATTTTACAAATCCAGCAGCAAATTGATTTTAGTTAAAACATTTTTTCCATGCATGCAGGATAAATCTGAACGCACTTCTCTCAATATGCATATGGTATACAGAATTTACGTTGCGCCTTGCCATAATACTTACAAAACCAAAAGAAAAACAAACAATCTTCACCCGAACAGCTCCCTTTTCTTGAGCAGTTGCCGATTTTCTCTGAACAGCTGCCCCCTTATCACCACAGTCCATTTGTCACTGGACCGCGGCCTACATGAGTGCATTAGGCTGATGAGGAAAAGGCCCTGAATCAAAGGAGGCTCTGGCAGCTGGCCGTGTTCTGCAGTTCGGCAGACGGGCTGGGACAGGTGCGAGAGATCAGGAGACACAGAGAGAGCGTGTGGTCATTTTCATGGGAACTTAGACGGTCTGCTGATTCAAGAGTGGGACTGGTAATGACTGTCCTCTCATCTCAAACAGCAGGCTTCCTAACATTAATGTGTCTGTTTCTTTTGCCTTTGTGTGATTTCAGCACGGACTCCTGGCTCTGAAGTTCATCCTGACCTTCCTGATCCCGGATGTCCCTAAACGCATCCAGATTCAACAGGCCAAGCTGGAGTTTGAGTCGCTCGAGGCACTCAAGAAGAAGGTAAAAACTTAATTTTTGTACATTTAGCCATAGTACACTATCATAATACTTCACAAAGATTTTTTTTACATTTCACATGAGGTTAATATTAAACAAATGTTGTCTGTTCTTGTTAGAAAACTAGTTAAGAGTAGTGTGCCACTCCCAAGCTTGGATAAATGGAAATAGTTGTGTTATTAAGGGCATAAAACTTTGCACACATTACATTTTTATTACATTGTTTGTCTTTACAGTAGTATTTATTAGATTTAAAAAGACAAAATCAGCTGAGATACAGGTCACATCTACAAATCGTCATAAGGATATTAGAAAAACATGCGAAACTCAACAACTACGCTCAATATTGTGATAATATTTTTGCAATTTAAAAAAAAAATTGGCCTACTATTTTGACATAGTAAGTTAAATTCACTTAAAACAAAAATGTAAGTCCCTGTATTCACAATTTAAAACAGCATCAAAATCAAAATTAACACAGACTAAACCAGGAATAAAACAAGGCTAAATTGTGACTAAATTGAGGAAATGACCACTAAAACTGGACTTTTTAAACTTTATTTAACACATTTATATAACACATTTTCATTCAAGGCATGGCGTTATTGCAATATATTTAGATTCTTGTGATACAGATATTGCATTTGCTGATATTGAGATAATGATAATTTTGCGATATATTGTGCAGCTGTAATCTTCATGTTGTTATTAATACATCTACAAGTATTTATGAGCCATATTTCATTTTATAGGCAATTAAATACTGTCTGGAATCATACAGCAGTCTACCATAAGCTGGTTGAATGAGAACTTCTGTAGATTAAGACACACAGCTGTATTTTTGCGGTGTCCCCTGAAGCCGACAGTTTCACTTCATGAGCAGCGGCAGCAGAAGGACAAACCTAATGTCCACAGGCAGAGCAGTGAGCAGCTCTGCGCTTCAGTGGCTCAGAAAAAAAAAAAAAAATAAAGACGTGGGCCGCAGTGTATTTGAGTCGATGCATCGCTCTGAAAACGTATAAACATTAACTCGTCCGTGATGTGTGTCCAGCGCCCCATCATCGCTGTTATCCACTTCACTTCATGTAATGGGCCAGACACAAGGCTCTCCTCTGTTCACTTTACAAAAGGGTATTCAGGTTTGTGGGGCCTCAAACCAGGCAAATGTTAGCTAACAATGGTGGACACTAGAATTAGCATACTATTTTTGACTTCAATTTTGGCTCCACTGTGCTAGCATCATCAGTAATACCTCCTTTGTACACTTTTATTATGCTCTTTGTATGTAATTGTGTTTTCTGTTAGTTAGCATGGACTAATCCAATGGTTCCCAACCTTTTTAGTTTTGTGTAACCCAGGAGCTGATTTAGTCCTGGTTTTGACCCAGTTTAATCCTGGTTTAGTCTAAGCTTAGTCCTGGTTTAGTCTTAGTTTAGTCCTGGTTTGACCTGGTTTAGACTTGGTTTAGATCTTAATTTAGTTCTGGTTTTGACCTGGTTTGTTGCTGGTTTATTCCTAGTTTTGACCCAGCTTAGGCCTGGTTTAGTCCTAATTTAGTCTTGGGTTTGTTCTGGTTTTTGTCATGATTTAGTCCTGGTTTAGACCCAGCTTAGTCCTGGTTTGACCTAGTTTAGACTTGGTTTAGACCTAATTTAGTTCGGGTTTAGTCCTGGTTTAGTCTTAGTTTAGACCTAATTTATTTCTGGTTAAGACCTGATGTGTTGCTGGTTTAGTCCTGTTTTGGACCCAGCTTAGTCCTGGTTTAGTCTTAGTTTTGTCCTCATTTGATCTGGTTTAGACATGGCTTAGACCTAATTTAGTTCTGGTTTGTCTCTGGTTTAGTCCTGGTTTGGACCCAGCTTGGTCCTGGTTTAGTCTTAGTTTTGTTTTGGTTTTAGTCCTGGTTTAGACATAGTTTAGTTCTGGTTTGTTCCTGGTTTATTTCTGGTTTAGTTCTGATTTTAGTTCTGATTTTCCTGGTTGAGATTTGATTTAGTTCCTGTTTTGTCCTTCTTTAATGTCCCATCCCTCGCTATAGTCCTGGGTTAGTCCTGATTTAGGTTATATATATATAAAGGTACTATAAACTATCCTATAACTCCACATACCCACTGCAAAAAAAACCAAAAAACCCAAGTATATTCCTCCTCCATCCAAACCAGTGTTCATAACTGATAGCAGCCTCCCATCATAAAGCTCACATAGAGGCCATGTCCATTACTACGGGCCGCTCTATAGCTCCTCATTTACTCCAGGAATGGCCCCCTGACGCCTGTCCCGGACCACTCTGTTCAAGACAAATGGTGCGGCTCGTGTTAATAGACCTGATACGGCTCCACACGCTCGTTCAGCGGGGACCGACATGAGGGGGCCTGAGTGCTGGGCTTCTGAAGGATCATTTAGATTCTCCTGTGGGTTTTCTTGTGCTTCTTACATTGTACAGGTCTGACCACTTAAACTTATAAACCCTTTACATAATATGGTTCGTTTCTAAGTCATATCAAATCACATTAATGCACAAAACAGTACATAGTAGTAGCAACAGATTCCCATGCACTGTAGGAAAAAAGTTGAAGAAATTTCTGGCATCACTGACATAATTATTTCATTTTTATTCATAATAAAGAAATAACCAAGCCATTAGTTTGTTATTGCTTTGATAGCAATTTAACCCAATGCTATGTTGTTGATTCAGGTTAATTTCTGGCATAGTTGATTAAATAATTGGTATCTAAAAGAGACAAAACTCATGTAATAATACAAGTAATAAGACTCTAAATGGGAAACAGCTATTCTGAATGGTCAAGAAAGATCCTAGCTGATTTCTTCAAAATTGCAGTAACCACAAACTACTATACCAGTGCTTCTCAAACTGTGGTGCAGGTACTTTTGGTGGTTGTCATGAGTGTATTGCAGCCCTGATTTAGTTTAGTCCTTCTCTGGTTTTGGGATTAAGTATGAGGAGAAGACCACTTAGGCCTGGTTTAGGCACAGTTTATCGTTTTTTAATAGAGTCGACTGCTTTGGGTTTTTCTATGGTTGATATCTATTTTTAACAACAAACACTGATGGTTTTTTTGGACCAATATGTAGGGCCAATTTTCTTAATTTTACGAGAAAAAAGTATTTAATATAGCCATTTGTTTAGGTAATGCTTATGAAGAAGGAAACAGATGTTTTAGAATTGACAGTGGGAACAGTGAAAGATCTGAGTTTTTTAAGAAAACCAATAAGGCAATCTCAATCAAACTTGCTGTGCAGGTAGAGCTTGAGGAGAGCTTCAAAGGGCATTTGGATTTTTTATTCTACGAGGTTCTATGCCAGAGAAATGCGCAAAATCTTTTTATTGCTGTTTTGAGCTTTTTGGCCCGAGATAAAGCGATTTTGGATGTTTCCTATGAACAGCAGCGTAAGAGTCCAAACTTATAAAAGATGGTTGGGGAAGCTGTGGTCCTTCAGTCACATGGTTGCCCAGACATGTGCCTGACCAAAAATCCGGTGGTCAACTGTCAAAAAAATGCAAAAATTGGCTGATATATCGGTCGCCCTCTTGGTTTTAGACCTGATTTAGTCTTACATTATTCCTGGTTATGTGCTGGATTAGTATTAGCTTAATCCTGGCTTAGGCCTTGGTCCTTGTTTTATTGAAGAAGATACTTTGAAACCCATATTTGGTGGTGGTACTTTGCATGAAAAGTCTGATAATCACTGTACTACTCTGTACCATGGGAGACATGTAATTTGATTTAATTTCACTCCATATACTGTTGCGTGGTCGTTTGACAGAGAGCGCTCTACAGAGGGTGAGTACAGCTGTGGCTTTGTTCGTTTTGATTGGTCGATGCTGACATTACTAAACGGTTTGTAATTTTTCCGGTTGGTTAATGCGCTAATATAAAAATATTGTGTGATGGGTCACTAAAACTGTATCTAACACTGACGTTAGGTTGTGAATATGATCTAACATGTGGCTGGCTTGTACACAGTTCCCCTTTTTCTTAACTAAATGTTTGTGGTTTAACTTTGAGCATGGAGCAGTGTTGTAGTAAGTGTTTTTTCTGTTGTTGGAAGAGAATTAACTTACTAAAAAGCAGAAATGCATTAAGCTCAAGTGAGATGAGGCTAGTCCAGGCTTAGACCAAACATTACAATGGTTTTGACGTAAGCAGTGGACTATTTACAGTGAAGAGGGACGCGGAATTGACAGTGATGGATGTATTTAGCCTTGTACTTTCAGGCTGTTTTGAATATAGTGGATTACAATTATGTGCGTTATTCAATTTTACAATGAAGATTTTTTTCCATTTTCTTCATATTTATTTTTAGCCATTGAACAAGAAAACATAGACTTTTTCATGAAAAACAATAGCTTTTTTTAAAACTTGTCAGCCAGATGTCTAAAAAGAAATCGCACAATGGCAACAAAAGGCTGAAAACGTAACTTCTAATTAAAGACTGGTTATAAAAGGGGAATTTTAGTTAAGTTAAAGCTGTGTCATGCAAAGAAGAAACTATAAGTGAACACACTGCTGTCTTCTCTGGGGCAACTGGGTTTGTATTTTTTACAATTTTGATTCATCTGACCAACAATTTTCCTTTTTGCTGCCTCTTTTAAAGGAGCTTTGGTGCAGAGACTCCAATGTTTCTGAATCATGTTGACAAATGGCTTTTTTTGCTTTCTGTATTGAGGGTTGTACGAAGTGTAACCAATCTGTGAGGTGCAGAAATGAACACTGCATTGAATTGTCAAATCCAGTTGCTAGAGTTTACGCTGGGTTAGTAAAAGACATTCATCTGCCATGTTCCTTAAACAAACATTAGATAAACATTTGTTAACCACAGCAGGATTAGATTACACACACTTTTTCCCGACCTGCATATAAACAGTCAGTATCTCTGTGAGAGCTGCATAACAAGTTTTAAAGATGCATTTCGTTAACAGTACGATATTAGGATTTTGAATGTATAGAGAAGTGCAGAAACATTGTCATTGGCCCGAATGCAGCACATCCCACTTAATCCCAGGCCAAGTGTGACAGAGTTGAAAGCTACAGAGGCTCGGGTGACCACAGAGACACTTGATCAGGACTGTCCCACATCAAGAATTAGAAGCAGTGCACTGACAGATAATTACAAGCACAAGCAAGCACTGGCAGGTTACAACCATTACAACCTTGTTTTTTTTAGCTGATCAGCTGTACAAACGGGGCTTTAGTGATAAGTCTCAATATTTATAGTTGTATCTTTGACCGTTTTATAAAATCTAAAGATCTAAATTAACATTTTGTGGTGAAAACTGTCAGATTGCTGTCCCCCTAGGTTTAAACGGTGGGTACTTCTGCTCAGTAGTTGCAGATAGACAAGTGTGACGTAGTATTTTACCTCATTACCACACCTGTGCCGCTTGTCTCCTCGCCACACCCTCTCCCTCTCTCTCCCCTGCGAGCTCGTCCCAGTCCTTTAGTTGCCAGGTATGGGTCGTTTTCCTAAAAACGCCACACAGCCCCGCATTTACCCTGCAGTCCCTTCACCTCCCCTCTCACAGCGGGAGTGAAGTCTGGAACACCGGACTGACTCTGCTCTCGCTCGTTTAGGCTCCGTGAAGGGAAAAAAAAAAGAAAAGAAAACATACAATCTGTTGTCTCCAAAATAAAAGTGTTTGAGCATTTGTGGGACAAAGATGACGACTAAATGAATGAAGTCACAAAAGGATTCACTCTCCACATACACATGTTTCGTGATTAGACACTTCTAATAGTAGACAACAAACACGCATATACATTCACACAAATGTGGCAACCTTTTTCCCCAATGTGATGCATTTGGATGTGTGTGCGTGTTTTGTTTTTTGTTTTTGTTTGTTTTTTTCTGGGACTTTGCAATGCCCGCCTCAGTTCTCCCCCTTTCTGTCTGCTTGGTTTCTGCCCACTTGTTGAGGCAGTTTTCAATCTCTGGCAGTGGGCGGAGTAAGGCCTGGTCCAGGGTTGAGTTGCTCTTTAAAGATGATTAAAGGTGGACTGTGTTGTTTTTGGTGACATCTTGTGGTGATATTGTAGATTGCAAATACAAGGCTCACTTAAAAAGGCAATACCTGTTTAGTTTATAACTCCCTTACGACTAAGTACAAGATTGTATGTCATAAAAGAAACATCAACGTACCTCTTCAGCAATGCTCAACTTGGTTTTATGGAGCTTTAAACATCTATTTTTATGTCACCCTAATGTGCAAATTCTGTACCCCACTGAAAACATAGTATGGACTGAAACACCCACTGTCTTCTTAGATAGCTGTACCTGTGTGTGTCTGTGTCCTGTAAGTGTCACTAAATATTTGATATCCCGGGTCATCTCCTGTACTCCTGTGTGATGTGATGGGTCAGGGTCTGTGGTCCAGTTGATGAAGAGGTCTAGGTCTAGAGGACTAGTTTGTCAGAAGCCTGTAAGCCTTTTTTAAAGTTCTTTTGCTGCTCATTTAATGTACATATTCCAATTTAACAAACTTATTTAGCCACCTCTTGCTGCTTGTAATATCTTGTATCAACATTAGAGATATGGCAAAGCTTTTCCATCCTTTTACCTAAATGTGTCTTAAAGACACAAGATTGGATTTCTGTTGTCTTAAACTAGATCCATCCATACATGTATTTAGCATATAGTGAAGCCCCCTTTAAGTAATAAAAATGCATGTTGTAACTTTACTCTTTATGATTCATAAAATATCTGCAGTATCTAATCTAATCTATTGTCATGTTGCTAGCTAAAAAAATACAGTATATTGAGTATATATACTGACATTATTAGTTTTATTTGTTTATGTAAATATGTATATATGAATAATAATTTACCATTTTTGTAGCCGACACATCTTGATAGACAGTGGAATGAGTTTGCTTCCAGCGAAACCAAATTACCCAAACACCAGATGTTTGACTTTCAGCATTATTGGTGCTTTATGAGCTGTAATTTAAGCCGCTGCAATTGTTTGTTTGTAGCATAATCAAATGTTAAAAATTACATTATACATTTTTATTAAAAACCATTAAATTAGACTTTCTGATACCTGCAGGAACCCTGTTGCTGCACTGATCCAGAATAAACCTCTTTAACACTCAATTTTCAAGATAACCCTTAAGTATTTGGCAGCTGAATGGATGTCTTTCTAAGCAATAATCCCCACATACTGTGAAAACTTTCCATAAAGCAAATCAGCCCCAGAATAATACAGGACATATTTCTTGACTTGACTTTTAATTAAGAGCTTGCTCACTCTTTGCTTACTGCACACCATTGATTTTGCTGAACCCGTTGCCCCTGCAGCCTCTCACACAGGAGTCAGTGAGTCCAGATGGTGACAGGTCATTACTGCCTCATACGACATGTGTCTGTGCATTTACAAACACACAGTCACTTCTGACACACCATTATGAATATGTAACAGCACTCAGCGCTCTCCGCCTGGCAGCCGAGTGTGGACGAGTGTGGAGTTATTACTGACACAGGCGTAACGATACTAACTCCAGCCACTAGGGGTCAGTAAAGGAACAAATCATTTTATTTTTTGTGGACGAGTGTGGAGTTATTACTGACAGAGGCGTGCGATACTAACTCCACCCACTAGGGGTCAGTAAAGGAACAAATCATTTTATTTTTTCTGGGCAAGTGTGGCATTATTACTGACACAGGCGTACGATACTAACTCCAGCCACTAGGGGTCAGTAAAGGAACAAATCATTTTATTTTTTCTGGGCAAGTGTGGCATTATTACTGACACAGGCGTACGATACTAACTCCAGCCACTAGGGGTCAGTAAAGGAACAAATAATTTGATTTTTTGTGGACAAGTTTGGAATTATTACTGACACAGGCTTACGATACTAACTCCAGCCACTAGGGGTCAGTAAAGGAACAAATCATTTTATTTTTTCTGGGCAAGTGTGGAATTATTACTGACACAGGCGAAAGATGCTAACTCCAGCCACTAGGGGTCAGTAAAGGAACAAATCATTTTATTTTTTCACATGGACCACTGCAAGATTCTGTTTTGGTGGATTTCCACAAGGGGCTACGGTATGGGTCGTGTCAGTACGGGACAGTTTGGTGAGGGTAATGCCAAAGCAGGCTTGCGTTTCCATTACTCTAGGATTAGGAGACATAGCATCTGTTACTGTATTACACTCACATCACACAGGTGCAATAACAGTTGTGGTAATAAGTAGGGCTGCGATATTCGATAAATTGCGATAACGATATTATTGCGATATTTGAAAATGGAGCCTACTTTTCAAACATAGTAAGTTAAATTCACTACATCTCACAAAAATGTAAGTTCCTGTATTTACAAGTCAAAACAGTGACAAAATCAAAACTTAACACAGACTAAACCAGGAATAAAACAAGGCTAAGCTGTGACTAAATTACTAAATTACCACTAAAACTGGACTTTTTAAACATTTTTATTTAGTCACAACACATGTTCTTTTAAGGCTCTGGTGGAAAATGATTCTTCAGTGTAAATCTCTGTCAGATGGAAGACCACAGCGTTATTGTGATATATTTAGATTCTTGTGATACGGATATTGCGTTTGCTGATATTGCGATAATGATAATTTTGTGATATATTGTGCAGCCCTAGTAATAAAAAGAGAGGCAGGCCTATTCCCGTGCAGGAGGTCTCTGCTCTACAAGTATTTATAGTTATCCAGTATTATCAGTATTTGTCCATGTTTCAATTTACTGTTCCTTTGTGCTGTTTCTCTGTGTGAGCAGACGTAGCCAGTGCTGGAATAACCACATTCTCTGTATTATCTTCAGCCATTAATTCAGTGTTGACATGTGGTGTAGACTAACCATGAATGTATTATAGAACTAGATAGTGAATGACGTCACAACAACGTTTTCTGTGGCCGTGCTCATTGGCGCGTGATGCCAAAAAAGTTTTTTACTTCCACATTATTTCCGCGTTGTATAGCGCGCTCTTGTTTCTCGATCAGCTCTGACCAAAGGGCACGATGAAGGGCTAGAAGCGGTGTGGTCACAAACCATGAAAAGTATTTTTTTTAAAGATTTTTAACGGAGGAAAGTCCATTGTGTGAAAATAATAATAATAAACACTACAAAATCCGACCATTTGGGAAGCTGAACACCAGGCGTTTCTTTTAAGAGAAAAATCATTTCTGGGTTGCATGGGATTTTTCCACTGCAGTTCCACGGAGCAGCCACGAATCAAACTAGCATCAGAGGAGAAGGGGCGGTGCCTTTACAGGTCTCATTATACCTCCATGAACCCAACGAGCCAATTGGAGTGGATTACACTGGTTTACAAGCAAAATGCTTCCAGAACAAAATTAGTGACATTTTTCTTGGATTAGGTCACTAATAAAGAAAAAGTAAGTCAGAAGTGCAGATTGGCTATAGTTTCCAAGAAACAGTATTGGGTCAAAATAGGAAATTTATGCCAAATAAGGCAAAAACGGTAGTTTATCAGAAGGTACAGTGTCTACAAGCAACCAGTTCTATCTGAAAGCCTGTCTGCACATTAAATACATTCATTTTAATATGTCTAGAGTTTTGATAAAAAATGTTTTATTTTTATTTGCAGAAATCTCTCTCTTGGAAGTGGACAAAATGAATGCATGGATAGATATAAATATTATTTTTAAGCAAAAATGCCTAAATCTATTGTATAAACAGATGTGATTTTAATGTGAAACAATATCATTAAATATCTTGAACACATTAGCTAACCAGCACAGTTATCAATTGATTTTCAGTTCATCTTATCAAAATAAATGAGATTTAGCCATTTTTATCTCAGAAGCAGATCGAGTCCAAAAATTTGTAGACCAGTGTTATTGGCAAGCATCTGATCGCCCAAAACCTGTACAATATGAACATTATCATATATTTAAAACAACCATGATCAACCCTTTATGCATTTATAAAGTCTACTTTTTCACAGATGGTTCTTATTACAATGTGCCTTTCAGAGATTAAACTGTTTTCCTCAAATATGAAAAACTCAGTTTGGTACTTTCCCTTTAATCCATGTGCTTGTTGTGGATGAAACAGTGCAGTGTAGCTCTGTTTCCTCTCACTGTTGATCAAGACTGACATGTTGGCGCATTAGAGGGACACGGAGCAGGGAGCAGCCTCTGAGGAGCACAGGCAGCAAGTCAACTCTGTGTAAATACATACACTCCCACGTGTGTTGAGTTTTAGTGGACACAGTGAAGACATGGGATTGAAGTACTAATACTTGTTACTGTGACTTGTTCTCATGCTCCACACATCAGTCCCATTCTTTAATCAGCGTGTTTCTACTTCAAGTGGTCTGCAGTAATCAGCCGCATACAAAGCTTCGTGTCTGAGTGTCATTCAGATGGCTCTGTGTGGTTTGTGTGTCTGTGTTGCTCATTGCCATTGAAAATAGGCCACTGTCGAACTCAGTTTTAAAAGAAAGTACTTGGTTTAACTTAACATAGTATTATGATTGTACTATGATTTTAGTTTACAAAAGCCTTTTACTTCCATGTATTCCTAACACCTATTATTATTTGAAGTTAATCATTATATTAAGCAAAATCTACTTTTTGAGCTTTCTACCATGTTATTATGTTGTTCTCTCATCAAAAAACATACCTGGAGTTGTTTTTATGCTTCATTCATGCCTTTTGAGTAATCCTGTAGTCTTTGGCACTGCCTTTCTTTGAGCTCCAAATGGCTAATTTTTTCTTAACCCCGCCCCCTGCAAACCCCGCCCACTCCAGGAAGCAGTGACCAATCATCAAGCCCTCTACATCCAGTCTGCTCTCATTCATCCATCCAAAAAACGGCGTACAGTTTCCACTAAACAGCTATTTTTTTTTTTTTTATTAAAATGGCATCATACAAACGGTTTAAGGAAGTAAACAGCTTTTTTCTGTTTCTGTTCTGACAAGAAACGTGGCTGACATTCCTTGCTAGTCTCAGTGGATTTTTTTCCTGGTTAAATAAAGATTAAATTAAAAAATCTGCGCCAAACACGCAATCGCACCGACACATTCATACAACATTCATCAGTGCCACAGACACTGGAGGCAAGGTGGGTGAAATGTTTTGCCTAAGGACACAACGGCAGGATGCACTGATGTTGGTAGCAGGAATTGATCTGCCAACCTCCAGGTTATTCATACAGGGTTTGTACAGTCATGGAAAACCTGGAAAAGTTATGTAATTTTAGAATTTTAGAGAAGGCTATAAATCATTAAACTTAGTGGAATAATATACTTCAAGGGGGAAGTGCCCAAACTGTTGCCCAAAAAATGACTATTTTCAATTTTAACAAATTTAATTGCATTCCATAATATCTTTGTACCACGTTGGACATTTTAAATACTATTTATTAATGCAAAGATGTTTTTCAGGTCTTGGAAATTTGGTCAAAAGTTTCGAAAAAATCATGGAAAAGTCATGGAATATTCTTTGTAAAAAAAGTGCATGAACCCTGTTTTCACATCTAACTCTGTTTTCTTTTTTGTGGTTGTCCATATAGCATGCTCATTATGGCTTCGAACTGAGCTTTTTCTAATGGTTTAGTTAATTTGTAAAATAGTGACATTATTCTTGGACCAGGGAAAGTCAAAATTTTAAAGATTTCTAATAACTTTATGTCATATCCAGAAGAATTTTAGTAGTTCTCAACCTGGTCTATTTACCAACAATTGTATATCACAACTAATTTTGTAATTTTGTTTGTTTTCAAGTCACATTTTTTGACCAACACTGTCCCATTTCAGTCCGTTAAAAAAGACAGAGGCTGCTTCCATTTGTTAACCATCATCACTCATTAATCTAATTCCTATCTTGAAGCGAGTGGAGTTTTCTTTAATCAATACTTTCTTCCTTATTCTCATCTGGGAGGTGTTTGATGTCTAACCCTTGTTTGTTTTTTGTTTTTTTAACATAATAAGCTCTAAACTCAAACCCCTGCCTCAGCACCACCTCAGTCCATCTCCGAGACAAACTTTTTATTACCATCCTGCTCCTCTTTGGGATCTGCTCACTCTGCATTTGGCCCCGAAGCTCACTCGAATTAATTGATTGCAGAGTAATTGAGCTAACATAAGCGTCTGGGGAGAGAGTTTAATTTATTAAAAAGCCACAGGGATTTTGTGATGTTGTTCGCATTTGGCCTGTTTTTCTTTTTTTCTTTTTCTGCTCACCTTGTGGAAAATAGATGTTGTGTGTTTGGACAGCTGTGAGGAGATGGGATCTGGAGACGGGATCAGGTTTTTGCTGACAGTGTAACTCTAAGCTCTAAGGGACCTGCGTGTCCAAAAGAAGCACAATAATGTCTGATAAATGTCCTTATAAAAAGCCAAAGAGAAGAGCTACGTCCACTCTCTGCAGCTGCTTTTGGTAATGTTTTGGGGTTAGGATAGCTCAGTTGGTAGAGTAACTGCACTCCGGTCACAAGGGGTCAGTAAAGGAACAAGTCATGATGCTTTCTGAGTCCTAGTCTAGTTTGAGGGTAGCCCCAAGGTCTTAAAATTAGTTAAAAAGTATTAAATTTGATGTTGTCAAAATTAGGGAGTGTTGTCAGATTATTTTGATACCAGTTCTTAAACGATACCCAGTTTTCGATAAGCGATACTTTTTCTGATACCTATGGTGAGATAATTCATCTTCTGCAATCTTTAAATACAGTAATACTGGATTAAAGACCAATTTTTGGTTCAAACCAGTAGTTTGTATGATTTATTCTGTGTTATTTGATTCATACATGCAAAGGAACATTAAAGGATCCCACTAAGGCATTAAAACTTGGTATCGGATAAAACAATATTTTTTCAATACCAGTAGTATCGTAACTTTTCTTTCAATACCACAAAGGTATCATTTAATGGTACCCAGCCCTAGTCAGAATCAAGGCCTAATTACTTAATTAAATTGTTAAATGTTATGGGTAGGTATTAAATTTTGTTCAAAATATGTATGTTAATATTACCAAAAAGTGCTGTCACCACAATAACAATATCTACAATATAATTATTGTAAGATTGTAAAGATGATCTAGTTTTATTTTAAGTTGTTTTTAAATGCAGTTACTGTATTTCCTTTCAGTTTCAGTTAAATGTTATTTGTTCGCCTCAAAGGGCTTCACAAACACTTCATCAAACATAAACAATAAATAAACTAAACAGACCCAGGACACCTCCTGTTCTCGGTAAGGAAAAACTCCTAAAAAAAACAGGTGTGGGGAAGGGAAGGGGGAGAAGAAACCTTATGTAGACCACACTGAAGGACGGATTTCATCAGTATTAGGCTTTTTAAATAACAGAGTGGTACATAAAATGACTTAATGTAAAATTCTTACAGGTTGTTGTTCTTATTTCAGTAATCCTGGTGTTAAATGCCATTCTAAGTGGCATTAAAAAGCCCTAAAAAGGTCTTAAATGTTACTTAATAAAAACCTGGAGCTACCATGAGTTTACTTTAACCTTCTATCAGAGCCAATAAAGCATTAGCAGCGTTTTTCCTCGTACTCTTGTCATCCATTTAAAAGAACGGTCTTACGTGATGCCATTTTTCTGTCATGTTTTTTTTTTTCAGAAAATGCTGGAGGCCTTGGAGCTCAGTAAAATCCAACAGTGACAAGGAGAGGACGGTCCACAGATACTGACCATGAACTCATCCACAAACCTGCTCCAGAACAAACACAACTTTATTAAACCTGCAGCGCACGCTTCAAGATGGAGGCTCAGTTTACAGAGGAGGTAACAGGAGAAAAACAAAGGACTTTTTATTTAAGAGATGTCTTTGAGATACTACGTTTGGACAGCATCTAATTCTGTTAACAAGGATATATTTAGCCAACATCTGCTATTATAAGAAGTTATTTACTAATGCTCTGGCACATTTATGGGTTTTTGTGTCGTTTTAATTGATTCCAAATGATCATAAAAAAGTTAGATACAATGCAAAATCCTTATTACCTCAATGAGCAGCGTTTAAAAAAACATAACCATAAACCTTTTAAGTTGTATGGTCAGTATTACATAAAATAATTATTAATTCAAAGGTTGGTAATGCGTTACAGAAGAAATGATTTATTATCATCACCATCCAGGATTGCAACCTAATACCTGTACTATTGCGAGATATGGCCAAAGATACCAACTGCAGCCATACGACATAAGTAAAGGCACAAATGATTAGTTTTAGTTAATTCTTTCCTGTTGTGAGATTCTGTATAAGGCTATGGTGGCTCAATGGAAAGAGCATTTACCCCAGAACTAGAAGATCTCCGGTTTAAGTCCAGGTCTGGGCACTGTACTGTTACCATTGTGAGATAGGGCCACTCTCTGCTCTCTCTCTATACAGGGTTAAAACTGTGGGTCCCAAAGCTCGTCTTTATTAAATACATCAAAAAATTTAGTTTGAAATGAAGTACAGTTATATACTTGTTTAAAATATTACTTTAAAACTATTTTAGCCATTAGTTTGTTTAGTTTTTTTGTAACGTTTTTATGAAAATCTACAGAGAAAAACATCACAATCTTTTAAATACAGTGAAGTTTCATTGTTAGGGGTCGGCAACTGATTTTAGGAAATTTAAGGGGGTCATGACACTCTTTACTTTAGGAACGGCTTCTTTAAAACAAACTCAAACAAACTGAAGCCACCACGGAAAATACTTTAACTGAACAAAATGTGCTTCTTAACACACTGTCTAAACATAAATCTCAAAGACATTAATTACTTAAAAAGGTGATCAGCAGGCCACTGTTATTGAGGTATTACAGTGACTCTAAAATATGAATGTACTGTAAAAACAATATATTTGGTGATGCAGAGGGGTAAGTTAATGGGACTGGGATATTTAAAATGCTGTATTTACATCATATACTGTAACAAATTTTATGGCAAAGCATTATTTTACTCTGCGCTCAGTCACTTTTTGGGTTTCTTTATGTAAGGCTGTATTTAACTTACATGAAAAGGTGTAGCTTTCATTATAAACTGTAAACCTTCAGTAAAGACTTAGTTTGGTGAGGAAAAAAGAACAAAGAAATTAAATGTATTATTGTGTGCAGTATTTACAATAACTAGATACCACTTTAACAATATGGATCAACCTTAAAGGCATATGATGTAGGATTTCCATTTAAAGGTACTGTAAGCAGCGCTCATACTGGTTTGAAAACTTTACTGCAGACTAAATTAAAACAATGGTCTGTGGGGGTTCAGTCTTTCCACTTTTCTGATTGGACGATCAGCAATGCAGGGTTTAAAACCAAAACAAAAAATGTAAACATAAACAACTTGGGCATTATCAGCTGTACCATTGTTATCAGTAAAACTAATATTTGATTTAAACATGTTTACATCATATCTTGGGACAATAATAATAAACACTGCTCATAACCTTTTTTAAAACTAAATTAATTCTCTCTCGTTCTAAAAAATCTAATTTAAGGAGCAGGCTGATGGTATATAAAATGTACCGTTGTTCAAACAATATATTTACTACCAGAACCAATGTCCAAATTTTTATGTTCTATACACAGACATAAACTAATTAAATTAAATTTAAGTCATTTATATAATGAGATACAGACTTTCTGAATCCAGGAAACAACAGGATGCCAAAATTTGCACCACTTACAAAGTATTGTTGGTTCGTGCTTACTTTTTAAACTCAGTTATGTGAGCCATTGATACCTCCTCATTTCTTTTGTTGACGTGTATTTTTGAAGCCAGAATGAAAAAAAAAGTTGTATAAAACGGTACATTTAACCCAAAGTGAATAAAACTCTAAGGACAGAAAAAGCAGAACAACATGGCCTTGTTTCTTTATCCACTCTTCATTGGAAATCCTACAATGTAAGCCTTTAATTTGGACTAAAGTACATTTGTATAGTTGTAGTACTGAAAGCCAGTGTGGTATAAAGACCATATAGGGAAGTTAGACCCAGGACACGCTGGAGGGCTGGCCTGGGATCGCCTCGGGATTCACCGGGGGAGCTGGAGGAAGTGTCCAGGGAGAGGAAAGTCTGGGTATCCCTGCTTAGACTGCTGTCCCTGTGACCCGGGCCCAGACAAAGCAGTAGAAAATAAACGGATGAATGGCTTTTTCTTACAAAAACAAACACTACCTGTACACCAAAGCCTCTGTAACTCCTTTTGTCACTCAGTATTGAACATGATTTCAATAGTTCGTCTCATATTTGTACATCTACCTGATAATGATACTGTATGTTCTGTCACATGACTGTATCTGAGCATGTCACATGACCAGGGTCTTCCTCTGAGGATGAACTAATGTCACTTTATGCCCTGCTCTGAATCACCCCTGGTGCCTTTAATGCAGCCCGTATGTGTTTTGTACTGCACTGATGGTATCGACTCACGCAAATGTGCTGAACGCAACAATAAAAACAACTCAGACTGAGGAGGTTTTCTGGTGTTTGGCTTCAGTAAACTCACTGAGAAAATGAGATCTCTGTCACTGATGACTGGGATTAAAGAAAATGTTTGTATAAAGGCTGAAGGGGCTGGAGAGTAGGGCTGGGTACTGTTCAGATTTTTTTGATACCAGTACTTAAAACAATATCTGGTTTTTGATACGGATACCTGAGTGATGCCAAAAGTAAGCCAATTCATCTTCTACAATCATAAAACACAATAATACATTTTGGGTGCAAAATTCTTAGCTGTAAGTTAAAACCAGTAGTTTGTATGATTTATTCTGTTTTATTTTTTTGATTCATACATGCAGAGGAACATTAAAGGTCCCACTACATATTGAAACTTGGTATTGAATAAAAGTTTTTTTTTTTTTTTTATACTAGTAGCATTGTAACTTTTTTTTCGATTCCACAAAGGTGTCGTTTAACAGTACCCAGCCCTAGCGCAGTGTGGTGAGTGCTCCTGACATCAGTTTCTGTGTCTGAGGGTGCGGTTCATAAATTGCGGTTCGCAGAGTGCGGTTCGCAGAGTGCGGTTCGCAGAGTGCGGTTCGCAGAGTGCGGTTCGCAGAGTGCGGTTCGCAGAGTGCGGTGCGTAGAGTGCGGTGCGTAGAGTGCGGTTCGCAGAGTGCGGTTCGCAGAGTGCGGTTCGCAGAGTGCGGTTCGCAGAGTGCGGTGCGTAGAGTGCGGTTCGTAGAGTGCGGTTCGCAGAGTGCGGTGCGTAGAGTGCGGTTCGTAGAGTGCGGTTCGTAGAGTGCGGTTCGTAGAGTGCGGTTCGTAGAGTGCGGTTCGTAGAGTGCGGTTCGTAGAGTGCGGTTCGTAGAGTGCGGTTCGCAGAGTGCGGTGCGTAGAGTGCGGTGCGTAGAGTGCGGTTCGTAGAGTGCGGTTCGTAGAGTGCGGTTCGTAGAGTGCGGTTCGCAGAGTGCGGTTCGCAGAGTGCGGTTCGCAGAGTGCGGTTCGCAGAGTGCGGTTCGCAGAGTGCGGTTCGCAGAGTGCGGTTCGTAGAGTGCGGTTCGTAGAGTGCGGTTCGTAGAGTGCGGTTCGTAGAGGGTGTTTCTCATTTGCCAGGATCCTTCGCGGCTGAACCACTTCGGAGTGATCCACGTCATCAGCGCCTCTCCGAGTGCTGTCCCAAACCTCCGTTTGGCTCATTCACAGGATGTTCCTGTGGATCCACGGCAGGCCTCACCTCACTGCAGATTACCCACAATGCACTGCAACCATTTTCATTTTTTGAAAACTTTTTTCAACAATTAATTCAATAATAATTCAATACAATATAAAAGTCCTCAAGAGAAAATAATAAAATATATTAATACTGTGCCTTGCACTGCAGCAAGAAGGGAGACTTTTGATTTTAAAATAGTCTTATCATTTCTGATTTGATTTTAACTTATTTTGGGGATAAAATGAACCTTATAATGATGTGTACTGTGTTTTTTTTTATGACATTTTCTAAACATTCTTGTAAGGCCTTTTTTTTTAGACCAAAATGTTGACCAAAATGTCTGCTTTTCATTCTTAAAGAAGTTGTTTTTTATTATAGATCTATGTTTTTAATGCTACTGATGTTACAGTGGGTTTTCTCTGGGTTCCTCCCACTGCCCAAAGACATGTATTGTATAAGGTTGGCCTTTTTTGTTCTCTTTTTTGTGCATATGACCCATCCTTTAATCAATGTCACTGGGGCAACCTGTCAGGAGCTGTGAGCGACCGCAGCGCCACGCCCTGGGACCTTTTTCTAGATCTTGAGCCAGGATCTCGGTCAGGACCTATAGCTGAAGGATTAGTCTACGTACAAGTGACCTGGTGATCCAAAATGCCCTGATAATGAGTGAATGAGAGAGTGAATGGCTGTTTGTCAGTGTGTGTCCAGTGTTTAGGGTGTACCCCAAAGCAGCTGGGATAGACTCCAGCAGCCCAGGATAAGCAGTATTTTTAAACCTATGTGTCAAAGTTCAGACTTCTTGGTTGCTTGCTGCAGCTCTGTCGCTCCGAGCCAAGTGCTTCGAGCTCAGCAGCAGCCCCTCGCGTATCACGTCGCCCATAAATCTCCTCAGACTGCCTTTCCACACCTCTCTAACCGGGACTCGGATCTCAAAGAGGTGCAAGTCAAACCAATAAATAACTCCAGCCGGGGACACAACGACTTTATTGAGACAGTCACCATTTTATTTCGGATATTACCATAGCTATATGTAACAACAGTATCAACTACAGAATAATACAATGAAGATTTCCATGTTTTTCTTCTGCAAGTTTATTTTTTGGTCCGGTATTTCTTCTTTCTTTTTTTTTTTTTTTAAACTGTCTCCCTCTGACATTATACAACACATGCACGTCATTCACCTGTATACAGTAGGACACCAGTCGAACATACCGTTTTGTAATATCCATTTTTCTCATTTTATTTTCACCCATACGGTAAATTACTAATTATGGTTATAAGGCTAAGGGACTGTACAGCTATGCACCCGAAAAGTCACTCGTCTGGTCTACAGAGAAAAAAAAGAGCACCATATTTACATCTGTATGTACATTTGGTTTTTAAAAAATAACTCAAAATGACAAACCAAAGAAAGGGAAAATTTAAATCAGTTGAGAGACATAGCTTTCCTTTTTTCAGATCAGTCCAATTTGGCTGAAGAAAAACAAATGAAACTGTACACATAGCTGCAACACACTTAGCTTATTGCCAATGCCCTTAGAGTGAGAGTCTGGGTTTGGTGGCGCGGGGTTGTATGAGACTCTAGGTTTACCACTTTCTATTAGATTAGGATAGGATATAATAATATGTTTAATTAATATCTATTTTAAAATGTAAAAGGCAGCACAATAATGGCTTTGTACACAGTCAAAACTGTGAGGACGGCTTCCATAGAAAGCATTTGCAAGGGACAGGTGCTATAAATACATGGTCAGATATTGAGCTTAACTGTGCCTGCAGTAAATTTCCCATTCATTTTTCCCATAGAAAAATCTGTTTTATAAAATTTAAAAATGTTGGCGGAGGCTAATCAGCTCTGGGGTAACTCATGACCATAGTGCAATTAATTCTGATCAAAAAATCATCTTAAACTTGTACAAACTGATGACTTTTTGATTGAAATGAATTGTGTTAAGGTCATGAGTTACCCAGCAGCTGATTAACCTCTGCCAAGCTTTAACTCTCAGGCCCTCCTTTAAAACAAAAAAACACTTTCTTCAACTTAAAGCCCTTTTAGACTGGGTCACATTTAAAATATAAAACATGAAGAAAAAACTTTTTGTTCATTAACTCCTGTCCTCATCATACATAACAAAAAATAATTCATTTTTATAGCTTTAACCCTCTAAATGCAGTTTGTTCACATAATTCCATGAACAAAAACATGTATCATTTATTATTAAAAGATGTAAAGTATTTTTTTGGTAACACTTTAGTTTAGGGTCCACCTATTAACCATTAATTAAGTACTAATTATGCTAGTTGGTGATTAATTACCTTTTAAGCACCTATTAATCCCTTATTCTGTGT
This sequence comes from Bostrychus sinensis, assembly GCA_020698575.1. NCBI lineage: Eukaryota > Metazoa > Chordata > Actinopteri > Gobiiformes > Eleotridae > Bostrychus > Bostrychus sinensis. The sequence goes on from CM036247.1 coordinate 10,546,214, forward strand.
GAACATATTCTATAACTAATTAGAAACAAACATATTCCCCTTAATAAACTAATAATTACTGCTTTATAATGAGTAATTAAGAGCTAATTAACCACAAACTAGCATGCTAATTAGCTCTTAGTTAATGGTTAATAAGTGGATCCTAAACTAAAGTGTTACCTTTTTTTGTGTGCAACAGTCCCACATAGGTCACTGATTAGCCGTGACAGTGATTTTGATCCATTTTTACTGTGCCATTACAAAAAAAAGGGCAGAAAATCACACAAAAAAGGGACTGAAAAGCCCTAAAAGGATGCCAGGAGGGCTTGAGGGTTAGACTTTACAGATTTTTCTAAAAGTCTATGGGAAAAATGAATGGGACATTAACGAAAGAACAGACACACGTCTTCAAATCTTCAACACACGGAACCTCTTCTGTTAGCTTAAGATAAAACTAAACTAAATGTATCTTTACAATCTGTTTTCTAACTCCACACATTCCCTTTTTAGCTCTAAAGGTTAAATGGATATCACATCTGAAAAAATATTTTGTATCTTTCTTCTTGAATTCAGCTTCACAAGCTGAAGGGTTGCGTTAGGAAGGGCATCCTGTGTAAAAGCTATCAGTATGTGAATCACTGCACACTAAGAGGCAGATAAAGTCGCTTTGGCAAAACCTAAAACCACTTTACCTTCACAAAATGATATTAGTGCGGTGCCTGGGTGTTACTATTGTGTGTCCCTGATTAATTACCTGCAGCACCAAAATGTAATTACCCTATATTAACTGTAAATATGTAAAGTTAATTAGAATATCATCTGCTAATTTTGAGCAATGTAGCATGCAAATGATGAGTTATCAGCTAAAGGGAACAGACTTAGCCTCTTACAGCCCCACTGCACAAACCCACGCTCTCACAGTAAAGATTTCCTCTGATTTGTCCTTTCTCTCGGCTCGTAAAGCTGCTCGGGTCCGTCCTAACTCCGGCCGAAGAGATTCACACAGGCCCCTCTTGGTTCAGCATCAAAATCAACACCAAAAACAAAACGACAAACAAAATAAATGTACACGTTTAAAAAATAAACCATTTCTTATACCATATATACAAACTGGACACAGATTATCAACACACTGTGATGACATGTAAAATAATAATTACATGTGTTCACAGATGGGACAGGTCGACGCCAGCGGAGGTCAAAGACAGATGTTCAAATGGACACTTAGCAGTAACTTTATCTCATGAAGTTGCTACAGTACTACCTTTACAGAGCAGCTCGTTTCAAAGCTAAAAGTTTAAAGGGGTAGTGTGACGATGAGAGCAGAAGTCGTCTCGTAAAAAAAAACAAAACAAAGAAAATAAGAAGAAAAGAAAAAAAAAACGGATTGTCTAAGTGCAAAAATGAAGTTTACAAAGTGAGGTTAAATTAAAATCCTCTGCTCAAAGTGGTCACACAGGAAACCCAGTGTGTGGGACGTCCTGCCGCGAACATTCACAAGGGGGCGGTGTGAGAAGAGCTGCCTGCTGCTGTATTCAGAAAACAACATCCTATGGTCAGAGTGATGGAGTACTAGGACACACTTCAGCGTCAAGAACGGGACACAAGTAACACGTAACATTTAAAATATACAACAGTAAGGTGATCTCAGCTGTTAAATTAAAACTGATGGATATTAAAATGCTTCACATCCTTAAATAGTCAGCGCACGGTTTAAAAGCAGTTCATTTTGTTTGTCACCAATTAGGTTATGTCCTTGTTTCCATTGTTAATGTATTTAATTATAATTTAATTACAGCCTTTCACTTTAAACAACCTTTAAATATTGTTAAAAATATTGTGCCCAGCAGCGCTTATACATTTCCTTTGGTAATAAAACTAGTTTTTGCACACAGTCAGTATTTTAGCAGTTTAATTAGAAGACCTGTCTCCTAATAAAGACTTTAATTTGTCTTAAATTTAAGACTACTCTCATTAAAAACATATTCCTTAAAATGGAACAAGGCTCGTCCTAATCCACAGTGGACTATTACTCCATCACTAAAACATGTGGGTCACTAAAACATGTTCAAATATATTACAAAAATAAAGACTTTAAAACAGATTTTAAAACGGACTCATGAGGCGGGACAGGGTACGGCAGCAGGCGGTGGTGGGACGGTCACATGACCTGCTGAGGGGGTCATATGACCTGGCAGCAGGAGGCGGGGGCTGAGGTACAGAGCAGTCCATCCCTGGGCCCGTGCTGGATGTTGACAGAGATGGTCTTCTCACACAGAGGTAGTTGTAGTACCCCGTTCTTCAGGGCAGGGGCAGTGTGGGGGTGTGGCCTGCGGGAGGCACTGTGGTGGCGGGACGCCGCAGTAGTAGGTAGAGTGATAGTGTCCAGACTCCCAGTGGAGCCGAGGCACATCCTCCAGGCCGACCTGTCCTGGGCTTTTACCCCCCGAGGGTCTATGATGTACCTGCCCTCACCTGCCCCTCCCCCTCTGTGGCCCCGCCCCCCTCGCTGCTGCAGCTGCGAGCTCAGACACAAACTCATCAGCTTCAGACTCTCCATCATCGCAGCCCGGGACGGCCGTGACATCACACTGGGGGCGGGGCTAGAGGAGCTGCTGTTGTTGCAGCAAGACGAGGGGCTGTGCTGTCCTTTAGTGCCCCCTGCTGTCCCACCGCCCCCTGTCCCACTGTCACTGCCCCCGCCTCCAGGAGGGCTGCCCCGGTCTGGGCCCGAACTCCCCCCTCCCTCTCCGGGGGGCTGTCCTGAGCCACTGCTCCCTGAGCCCCCCTGACTGCCGGGTGGGCCCTCACTACTGTCCCGTCTGTTCCAACCCAAACCAGAGTCTTTGTCCAGCCTCCGCCTGTGGCTCTCAGAGTCGTCGTCACTCGTCTCTGAGCTGGAGCAGGACGAGCCCCGGCCCTGGCTCTTACGCCTGTGGTAGCGTTTCTGAGGGGCCCCTGGGGACCCCTGTCCCACAGCGGGGCCTGAGCCCGGCCCCATGTTCATCCTGAGGCGGCTCAGTTTGGGGGGCAAACCCTCGTCCATGTCGAAGTCATCATCAGACTCGCCCTCCTCCTCGAAGATCTGGTTCAGCACCGGGGCACTCTTCCTGGAGGTCAGTCTGTTGGTGATGGAGGGGGGCTTCCTCCGCAGGACGACCTGACTGGGCAGCGGGGCGGGGTCATCCTCCTCCTCCTCATCTTCCTCCACCCTAAACGGGACAGGAGTTAATATTCAGTTATGCTAAATGAACATTGAAATGATCCACACTGATCGTAAGCCCCAATAGTGGCTTTTGCTTCACACTGTTCGTACCTGAAGAGGCAGGTTCTCTGTTTAGCTGCAGATGACGTCGATGGGACAGGGCCCCTGAGCGACCCAGGGCCGGAACCAGAGGGAGGCCCTGAGGGCACAGCACTGGCTCCCTGCAAACACATCACAGACACATTACAGCCTCAGGTGTCAACATAAAACACATCTGACACACAACAGTCTCACGGCGTCACCCAACGGAGTCCCACAGGGGTCTGTACCTGGACCATTGGTGTTGGTGCATCTGTGGCGTCCTCTCTTCGTCCCAGCTCCAACAGGCCTTTAGACCGATGTCCGTTGAGCAGGTTTTCGGTGCTGCGGGCCGGGGACTGGGGACCTCCTCCGTGGGATATAGAGGAAGCAGCCAAACTGTCCTCGATGTCCTGGTGCATGTCCTGTCGGGTCGGCCAGGACTGTCTGTGGACGGAACACAGAGGGGTTAACCTCCAACCCAAAATGTATGTCACTTCACTAAACCAGTCATGTTATATTAGAGTTGTATTGAGCCATTGAAAGTCCTCTGAGTTCAGACAGAGAGGAGTTTGAGTCTCGACTGTGGGAAAAGTGTCAGACATCATGAAGCCCTACATCACTCCTCTTCAGCTCTGAGTGTGTGCGTATGTGCGTTTGTGTGTATTTGTGTGTGTGTAGAGGCAGTGATCCGGAGGAGCCGACAGGAGCTGACACTTCACAGCACAACAGAGCTTTTTAAAAACCTGGGGAAGTCTGTGCGGTTTTCCCACAATGCAAAGATATGTGGATTAAACGGTGTCACTTCAAATCAAGTCATACATTCACAGTGTAAGGAAAGCCTCTAAGCATCGTGTTAATAACCTTAGGCACAAGTCTTAATTCTGCTAAAATACAGACGTCCTGGCAATTTAACAGCTGTCATTCGAGACAAATGCTATGACTTCTTGGTAGTGGATATCCCAATATAGAAAAAGACAACATAACAATGAACTTTTCCTATTTTACATCAATAATTTAGTCATTACACAAGTTTAAATTCACTGAAATTAATAAATTATTTACAACAGCACACAAAAATACAGTATTCTGCAAGTAAACATACCATTTCTAGTGACAATGCATTATCTCCACTTTGGTTTTGTTCTAAGTGTGTGTGTGTGTGTGTGTGAGTGTGAAGTAGGCCAGTCTCAGTGAATAATGTGCTATTCAGGTCATTTTAAATTAATTTGTCTTTAAACACCTCATTCTCTGTCCCCTGAGCAGGAGGCCAAAAGGTTACCAGTATTTCAAGGTAAAGCCAAGTTTACAAAGGAAGGCTATATGGTGTAGTCTTCAAGCCTAAAAATTCAAATTATGTGGGCTGTTTTTGTTTGCTTTAGGACATATTCGATAGTTCTTGCTTCTTGTGCACATGAGCACAACCAGAAGTAAATTTACCATTAATTTTTCCCATACACTTTCAAAAAATACAAATGATGATGTGTGGGTTTAGAAGCTGGACGGAGGCTAATCAGCAATGGGGTAAGTCATGACCATAGCGCAATTAATTTCTATCATAAAAAGTACCTTAAAGAGGCTATATTATGCAAAATCCAGTTTTCTGAGCTTTCTACCATGTTATAATGTTGTTCCCTCATCAAAAACATACCTGGAGTTGTGTTTTGCTTCATTCATGTCTATTTCTCTGGCATTGTTGTTCTGAGGCCTCAAAACACTCCACTTCTCCCACAAACTTCTGCCCTCTCCGGGAAGCACTGACCAATCAACAAGCCCTCTACATCCAGTCTGCTCTCATTCATTTATCCAAAAAACAGCGTGCAGCTCTGTTTCCACTGATTCCTCACAGCTATTTTTCATTTTGTGCTAAAATAGCATCATACAAAAAGTTTGAGGAAGTGAACTGCTTTTTTCTTTAAATTATGTTCAAAAGACAGCAACACTCTGCTGCCCCCTGCTGGTCTCTTCACCTGCAGCAGTAGAGCACTTTTAAAAATATGAACATACACATAATGTAACACCTTTAAACTTGTTTTGTGAATAATCAAACCAACTTCTGAGCATTACTTTTTTTTCCCTCCATTTTGTCGGAGGCGCTTAAGTAAGGTTTCCATGGCAACGAGTTACATAGAAACAGATTTAGCCTTTAATTAACCCACTTAAGTTGAAAATACTGCATGGTTATTTAGCCTCCTATGTGGCAATTTGAAGTTCTCTGATGATTAAAATTAAGACCGGTTTATCACGGAAGAAAAATGAACAGAGTCTGAACTGAACTGAACCTCTCTGGCTTAGTTCTTCTGTGGTGAAGCCTTTCAGATCTCTCCTCTTTTCCCTTATTTGTCCCTTTATGTCATTTGTCTTTTTATAACCGCTCACCATCAGCTCTCTGCTTCCTTTTAAAGCGGAACAATCTGAGGAAGGAAGGAAGCTCTCACACGCGGGCAGATCAACACAAGACAGAGACTTTTCAGACCAGACTTTGGACCATGTTTTATTTTTTAACTCTGGAGTGAACTGGGAGAAAGTGAACAGTTTCCACTATTTTCTTATAATTATTGTTCAGGATATTATCACAAATGAGCTGCATGTTATGGCAACGTTCAAAAGACCAACTCTTCAATTATCCTTTGTTGAAAGAGATTATTAAAGGTCGCCTATTATGCTAAACCAACTTGTTTGATGTTATGATGTTGTTTCTAACTCAAAAACAGACCTGAAGTAATATTTTGTTCCATGCACGCTTCTTTGACTAATCCTGTTTGCTAAGGTCGTCCCTTCTGAAGAGCTGGAAAATGCTCGGTATCTCGGCTCTGCATAAAAACATGAAACCTGGACTCTCAACATAGGCTAGACGTATCATCTTGCCTCTTTTATTTGTTTAAATTGAGACTTGCAATGAAATACTTTACATTAAATCTCCCACTTTACTTTTACAATCAAATCTAAATTGAATTATAAACATAAAATCAAATTTAAAAAATTGAGATCGACCAATATGGGCTTAAAAATCAAGATTACATTTTTTGCCATATCTCTCAGCCCTAACTGAAACTGACCAAAAACAACTAAAACACATCAATAGTGTCTCTGTCTACTGCTATATCACCAGATTTGTCACTTTTCGATCGATGAGGGAAGCAGGTGTAGGCCCAGTGAACCCTCAAATGGAGATGAAACCTTTGTGGATCTGAAGTAATCATCACTGCTGTGGCCTGTTCAGTAGTGTGGGTCATTACCATCTCAGACTCAGTCATTATGAGGATGTGCACTGATATTTGCAACCACTCTGCTCATTAACCGGCGCAAAACGACTTCAGCAGGGAGGTAAAGGTCGGGTTTTCCCTATGATTATATGCCATTTCTCACATTAAGGCATCACAATGATCTCATGGTGTTTACTATCAGAGCAGTGGTTACCTGAGACCTATATTTCAAAATGTTGGTTGCTGGTTCCTTGGTTTGTTTGTGTGTCAGCAAAATAACTGTGCATGACAAAAGTAAATCTAAAGCAGAGGTTCCCAAAGTGGGCTCCGCGAAGGTACTACAGGGGGGCCCCAAGAGGCTGTCTATATTTCACTTTCAATTTGAATTTATTATTATTATTTCAGACACATGGTTTTGGTTCATAAAAACAAATAAAACATACAAAATATAAAAAGTAAATGAAAATATTAAGTACCTAAAAACATTAAGTACATAAAAAACATTTGAAATTAATTACAGCTGTATACTTGTTTTAAAATATTACTTTAAAACAAATTTAGTCAATAATCAGTGTTTTTGTAATGTTTTTATTAAAAAAAACATATGGAGAAAAACATGGCAGAGTCTTTTGAATGGAGAGAAGTTTTATGGTTGGGGGTCCGCGAGGGATTTTCAGAAATTTAAGGGGGCCCCGATAGTCCTGACTTTGGGATTGGCTGATCTAAAGTATTCAGAGTTGGATGAATGTTTTAGAAAAGGTCAGTAATGGGCCAAGTAAGAAATAGTTTCTGGTGTTGATCCAAAACATTATCTGGCTCCAGTAATGTTTTAAAGGATGCTGTGCCATTGCAAGATACTAACTCCAGCCACAAGGGGTCAGCAATGGATCAAATCAATAGTTTTAGTGGATTCTTTGTCATTGTGAGATACAGTATATGGGCCATGTGACTCCACAGATAGAACATTTACCCCTGAACTAGAAGATCCCTGGTTTGAGTCCAGGTCTGGGCACTATACATTTACCTTTGCGACATTAGGCTAATGCCTTGGAGAGGATCTATGCTCTCCGAATGTTCCTAGACCTTTATGGCCGATGTATTTTATAGCCTGTTTCACCATTTTATCTATATAAAATAATATTAAAACTAGGGCTGCACAATATATCGCTATATTATTGTTATTCGCAACATTATCGCTACATTATCGTTATCGTAAGAATGATTTATATCACAATAATGCTATAGTCTTCTATCTAACAGAAACTTACAGTGAAGAAACATTTTCCTACCAGAGCCTTAAATGAAAATGTGTTGTCACTAAATAAAAATGTTTAAAAACTACACTTTTACTGGCAATTTCCTTAATTTAGTCACAATTTAGCCTTGTTTAATTCCTGATTTAGTCTGTTAAGTTTTGATTGAAATTTACATTTGTGTTTTCAGTGAATTTAACTTACTACGCCAGAATAGCAGGCTCCGTTTTAAAATATCACAATTTTCAATGTTGTTATGGAATATCGCAGCCCTAATTGAGACTTTAATAAAGCTGAACAAAATGAATGAAAATATATTCAACCTCCCTGTATCTTTTTGGCCCTGACCCATCAGTTGGGAACCCCTGCTATAGTAGACATCATGTAGTGTCTTATACCTGAAGTGAGCCTTGATGTTGCTGGGACTAGATGACCGTGTCTGGACCTCCTTTTCCTGCTTTTCTCTCAGGATCCGCTCGGCCAGAAGGTAGTACGTCGCCGTGATGTGGTTGTACTTGTTGGTCTCCAGGGCCCTGAAACACAACGGTACAATAAAATCATTATCATTACAATAATTAAGGAAGTAGGGCTGGACCATGTCATATTGTTCTTGATAAGGCAGGAATGGATTTAATAGGAAATTACTTCATAACGCAAGTACAAACATGCCATAAAATGAGGGTACTAGGAGTCAAAATACTACGCAAAATATGCCAGAAAGCTAAGGCAAAATGGGACAAACTTGCCGGACTTATTTTGGTGTGGTGCGGGTCTAAACTAAAATAATGTTATAAAATACACAACCAAAATGGCAAAGGAAAATCACCACACCACTTACCCAATGACAAACCATGCCAATCTATAAACTTGCATTCATCAGATAAAAGCAAATGTTTGAAATTAGAGCAGGGAAATATATCTGTGCAGAGCATGGTGGCAGAGTGGTTAGCTCTCCTGCCTCTCAGCAAATAGATTGTGGGTTTGATCCCTGGGGTGGGCAACATCCTTCATTTGTGTCTGTGGTTTCCTTCTAAAACTGGTGTCATCTACCACCTTTTCCCCACAGATGTTTTTTTTTTTTTTTTTTTTTTAGGAGTTTTTCCTTACCATGAAGGAGGTTCTAAGGACAAAGAAAGTCTTGGGACTGTTTAGTTTAGTGTAGTTATTGTTTATGTTTGATTGTGTGCTATGTCTGATTGTGTTTTTATGTTTGATGAACTGTTTGTGAAGCCCTTTGAGGCGAGTGTTGTTGTGATATTGGGCTATATAAATAAAAATGAACCAAATTTAATTGAACCTATGTAATATACAGCCTGATAAGCAACAAACTGAGATGCTCTGTGTATTCTGACAACTTTCTATCAGAACCAGCATTAACTTCTTCCGTGTTTTGAGACTCAGTAGCTCGTCTGATGGCCCACCTGTCGCCAGACCACCACTGTTCCTTCCTCGGACCATTTTTGACAGATCCTGACCAGTGCAGACCAGGAACAACCCCCGAGAGCTGCAGTTCTGGAGATGTTCTGACTGAGATGTCCCTATTTAACCGGGACAGTCCCAGTTTTAGGCTCCTTGTCCCATGCCCCCACCCATATCTGTCCCAGTTGTCCCCATTTTAACCAAAAGAAAAGCAAAGAAAACTTAAAACACATTTGTCTAAAGACTTTCATCAGTAAATATTTTTATGCTGTTATTATTTTTCATTAATAAATTGCCATTAAACTCAAAGCTTAAGCCATAGTGTCATGTACTAGAAGCTTTTTTGTTACTTGTTGAATTCAAATGCAAAAATATTTGGGTCTAAAAATCTGGTCACCCTAGTCTAGCCATCACATTTTGCTCCTTGTCAAACTCGGCCTTACCTTACCCTCTTTTTGCAACAATATCATTTTTCCAACCTCTCTGGCACTGACATCTCTAATGGCACAGTGTGACGTGATTTCTGCTTTCATGTTCATCTTCATACAAGACTGGAGAAAAGACGGTTATAATAATATCTGTAACCAAGAGAGCGCTTGTCTGGCATAGATACATCATTTTTCTGTAGAGGCTTTTTCCAACACAGCTCCAGCCTTCAACCATTGACAGCTGTGGGTTGTATTATTGGCGTCGGTGATATTTTTTCTGTCATATTTTGGCTGATTTATGCTCACATCACATGACAGCAGCAAATGGGAACACGCATTCATTAGCTTGGCATGGCATTTCCATTTTAGACTTTATTTGAATGTCCCCAGCTTTCAATTCAATCCTAATTAGAAAGAGTGTTATGTAAGCATGTAAAAAAAAAAAAAAAAAAACATTACCTGTTTATATAATGGATGCTGTTTGTTTGTGGTATGAGATTTATTGTGGCTCTGGATTTGTCAAAACATCTAAACATGACGGTTAAATTATTTCACGAACATGAACAAGCTGCGCATAATGACGTAGGCTGTAATGCATTTTTCCTGGAGGGAAAACAAATACGGGCAGGAATATTTTGAATAACTTGTTTAATGGCGATGAGAAGGAGGCAGGCATGTCCCAGCACAGGCTACGAGCTGGAACAACGCAGAGTTAGAAAAATAAATGTTGTAAATAAAAATAGAAATGTAATGGTTTGCAAATCCAAACTGCAAAACTGGATTTTAGTCACAACATATTAGATGTCAAGGTGAAGTGGTGACTAAAAAAAGGTCTAAACAAGGTCTAAACCAGGGCTAAACCAGGGTTAAGCCAGGACTAAACAAGGTCTAAACCAGGGTTAAACCAGTTTTAAACCAGGGCTGAGCAAGGGCTAAGCCAGGACTAAACCAGGTCTAAAAAGGTCTAAACGAGAACTAAACCAAGTCTAAACCAGGACTAAACCAGGTCATAACCAGGTCTGAAACAGGTCTAAACAAAAACTAAACCAGGATTAAACCCTTGACTAGATCAGGACTAAACCAGGACTAAACTAGGGGTAAACCAAGACTAAACTCAGGGTAAACCAGGTCTAAACCAGGATTAAACCAGGGCTACACCAGTACTAATCCAGGTCTAAATCGGGTCTAAACCAAGTCTAAACAAAAACTAAACCAGGATTAAACCTCTGATTAAACCAGGGCTAAGTTTCAAACTGATCAGAGATGTCCCACATCTCAAAAAATGTGGGACAAAGGCAAGTGAAAAAGCAGGTGATACTAACAGAAAGATCTGGTGTCACATTGGGTATAAAAGTCTTAGAGACAGTCTCTAAGAAGTGAAGATGGACAAAGGTTTTATGGGACTTGCAAATAACTTGTGTTTGCTTTTACATTTTACAGTGTCTCACAGTGTTGTATGTAATTGAGATGATAGAAATATGGCTGCTGTGTGCTTGTGGTACAAATGAAAAAAGCATACCACAGCGTTGTCCGGTGTAAAGTTTATCAAAATGATTAAAAAGCCAGACAGAGTGACGACAATAAACTTATTAAAAGGTCCAAGTCTGCTTGTAATATAGCTTTAGACTGATAAGAACACAAACATATCAAGAGTGGAGGCTGTAAAATGTTAATAACAGATTGATGAGCCAAAACATTATATTCACCTAAATCTATTATAAGATAGAGAGCCTTAGTCTGGAGCACCATGATATAGTATGTTGTTTGTCAATTTAAAAGCAAAAAAAAGGGCCAATTTTTTGTTTGCTTGTCTCTCAGGGGTCAAAAAAAAAGGGTTACCAATTTTTGTGTATGCCTCTCAGGGATCATAGAGTGAAAAAACAAAAAAAGGACCGACAGTTTTTTCTGTACCAGGGGATTTAAATGAGCACACATCTCCACAAAACCAGGTCTAAACTAAACCAAGGCATAAAACAGGGATAAAACTGATACTAAACCAAGTCTTAACCCATGTCTAAACCAAGGCTGAACCAGGAATAAACAGGAGACAAGTGGGACTAAACAACAGACTCTTAAACTAAACCAGGACTCTTGAATACCACCAGTCCCTAAAACCACCGCTTAAGTGTATGTAAATATAAAACTGCTTTTGTTTCATAGCATATTTTTACACAGAGCTACTTAACAATAAAATGCACATGATTAAAGTTCAGAGGAAATCCTGTCTTTCCTTATCAGACAGCCATTTATGTTACGCTCAGCTCTCTTTACCTCAACTCCTGAGCTCTGTACCATAACATACACACAATGCCATCTTTTGGCAGATACACAGGCAGGCCCATTAGAGCAACAATGGCTAGGTCTTTAAACACAGCAGAGGAACGACAAAAGGTGCAAATGGAAAGTGTCAACACCTAAAGTCGTGTTTTAAATGTGTGCTTCTCTCGACGGGTGGCTTCACAAGAGGAGAGAGATAAGGACGAACCGAGGAGCGAGGCAGACAGAACAAGTGTAAACATGAAATGGTAGCTGTGCTTTCCTCCTTCGAATGCTCTCAGTGTGCAGCAGCTCAGCGTTTGTCTCCCGGAGCTAAAAGGAGAGGCATGAAGTACTTTAAGGCCAGCCAGGATAGTGTTTGTTTTATGTTGTTGTACTGTGTCTAGTAATCTCCAATTTCCATCCACTATGGTTTAAAATATGGTAGACATTAAACTACTGGCCCCAGATCTGATTTGACCATGACATTTCTTTTCAAATAAGACCAAGGAGAGTTATACTGTATAGGTGTTGGTAAATCTAATATAGCCTTAGTGCACACATGGCACTAATTCAGCTATTAAAAACATTTGGAAGTGTGATGCCACTCCAAGGTTATCAGTACTTTTCATTTTAAATCTCAAAGGTTTTGCTCTAAAAAGTATGCCAGAGAAAACTTAAATATTACTGCTATAAGCAAATATTATACTATAACTTTCTTAAATGCAGTATTTCTACAAAACTTGTACACTGAAGTCTCACTTGTGATTGCAGCTTTTTTGTGTCTTTTAAACTAATTTAGGATACCTCTACGCTTTGTTGGTCAGAAAACACAATAATCATTGAAAAAAACATATCTGAAGAAACTCATCATTTCACTCAGATTAGGTCCCTGTCCCTTTAAGAGCCCTCCCTCCTTGCTGCCCAGCTGCTGTCACATGTGTTTCCAACTTGGGTAATTGTGGTCTGCAGGTTGGTGAGTGTAATGCCTCTCTGTTTAATTAGCGTATACTTCTTGTTGCTCAACGATTTACTAGTTTACTTGGCACAAAACCCTAAAAAAAACATCTCTAAATCCTCAATGACGTCCATGTTGATTGTAGCTGTGTATATTTTGTTAACAAGGAAAACTGAAGTGCAGCCGAAGCCAGCGACAAACAAAGACATCACATTTGTGTATAAATCAGATGCGAAGTTGGAGAGTCAGATTTTCCAGTGTTGAGTGTAATCAGAGTAATTGCATGAGGAACGTATGCAGGCGGTTGGTCCGGTTTCTCTCATTAATGTGTGTGTGGGTGGACATTGTGTGCAGCTGAATTACTGCATTATCTCCCGCTCAGTGCTTTTCTGTCGTATTTTCCAAAGGCTTTGATAACACTCATCATTATGGACCGTGCCTCATTGCCAGCAGTAATGTGTGTGTGTGTGTGTGTATGTGTGTTCGTCGTTGGGTGCAATAATTACTAAACAGGAAATGAAATGCTTTAACACTGGGGCCCTTCACAAATAAGGCTGCTCTGGTTGTTGTTAGTAGGAAATTGAAAAATGAAAAACAGTACAGATCATCACAACAGGACAAGATGCTTCAAAATAGACTGAATCAAAATAAACAATGATTCAGAAAATGAAATGACATTGATAATCCAATTGAAGATATTAATAAAATATCTCAATCCAGCCACAGTGGTTCACAAGCCAGAGTACTCTTTGTGCCAGTCCTAAGCTTGATAAATGGCTAGGGCAGCATCACACAGGGAATAATATGTCATAAAACCTATGCCACATTAGGGCACATTAGGATGTTTTTCTGTTGTGATCTAGGAGGGAAATAAATTAACAGAAAGAATAAAATACTTCTTGCTGCCGTATAACTCAGTTGGTAGAGCGCTACAGCTCGACTCTGTGTTGTTGCCATACTGAATGTCTCTCCCTCGTGATTGCCTGTTACTTTCTACACTGTGCTATCTAAGAAAGCCTTCAAAGGCAAAAAATGGAAAAAAAAAAAAACATTTAAAACATCTTTTTAAATATACTGTGTACTGTTTCTGCCAGTTCTAAGCATGGATAAATGTTGAGGGGTGCACCAGGAAGAGGATCTGGTACAATAGGGGTATAACAATACACTTACTATATACATTTTTATTCTTACCATACAACTATAGCAATACACGTCGCCTTGTATTGAATCATATGGTTTTCTAGGAAGGAAAAATCAATAACATCGGAAAAATCAAAGTTAGAAATTTTCATGTAAAATAAAACCAGATACATATTTTTAAATGTAATTTTTGTGCATTATATTCAGCTTCCCTTCCCTCTCTGTCTGCTGGATATAATCAACCCCGGCCACGGGGCTGGATCTGAGAGTAAACTTCTATGATTTTCGGCAAAAAAGTTTCTCTATGAATTGTATCCATATAAAGATGTTAAATCGTATCGAATCGCACTGAATCGTATCGAATCGTATTGTTCTAAATCAGCTGATATTCTTCTCGAATCAGATTGAAACAATTAAACAGATACAGTAAAAAACATATCGTTACACCCCATGGCACAAAATCTGACTACATATGGTGCGCTAGGAGGCAGATGATATGCTGTGGCGACCCCAGAAAAACAAAAAAGGAAAAACTAATAAATAAAATGGCGACAATATTACTTTTAAAAAAGTGAAAAACGTTTTTTCTAAAACATAGCAGCCATTACTGGTTTTCTTTTTTACATAGCTTTTTAGATTTTTGTTTCTTGGCTTTGTTTCTTTTTGTTTCTTCTTTAGTACACAGCACAATGAAGTATCAACAGGAGGATAACATGGGAAGAGAACAAAGAGAAAGAGGCATCCAGAATTGAACCCACAACGCAGAGGAGAGCTGGAGTTGCTCTGTATACGCTTGCACTCTCCACTGACTGAACTTTTTTGCATTTTTACATTTAATTTTAATTTGCATGACCTGCTGTTCTGACTAAACCAGTTATGTACTCACTCTATAATGGCCTCCCTGTCAGCGATGTCCCCCAGCACCATGCGCTGGATGATGCTGTTGTGCTCCTCCTCAGACAGGTTCTTGTGGGACACCAGGGGCGTGTTGAACTTCGTGGCCGGAGAGGGGTCCACTCCCTGCAGCCAGGGGTGCGTCTCGATCTCCTCCAGTGAGGCTCGGCGCTTCGGGTCCCTCTGTAACATCCGGTCTATCAGACTGTGGACAGAGAAGATGACGCATTTTAGTCTTTTATTGATCAAAACACGACAAGGACACGTACTTCAAATTCACTTTATTTTGCCTTGTAACTTTTCTGTCTATGGTGCTTTGTTATTCACAGCACTGACACCAAAATCTTGCTATAAACACTTTATAATGAAGCCCAGATGAGGTCTCAGTGTCTCATTTTTTCAAAGATGACTTCTATTATGCTGCTATTGACTGAAGAATTAGTTTTCCTCAAATACAAGGGCGTTCATGTCTTGGTTTTAAAAGTCTGTGATCGAGGCTGTCCATGCTATGGCACAACACCTTAGCTTTAGGACAGACAGGACAGAAGTTACCCTAAAGTGCAGCAAAAATTCTGAAAGTTTTAATGTATGGTCCTAGTTTTAAAGCAGAGGTTTAAGTCTAAGCCTCAGACAGATGAGGTGCGTAATGTCAGTCACGGGGTCTGCTCAGGTCGCACAGTCCCATCTGCGGAGCGCTGGAAAGATTGCGTTGTTTTCCTCTGCGCTCTGAGGTGTGACCTCCTGCAGCCTGGGGCCAAACCTGTCAGGACCATGCTGTCACTGTAGACTGATGACTGGCTTGACACTTTTCAATTGTGTTAGAGTGGACTTTCTCTCCAATATATTCTTTGTGACTGATGTCCCAATGGCTTAAATTATTTTCCATCCAGTTTGCCCAGAAATAAGTAAATTAAAGTAAACAAAACAAAAAAAAAGTGCAAGTTAAGGGAGGCTAGACCACTGTTGTCATTTGTAGACTTCCCTGGTTTGTTTGAAATGTTACAGTGAGCTGTGAGCAGATGGAGCATTAATACAGAGACCACAATTACAGCGACAGAACCATTGGGGACAATTCTCCTTGACACTACAGCTGGTCAGCTTAAAGTCCATGCAAATGACTGCAGAGATTGCACTTTAATAGGATTATGTGGGTATAAACTGCACAGTGAGAAGAGAGAGGAGGAGTAAAATTAATACAGAAAAAGCATCATGCGGTGGAATAATAAACTAACATGTATACGTCAACAAAGCAGCCACAGTCAACCCTGATCTGAGTGGATTTAAGGTTTATTATCTCAACATAGTCAGTTAAAACAAGAGCTTATGCATTTCTCTAAGCAGGATTCATTTCCTAACTCCAATCCCCTGTCTGGTGTAAAAGTGAACTTGGAGCTAACAGTCTAATACAGTGGCGCTCTGTCAGTCAAAACCAGGATTAGTCTCAAAAAGAGTCCAGTCCCTATAGACCAGAACTATCACAAAGCAGTGGAGCGGAGCGGCGGGTCTATAGGGCCACTGATAACATGTCAACACTGAGGATGAAAAGGAAAGACATTTACATACAGGATGTTCTATACTGCACAGAGGAGTGAGGAGCTAGCATCAAAGTATTCTGGTACAATGCAGAAGAGTGGCATCTGCTATAAAATTGTAAAGTTGTAGCCGCAAGTTTGGTATGAGATGTAATAAACTTAGAGACTAACTAGAAGTGTATTCTTGACAAGGCATTGCAGTTCCATAAGATCTAAACCAAAACTAATGATTTGCTTATTTACTGAGTTCCCTTGTGGCCAGAATTATTTTTAAATTTCTTTGATATAAAAACCATACTTTCTGCACATTATATACATGCTGTAAAAATGTGACCAGTACCTTTTGAGTTGTCGTGCTAACAGACTGCTTATATACTAACAAACCAGCCCAGGCAAAATAATAATAATCATAACCTGAGCTTGCTGAAGTGATAATAGACATAGTAGAAAACACAAATAAAACATTAAAGGAGCTATATTCTGCAAAATTGACTTTTCAGAGCTTTCTATCATGTTATAATTTTCCCTCATTGGAAACAAACCTGGCGTTGTATGTGTTTTGCTTCATTCACATGTTTGAGTAATCCTGGCCGTTCTGAGGCCTCAAAACGCTCAGTTGAACAAACCTCCGCCTCTCCCACGAATCCCCGCCCACTCCAGGAAGCACTGACCCATCAACAAGCCCTCTATAGCCAGTCTGCTCTCATTCATTTATCCGAAAAAACAGCGTACAGCTCTGTTTCCACTAATTACTCACAGCCGTTTTTTTCATTTTGTAGTGAAATAGCATCATACAAAAAGCTTAAGGAAATAAAAGCGTTTTCATCCTCTATTTGTGTTCAAAAGACGGCAACACTTTTCACTCTGCTGCCCTCTGCTGGTCTCTTTGCCTGTTTCTTTATGGCACCAGTAGCGTACTTATCAAAAATGTTCTTGTTTAGTCGCAGTGTTGTTAAATTTGTTAAAAAGGGGCAAAGCTGTTGAAGAAGTGAGCAACATTGGTTTAAAAATATGTATGAAAGCATAATGTAGCCCCTTTAATAAAATTTGACAGATTTACACATGATACTTGCGTAAAATCCCCACATCAACATACTCTAACTAGAACTACACTTTCTCTCCCTTTAACACTTAAAAGAGGTTGAACTGCAGCCCTTAGATCTGTTGCTTCACAATCGCAACTTCACACATTTTCTCTGTCCTCAGACGAGTGAGAGCACCAACCAAGAGCTCGAGTTAGTGTCGAGAAATGAACATCAGAAACATGCAGGCACTTACATTTCCATCACAGCTATACACAAATGACAATCTGCAGGTTGTGACGCATCTAGATGTAAATGAAGTGTGGGAAGAAAAAAAAAAAAGAAAAGGTTTATGAGTGAACTTGGGAACACAGTGTACTGCTTGAAAGTGATTGGTTCAGAAACAGCGTCCGTGAATAATGCTGGTAAAATGACAGGCTACATTTAGTTTGTACTGATAGAGGTGATGTGATGCGCGCAAAAATAAACACTTCTTAGTAAAATGCTTGGAAATTAGAATCTAGCGTGACAACAACACACAAAGGCAGTGAGGAGGAGGCGATGGGTGGCCAAAGAGATGGTGAATAATTCATTAAAAGAGGCTTGTGAATGTGTTTTGGTGAGTCAGCTGGGAAGACGGGTATAAAAGATGGTAATGTGATGACCTGGTGCATGGACTGAGTAGCTAAAGAATAGTATTTTGACCCACGAGCAGAATTTAGATGTTTTTTAAGTCTAAGCAATAAATATTTTTGTTCTGTGATTGTAGATTGCACTTCGACACTTCACACTTCTCTTTATAGCGTTTGCGAGCATCTATAGTAGCCTTAACGCTGTTATATGAAATGAAAACAAGGGAAAGAGTGAGGCTGACTTTTTAAAAATGCAAGAATAAAAAATTTGTTCAGTTCAGTGCAGAAACAGCTATCATGGTGCTTCACTTCCAGCGGTGCTCAGTTTGTCCTAAATGGGGAGTAGTAGGAGGAACAAGTAACAGCAACTAATGGATTCTTCCACTGGGTCTATTTTTTTTTGGCATAGTCACTAGGGGCGGGAATCACAGGGTTCCTCACGATACGATACGCGATACATGGCTCACGATACCAATAATATCACGATATGGCAATTTTGTGATTATTGATATATTTGCCACAGAAAAGCTATGATATGTAGGTGTATTTTAAAGAACCATTGTTTTTTCCCCCCTTGTCTGTATTGAGTTTTAGTAAATTATACATGTTACATATTATGGCTACTTTATGCCACTGGAGCAGCAGAACACTTTCAGATTGGTATCGATACCAGAATTACCGGTATCAAATGTATCAATACTTTGGTATCAGTTCGCCCATCACTAATTTATAAACTTAGATTAACAAGAAACGAAAAGTCGTATTTCCAGAAGTAATAAATCAAGCATCAGTCAGTCTAATACTGTATCTATTTAAGCATAAAGTAAATATTTTCATTTGTGTGACAGTATTTGTCAGACCAAGTGCTTAGAAGTGCAGTGCTGCCCTCTAAAGTCCTGGAAGAACACTTGACAACTTTTGGCCACATTTGACTGAAGGCAGTGCAGCACTGTAGCACCATTATTATGCATGACGTCATAAAATATTATCAGAATCGAAGTATCAATATCAGTATTGCGTCACAAAATATTATGATCTATCACTAATCCAATATTTTGTCCCAGCCATAATAGCCACAAGTCAGTCAGATAAACCTTTTAGGCCAAGTAGAAAAGGTTAGTGGCACCAATTTGACCAGGTCAATGTACTTTTGACTACATATTGAAATCTCTCAGTCAGCACCATGTTTCCAGTTTTTCAACATATTTCCCATTCACAAGAAAGGTAATGACTGGGACCTTTGGCTAAATCTAAACCAATGCAATCAAATACAGTCTTTTTATTCTGTTTCTAAAGTCAAAATACAAGTTACGAGCCCCAAATAAAAGAGCTTCCACACTTGTGTCTATACTATGAGTATTTTCTAGTGTTTGTTGTATGTTTGTATCGTGTGGATGCACCTTGCCTGAAGCACATTGTATTCAGTGACAAAGGCATTCTATTCATTCTATTTCTGTCACTAAACAATCAAATATTGTGATGGGCTGACAAGTTGAAAAACAGGAAAAATCCTTGCCGATAAATTGCATTAAAAAAGGATACGGGGAGCTTTGGGTTATGAGTTAGGTGTAAAAGCCAACCTTTTTTAACTCACTTTTAATGGTATCTTGTAGTAATATTAGACATCAGACAGACAGTCCTGGCTGTTTTAAGCTGAAGTGCATTGAGAATTTGATTACTCACTTAAAAATGGTGCGATCCTAAAGACATGGCGTTATCAGCTGGGTAAAAAAAGAAGTGTAAAACTGCAGCACATGCACAAACTTATCTATCAAGTTTTTCCAGAGGGTGTCAAACTGAAACTGCATATGATTACAGGCTGCATATGATTACAGGGCAAATATATGAAGATCATATGCAACCGCTGGCACTTTAAACACTTCATATAAGCTGCTATATGTGCACGATTTCAGACTCATATCTTCTTTCTTTAAGAGATAGTTTAGAATTTGTATGAGATATGGACAAGCTTGATGGCATGGCATTGCAAAAAGTCAGGCAAAAGTGATCATTTCTTTAGTTTTTTGTCATAGAAACCAGAGAATCAAACTATTGTAGAGTTCACTCCATTTAACATTTAACCAGTGAAGAGACATTTCAGTCTAGAAAGTATGTATGGCCTGTCAGGCTGGTAAAAGACAATTCAAATCACACAAAGGAGAGGCAAAAGCTAGTTCTAATTTTAGGAAGTGATGTCTTTCGTGGCTCTATTTTGAGAATGCTGAAATCAAGAGTCCCGTTTGTCTGCCAAAACAAAACATATCCACAAGAAGCCATCTAGTCGCATTGGCAAAGACCACATTAGCATCTCCAAAACTACTACAATGGTAGGGCAATGCAATGGCAAAGGCAAAGGTAAAGGCAGTGCCCGAAAATACAAAATGATCTGCCAGATGCCTGTGTAAAGGCCTACAGTTGAAGTCTGTTGTGAAGATACTGCATAGTGTTGTGTGAGTGACATGTTCAAGTACAGGCCTGGGACTGTGATCCAGTGCCATTAGATTGGTCCCAGCTGCAGCCTGAGCTCTGCTCTTCAATCTATACTCGACCAGCGACGATAAGTGTTTACTTCCTGTGTCTAAAAATACTCTGTGTGCAGTGGAAACATTGGTCCTAATGCAGTGAAGCCCACTGGTCACGCCACACATTTTATTCAGGTCTGATTAAACATGACGGCTGCTTCTCATTTTGAGAAAATTTGGGTTTTCTGTCGATTTCCCTAAATCTGTTTTTGTCAACAGTGTAACAGCGAATGTCCGAATCTGTGGTTTACAATTAAGTGGAGCTCTGGTCTCAAAGTCAGTGGTATGAAAAGACAATATGTTGGGAATGTACCAAACAAAATTTCAAATGTAGACTAAAATCTGTCATTTATCCAGGTCATGAGCCCAAAAAAAGTTAACTAGACCTCTGGGTACAGTTTGCAGATGCTGGTCAATTGCTGGTCAATATTAGAAGCATATCCAGAATTTCTGTGGTGAAATATTTGACTTGCGGCTGTACATTTAAATTTTTCTTTGGGCAATGGTTTTGAATTCAGTTTTGTTCTCTGCATTAAAACTTCCACGGACCACTATGGTGCCACTTTTTATTTTGTTGCAGTTGAAATGCAGAGAAATTATCTTCATGAACACTTAGCTATTACTATAGCCTTTTTAAAGAGGCTTGATTATGCGTTTTTCTATCTTTTTTACACAAATTTTGGTCACCTCTAGAACAGTAGTGCATGCTTTACAACCTTTGAAAACGATTAACAAACAATTAACAATGAATAATAAATATATTTTCATAAAGAATCAGGTGAATCAGGCCATTTTATTACAAAAAGAAAAATAGCTGTGAGGAATCAGTGGAAACAGAGCTGTACACTGTTTTTTGGATTAATGAATGACAGCAGAGTGGATGTGGTTGGCTTGTTGATTGGTCAGTGTTTCCTGGAGTGGGCAGAGGTTTATAGAACTGAGCGTTCTGAGGCCTCAGAAACTCCGCGCCAGAGACTACAGGGTTAGTTAAACAAGAATGAATGAAACAAAACACAACTCCAGATATGTTTTTGATAAGGGAACAACATTATAACATGGTAGAAAGGTAAAAGGAAGTAGGCTTTGCATAATATAGCACCTTTAAAAGACACAACGTGGTTAATTGTGAAGAGATATACGAGTGCTTAATTATTTTACCAGGCTATAGTTTAAAAAAAAAAAAAAAGGAGGAAGAAACAACTTTTGCAGGCTAGAATAAAGTCAGCATTGAGTATATCGTTATATAAATTACTGTTGGCCACATCTGGAAAACATTTACTTCTTTAAAATCACCACAGCATATCTGCAGAGAACTATTTAATAGTACATTAAGAGCATGATTTACTAACACGCTGTTAATTATGCAACTGCTAACGTATTTTGCCTAAACGCTGAACCTATTTTGAGCGTGGGACATGTGTTGTTATGCTCAGTGTTGGACCGTAGCTCTCTGCAGCTGGCTTCTCAAACTGCTTCAAGGCTTCACATTTTTCTCTCTCAATTTTTTATAGCCACTGGAGCAAATTGGTCTGGAATAAATTGATGTTGAATCCACAGCTACTCAGTTTCTGAAAATACAAAGATCTAGAAGAAATGTGGTATATTTTTGGTTTATTTTGAGCAGATATAAGTGTCAATACATAGCATTTGGTAGAGAGAAGAAAGTGAAACTCCCAAAATTTTACACCTACTTCAAATGATACTGTTATATAGTGAAAAGCATAAGTTTGGGCTGTAGTGAAGAAGATATTGGGGGTCTACACTTCATCTCAAGCCCACAAAACAATTACCAAATACTCAACTTTTGTAACATGAAGGCATCTGTTAAACTAGAGAGCACACCTTACTTTTTAACTGTGGAGGATAACTAAAACCCGAGGATTTACTAGTCACCAAAGGGAAATAGATACATCAGTCTAAATTATAATTAAAGCTGACAAACCAAAGCAAACTTGAGCTGGAGCTGTCTGTTCACCCCGAGCTGAGTGGCGTAGTGGTAGTATTTTTACTCACTCTTTGCAGGTGGCAGAGACCCGGGCTGGTACGGTGTATTTACAGTCCATGATCATGGTGAGGGTCTCGCTGTCGTTGGCTTCCTGAAAAGGAGGCTGTCCACAGACCAGCATGAACAAGATCACCCCCAGACTCCAGATATCTGCAACAACACAAACAAAATCTACATGTTAGCGCAAGTTCTACTGGTATAAGTTGTAAGCATTTTGTCAACTATCAAAGTGCATTTTTAAGTTTTCCAATATCCCGCTGTAATGTAAGGTGGTGAGGTGTTTTCTTGGAGACATTTGGTGACCAAAATGTTCACAGCAATTTGACTCAAAAACATGAGAACGGCGATGGTAGCCTTTCAGGAAGATGGTGCCGTCTATGAACAAGATTTCCCTATGAAGAATTTAAAACTTAGTTCAGATATGTGCTACGCTATCATGCCAAAATGTTTTTCAAGAAGAAATACAGTTGCGCTTCAACTTCTGCAGTGCTCAGTTTGTCAGTTATTGGCTGTAGAAATATCTCTTTTTGTCAAGATAGGCAAATACAGTGGCAAATGTAGGTTCAACTAATATGTTTTATGTAGTTCAACTGTATACTCCCACATTTCACACTTAAATTTCACATTTACATTATGATAAATGAAAAAAGTACTCAAAACTAGGGCTGACAGTGTCTGGTCATGAGATCTTGGGCGACTAAAATTTTATTGGTGATTAGTTAGATCCACTCTTGCATCAATAAGCAATACAGCCATCTTTTATAAATGTTTTATCTCCTAATTAATATAAAGTCAATTTACATAAGAGTCGTGCAAGTCCCACCTTAGCCTTTAGTCAAATGAAATCCGGTTGATTATTCGCTCGGTCAACTAGCAATTTCTTTGGTTGACTCCAGCCTTATTCAAAACCTACTCCTAAAACTACTAAGTAAAATAATATTACTCAAGTAGAAGTAAAAACATACTTGAGTTCATCTGGAGAAATTTACTTTTTCCACAACATTTTGTAAAGAAAAACTATGTAGGTATGCAAAATGTATACTTTCTTATTGCTTGGGTGTCTACTTACTTCCCACCACTGATTTGTATAAAAATAATTTCTTCTGTGTTACACCTGTGTTCAGTAATAATACATTTCAGTGCCATAGCAAGCACCCCTGCAGTTTCAAATGATATTAATTTTAATTTCCAGACCTTCAAACCGCTTCTGCAACCTCTAATTCACAACATTACATTTTCAAATTCCCAAAACCTGTGGGAGGCTGAATATAAAATTATCACCACCACCTCACGCCAAAAAACCCCTGTTGCGAAATCCAAGCCAGTCCCTTCTGTGTGTGGGACTTAATAAAGACATGACACCGGTGGCTGTCCACATTTTATTTTTAGCTCAGCGCATCACGAAAACCTGCTCAAGGCAAAGAGAGGCTGCAGGAGGCTGAGGCAGGAGAGAGCTGTCATCTAACAAAATATATCTTTCTCTGTTCATATTTCTGTGTTTGTGCATCTGGTCTCTGTGTCCAATGAGGAGAGTGTGATGGAAAATACAAAGTAGGATGGACGGAGAACAGGATAATTAAGGCAAGACTGGGAAATAGTAGTTTTTTAATAAACTTTCTCCTCACCTAACATGTTATGGTGTGCTGTAAACACTTAATATTCAACCCAAAATAAGCCACTCTTCATTTTTGGGGGAATACAAGAATAGTCTAAGTGCAAAGAATATTTTTGTATGTGGCCAACCCAAACATAGAGATAGTGACATTGATGAAAATGTGAAGAGTTGGAATTTTGATTTAAAGTCATTTAAAGTTATTTCTGCCAGGTTTTACAGGTTGCTAGAGCTTATCCCAGCAGCTATGAGCCTAAGGCGGGGTACACCCTGGACAATAACTCGTTGGTCACAGGGCTAACACTGACCCATACACTGGCAGATAAGAATTTACTCTCACATTCATTCACTAGGAGCAATGGACCAATTCTAAAACAGGACGGAGGCAGGGAGCCCAGAGTACAGGACAGGACATGCAGATTAAACTTAGAGAGATTGTAGTTAACCAGCCCAAGGATCGAACCAATCTCTGCCTTAACAAGAGGTAGGAGCGTTAACCACTTAAAACTTTTTGTATGATTCCATTTTAATACAAAATGAAAAATAGCTGTGAGGAATCAGTGGAAACAGGTGTACACTGTTTTTTTTAATGAATGAGAGCAGCCTGGATGTAGAGGGCTTGTTGATTATTGGTCAGTGCTTCCTGGAGTGGACGAGGGTTCGTGGGAAAGGGAGAAGTTGGTGAAACTTAGCGTTTGAGGCCTCAGAACAGGCTGCAAGTAACAATTATTTTAATAATCAATTATTCTGTCGATAATTGTTTTGATTAATTGATTAATAAGCAGATAGTGACGCGTAAGTAAGTGGTTAAAAATGGCGATAATTCTACCAAATATCACACATTTTTTACTAAATTTGAACCAGAGAAAGCCATGAGTAAGCCACTTTAGGAAGTTTGGCTAGAGCATATATACACAATATTTTTTTTATCAAAAACACAAAATGTACATTGTTTTTAACTATTTTTGTTGTTTACTGTTCTGTCTCGGTAATAAACCTTCCTCTCTCAACACACAAAGCATGTTTCAGAGTCTATGAATACCCCACTTAACGATTAAACAATTACTAAATTAGCTGATGATTATTTTAATATTCGATAATAATCAATTCATCTGATTAGTGGCTGCAGCCCTAGCCAGGATCACTTAAACAGGCATGAAGCAAAACACAACTCCAGGTTTGTTCTTGATAAAGGAACATTATAACATGGTAGAAAGCTCAAAAAAGTCGATTTATAGCCTCAAAAGAAAAGTCACAAATAGAAAAAGGAATATGGGATTTGTTTTTGGTGCCGTAATGCCTTGGCAGAGGTCTGCACATAGCGGTGACGAGTTACAAAGGCATCTAACGGGATACCTCGTGCTAAATTAGGTAGCTAAATTAGTTTTGGAAGACACGATTGGTTTGTATTACTTGTCATTACACAAGCAAGAGCCAGGCACAAAGTGGAGATGAAGCCTGCAGCCTGGAGTGGAGACAGTAAACATCATTTAATATGCATAAGTCCCCTCTCTGTTGTTTGACAAAGTCCATTAATCTCAAAGCGCTGCCTCTTCAAACAGTACAGATACATGCTCTGACCTTCTTGTGTAATCCTACGCAAACATTTGTAAATCGACTTCACTGTTTACACTTTCGTCCGCGGTTTCACAGAGAAGCACGGGCCAAACGGTAAAAGAGACACATCTCCCAACCAGGCTCGAAGTAATTACCACAGAGGGTATTTAAAGTAACATCCTAATTAAGGCTAAAAGCCTTCAAATTTTATGGGTTGGCAGAAAGGAGGCCTGATTTTGCAGAAAAAGTGCAAGACATAGTAGATTGTGAGTTTAAGAATAACTTTTGTTCCCTGTAATAATTGCTTTAGCAAGTGTTTTAAACTTTTAAATGTCTGTAGGTGAGTCTTTGGGTAAAGCCACTTTAAACTGTTACACTTTAAGATACCTGAGTGTTTATGAAAATTTTTGACCATTCTTCTACAAACGCATTTATGAGGTCAGACACTGATGTTGGATGAGAAGGCCTGGCTCGCAGTCTTCACACTAATTCATCCCAAAGGTGTTCTATCGGGTTGAGGTCAAGTCAGTCAAGTTCTTCCACACCAAACTTACTCATCCATGTCTTTATAGACCTTTGTTTGTGCACTGGTGAGCAGTCTTATTGGAACAGGAAGCGGCTATCCCCAGACTTTTCCAAGTTTTCCAGCAGCATGCCTAGGTGCCTGTGGCCATAGAAGTGATTGGAACACCTGTTATTTGGTTGGGTGAGCGAATACTTTTGGCAACATAGTGTACGTCACAGACCACAGAGAACAATTCACACCAACATCAAGACATTCTAATAAACCATACTATAAATAGAAAGGAGGTTGACTGATGAGGGTTTTTCTGTGGCCGATGCCAATACCAATTTTTAAAATTCAGAGCAGCCGATGGCCGATAAACACTGCTGATTTTTGGGAGACCGACATGTAGGGCAGATTTTCTTACTTTTATGAAATAAATTAATTTAATATAGCCATTTGTTTGAGAAAACCAAAAACTTGCTGTGCAGGTAGAGCTTGGGAAGAGCTACAAAATGGATTTAGTTTTTTTTTTTTTTTTTGTTCTACGAGGTTCTCCCCTTTAGATAAATAAGCAAAATCTTTTCATTGCTTTTCAGGCTGAGAGAAAGCAAATTTGGATGTTTCCTATGAACTTAAGAGTAAGCGCCTAAATTGCTTGAAGATGAATGGGGAAGCTGGGGTCCTTCAGTCACATGGTTGCGTGGACACATGCCATCCAAAAATCTGCAAAAAAGAGCTAAAATCAGCCCGATATATATCAGTCAACCTCTAATAGAAATTCTCATTAAAGGTAGTTTGCAGCATCCCTATTGCCCTGGCTGGCTAACTACTGCATTCAAAGAGCCAAGAATAATGAGTACTGTACTATGAGTACAGATATTTTTAATTATGCTACTAATGAGCATTGTTAGTTGTGTAAATACACCCCCTCTACAGTATAAACTGCTTCTCTATGCAATAAAAACATACAACCAAACAATCAGAATAAAGAACTGGATAAGGCCTGCTCCAGTTCAGATTAGGGATGCATCGATACCGATACCAGTATCGGGCATCGCTACCGATACCACGGCCAAGTACTCGTATTCATAAAACTGGCCCTATACCAACAACCGATACCACTTTACAGAGCTGTCACGTGACATTTCCCTCTCAGCTGAGCAGTGAGAACCGAGTGGAAAGATTTCAAAGTGAACTGTATGGAGATAAAAGCAAAGCTGACTCTACATTCTGCTCAACCAGACATCCCAAATCATACATGAGTCCTGAAACTTAAGCAGTTGTCCTTTTGTTGTCCTAGTTGTCCCGAAAATGATATAAGCACAGAATGTGAAGCAGTTGTTGTCTGATAAAACATAAGAAGTACTGTTGCTAATTGTGTTAGCTGCTGTATGTCTTGACAAATCTCCGTTAATCTGGTTATGCGCAGATGCTCAATCTGTCTTTAAAATGATTTTAGCGGCTGAATAGCTTTAAAATGAGGTATAACATGTCCATATTGAGCAAATTTTAGCCATGGTTAGCTGTGTTCAAACCACTCTGTTGTAAAAATAACTTAGCATCTCAGAGCGGGGATAGAGGGCAAAAAGACGACACAGTATGGGATGAATGAGATATAGTAGTGTGACTGTATAAACTATAAAGTAACCCCTATATAAGTACTCGTATCGGTACTCGGTATCGGTGAGTACTCAAATGGAAGTACTCGTACTTGTATCGGTTTGGAAAAAAGTGGTATCGATGCATCCCTATTTCAGATACATGATTACTGTCTATCCAACACAGTCTCTCAGGATCGAGAGTCGAGACTAATTTAATTTTATAAAGCAATTTCAGAGCCTTTCATGATCTTTGAACCATCATCAAAACTGTTTCAAATGATGTTTCAAAATGCTAACTTTAAAAATGGTATCATTTTAAAACACAATTACTTTATTTCTGCTACTACTACAGAGATCATGTTAAAAGTCATATTTGCCAATCCTACATGTTAGAGCTACACTTAGAGGGCACCGCAGGCCTTAGCAATGTCATGTGTGATCATTTGTATGCACTTGTGATGGAAAAGTTGACTTAATGTAAATCTAACTCATTTAGTATGGATTTTCCTTATTCTAATACACACCTGAGTTTCACTTGGTGCTGCTTTACCAACTAAAGCTCTTCTCGTCTTGATGAGCCTCTTGGCTTCGGTCCAGCCCTACAGTCTCCTCTACTGTCCCTCACAGCGCCAGGGTCACGGACTCAACCGCATCAACATTCACGGGACGAGCACCGTGTCCCCGAGGCATTGTACACCAATCCCATCTACTCATGTCCACTTAGAGGCCGTGAAATAAAAGGCAATATAACAACAGGACGCACAGTGAATACAGAAGGCATGTTCAGGAAACTGTGAGAGTCCCCTTGAGCCAGTAGAGTTCAGTTTGATAGCTTTTTTGACATCCAGATGGCATTTTATTGATGAACGTGAGTGTACCGTGATTGTTTAGTTTGTCTTTCCCAGGAAAGCTTAATAAAATAAAACCCGCAGTTTCAATCAGAAATATCTAACCCCCCCCCAAGGACTTTGAATTTATCAATTAAAGATACCTTAAAAAGAAAAACAGCTTTAAAAAATCTTTAAAGAAGACAGTTGCAGCACAGAGGCCATCAAACATCACTGTGCTTGAGGCTTATTCCACAGGAAGAATAGGCAAAGGTTACAGTCGAGAGGTGTTAAAAACTTTTTAGCAGTCACCAAAAATGTTTGTTCAAGTTATAAAAGGTTAAAAGATGCTCCACAAGGTTGGGCTGAATAATACTGCCCAAGGGCCTTTGTTAAAAGGATCACATTTTTCACTTGATCTTCAAAGTTAAATCAAAATAACTGAAATATAACAATAAATAGTTTACCATTTATTCTCAAGATTCTCATTCACATCATTATACTGTCTTTTGAGGTGAGTGGGTTGAATATTACTGATTGTAAGTGCATAATGACAAGTGTGGACCGGCATCTTCTCTTTCTATTCAATGCTAATATTGTTCTGGTCTCTGTGAACTTAAGTTGGATTTTCAGTATGCTATTACCTACAGACACAGAATAAAGTTTTTCTATTATGAAATCAAAAGATATAAACTAATCTCACAACATTTCGAAGGCAGGAAACTATGTATTTATGCCTCAAGCCATCTGAACACAACTGGATGCAAATCTTTTCACATAATATGTTTACAGAAAAGCTATAAGTTACTAAGATTGAATACCTTGGCTTCAAAGTTTGGCTAAGAAAGACCTTTTTATATTATCTTTAATATACATCTAGATGTAGCTTTTGTGAAATTTATTGCATTACCTGTTTCAAAACAAAATGACTGCCTGATAGCCTGTCCGAACATGATGAATTATCTACTGCGCGGTTTACATTGTTATGTAAGAGACATTTTATCATCTATGTTTAGGTGTCGAGCAACAGTTCGGCAATAAAAAAGCTTGTATGAATTCTGGTACACCACATTCATTATTATTTTATGGGAAGGTTGTAAATCATACAACGTGACTGAGCTAAATGTATTTGGATATAAATTTGGGCTTGACACCTTACAGGCTTTAACTTTCATAAAACTTTCTTAAATCTTTTTTAGACCCATATAAAGGCTTTAATAACTTCTGCCACAGCTAATGCCTGACCAATAAAGTATCCATTGCTATTTTTTTTAATTTATTTATTTTTTTTGGCTAAATCAAGTGTTAAATGGAAAAGTGTTGTTCTTGTCTTGGTCCACTCTTGACAACAACAGTTATTAGTAATTCACTGCAGTTGTTAAAGACTTGAAAGCCCACTGCTCGTGTTCAACTTGAGCCAAAACACATCTCGGTAAACATGTCGAGACTGACACTGCTTTTAGCCAAACATCTGGCTAATACTTTACATGTTGATAGAGATCATCACCTGCACACAGCTGTGATAAAGTGTTAATCACACCAAACCTGGATCTGCTGCTAAACATCGATGCAGAGAAAGGTTAGCGCAGTGTGTCATCAGCAACCAATTAGCTCATCGCAATGTGCTGATAAAAACAGGTCTTGGCAATGCCTCTTTTCTCAAGTCAAAAGAGGATGCCACTAAGCGTGTGCACATTAAGGAACAACCCAGGAGGACTGAGGTGCAAAGGATTCTTTAATATGTGTTGCAAAAAAAAAAAAAAAAAAAAAAAAAAAAAAAACTAAAGTCATTTTTCAACATATCACAATTAGAGTATGGGTTAAAATTAGGGCAGGGCGATAAATCAAATGAAATTGATTAATTCTGCATTTTTAATTATAGATGTAAAAAAAAAAAAGAAAAGAAAGAAAAAAACAGTGCCAAATCGTAAAAACAATTTAGCGGAAATTAGCGTTTTAGCACTGTTTCCTGTGTTGTGGCTAAAGCTCCTGCTAGTGCCCAGAGCAGTAAAAATACTGACTGTGGACACCCTAACAGTAATAATCACAGAGTAAAGAGTTAATTTACCTCTCTAATGTCCTTATTTACAGTTTGGCCAAAACAAACTGCATAGTGTGCAGCGCTAAACTTACGTGTCTTTATTTACGTGTGCTAATTAGCCGCTTGCTTTGGATCTTTGACCGTCTTTTAACAAGGCTTTGTTTGCTTTATTATAATAAGCCTGGCCTTTAAAAGCAGAGGGGCATCTAAAACTGAAAGACACTGATGTCTTCACTGATGTCACTGTGAGAGTTGCACACTGCTGCAGCTTCACTGTTAATTTGTAGAAATTTAGCATTAAAAAATATAACTATGCCCTAACCCCATGTAAAATAATAAAATAATCATAAATTGGCTGAAAATTGGAGGGGAAAAAAAGCCCTATCGCCCAGCCCTATATAAGCATCATGGTATCTTACACTGTGAAACCATTAATCAAATGCAGGACTATTTCTCACTATCATTATTTTTAAAATGAAACATTTCATCAGTCACACTTGTGTGTAAAAATAATGCCGGACTCAGACTGAGATGCACGGGATGATGGCAATTTATAGTTTAGGTGTTATGCTAACAAACTGCTACTTACATCTACGACTAGGGCCTACAGTTCAGAGGGGAATGGCGTTTATTTTTTAATCCTCAGAGGCAGACCCGCCATTGTCTTGCCCATAAACTCTAACAACCTTTCCTGCATAACTGCATTGTATATTGCTGATATTTGTCTAAAGAGTCCCCTCCCTTTTGAACATAAAATAACATTACCTCTTACTCTCTTCCCTCTAACTGACTGTAACCTTTATGGGCTAAGACTTGGCCATAAAGGGTCCACAAATATAAAATAAAATACACTATATTGCCAAAAGTATTTGCTCACCTGCCTTTACGCTCATATGAACTTAATTCTTTATCCACAGGGTTTAATATGACGTTGGCCCACCCTTTGCATCTATAACAGCTTCAACTCTTCAGGGAAGGCTTTCTCTGAAGGTTTAGGAGTGTTTATGGGAATTTTTGACCATTCTTCCAGAAGTGCATTTGTGAAGTCAGACACTGATGTTGGACGAGAAGGCCTGGCTCGCAGTCTTCACTCTAATTCATCCCAAAGGTGTTCTGTCAGGTTGAGGTCAGGTGCAGCTCAGTCAAGTTCTTCCACACCAAAGTAACTCATCTATGTCTTTATGGACCTTGCTTTGTGCACTGGTGAGCAGTCATGTCAGGAAGTGGCCATTACCAAACTTTTCCGCAAAGTTTTCCACAAAGCTGCTGCCTAGGTGCTTGATTTTCTACACCTGTGGCCATGGAAGAGATTGGAACTCCTGAATTCAGTTATTTGGGTGGGTGAGCGAATACTTTTGGCAATACAGTGTAATTTATTAGCCATTAACGGCTTTAGTCTAGCCACAAGGGGTCACAAAGCCAGTGTACTTCATGTGTCAGCCCCAAACCTGGATAAATGAAAAGGGTTTGCTTTGGAGGAGAAGAGAAAAGCTGAAAGAAAGAAGAAGACATCTAGCCAGCAAGCTTTGACAAGTAAGCGATCTAGCAAACCGACTCAATTCCACGGCCAGGTTTTCAGACTGAGGTTGCCAGGTCAGTTCAAATACAGCCTGTCACGGAAATGCTATAGTCAGATGTGAAGTCGGGATTGTTTTCCCTTCCACCTGTCACATCACAGCCTTTTGTACAGCTCTGTCTGAGAAACCCAGGATATGTGAGCGCCAGATGAGGTTTCAGATGGTGCAGGGGCAGATTAGACACAGCTCAACAAACTCCGACAAAACTGAGCGCCTTTGGCAACTGTCGGCATCCCATTCACTCAATGCCTTTTGTTACTATCTTCTACTACTGCTACTTTCATGACTACTTTACAAAAAAGCTTACACAGTCTACAAAATCCTTAAATAGGACTTGGATATATGCTGTTGTATGGTAAAATTGTCAGCTTTAGACTGTCAGCTTTGATTTAATCCCATTAACAACATATTTAGAAATTAGCTATACAGAAAACTGACAAAAACTTATTTGTATGCCTCTATTTAAACTTATATTCTGCATTCCTTTCTCTCTCACCAACTAACCCCATGCTAGGGCTGCAGAATATATTGCAAAATTATCGTTATAGCAATATCAGCAAACACAATATCTGTATCGCAATAATCTAAATGTATCGCAATAACTCTGTGGTCTTCCATCTGACAGTTTAACACTGAAGAATCATTTTCCTACCAGCCCTTAATGAAAATGTGTTATAACTAAAAGTAAATATGGCTAAAATCTTTAAAAAGTCCTGTTTTAGTGTGAATTTCCTTTATTTAGTCACTATTTAGCCTTGTTTTATTCTTGGTTTGTTTTATTCCTCTTCCACTACATCCATAAATCTTTGACGACACTGCCGTTTGACTTCTTTTCTTCCGATCTTTCCCATGTTTGTCAAATAATCTGGCTCCTAGCGTGCAGTGAATTGCATATTAATTTGTCATAAGTTTTACACCAGATGCTCTTCCTGTTGCAACTCATTTAACCAGGCTTGGGACCAACACTGGCTTTTAGCTGGATTGGGCTTTGACTACCAACACAGCTTTCATTTCCAAACAAAATAAGCTATAAATGCTAGCAAGTTGTCTGTATAATAGTATTCTCTTTATCATCCATGTGATTAACCCAAGCTTAGACCTCTTTCCAAAATCTTGGCCAGCTTCTTTCCATCATTTTTCATACCACATACTGGAGAGAGCAACAAGGACAGCAGCTCATCATCAGATCAATACCTAAAAAGGCTGCAGCCTCTGTCTCGAGACCTGGCTACAATCCTTCACCGTCGGCGGTCGTACTCTCTTGCTGGAGACGCTGAGGCCTCCAGTCATTAGCCGCTCAGATAACCACCAACCAGTGTGTAATCTGCCTCGGAATAAAATACAACTGGTCTGCTTTGATTTCACACACAGCCCACTGTACAGACACAGCAGGGGGCTGCATTTAAAAGAGCTCAAACATCACAGAAAAAACAAATATGCTGGCCGGAGCTGGTCTGCGAAGTCAGGAAATGTACTCAATGTAAGATGTTATAGGTTGTCTTTATTAAGAACATAGCTGATTTAAAAGGATACTACGCTTCTTTAAATAAAACACTGTCTAAGGCTGCACAATTAATTGAAATCAAAACGAAATTTGAACTTTGCAATTAACAATTAGCAAAGGCTGCAAATATTTAAGTGATATAGTGTCTTCTGCAGAGAGCAAACTATCCCATCCCC
Source organism: Bostrychus sinensis (assembly GCA_020698575.1). Lineage (NCBI taxonomy): Eukaryota > Metazoa > Chordata > Actinopteri > Gobiiformes > Eleotridae > Bostrychus > Bostrychus sinensis. The sequence continues at coordinate 10,580,146 of CM036247.1, forward strand.
ACTGGATCTTAATCTGTATACACTGCAAAAAATCAATATCTACATTAGTTAAAATTACTTGAATTCAGATTATTAATCTTAATTTGAGCAATTTCAATAGATTGGATTTATTTACTTATTAGGTAACTTATTACTTATATTTGACTTTTTTCAAGTTATTTCTTCCCTGTTTCAAGCTATTTATTATTATTATTTATTTCAAGCAAAATTATGTGTCCATGGGGTAAGTGGAATTTTCTTACTCCATGGACAGATAATTTTGCTTGCTTTTGCTGAATTCAAGTCTAGATTCAGAGTTTTTGCAGTGTACAGCTGTAGTTTAGACCTCTACAGCAGTGAATATTTCAGTGTCAAATCTCCATCAAATACTTAAAATGTTTACTGTGAACTGAACATAGATTTAACAAATTATATTGCAAATCTAATTGCAGCCACAATATCTCACAGAAAAATCGCATTTACATATTTATTCAAAATCGTTCAGCCCTAACATTGTCCACTTTGGACTAGAGACAACGTAATAAAATACAACATCTTACAATGGTTGAAACATAGGTGACTTAATTTGGTCCTTAAGGCAACTACTTTTAAACTTAACTTCTATTATGTCATTTTCAAGTTCACTTCAGGGTGGTGTGGATATGAAGCTCACAAACACTTATCCATTTTAAAATTAGAATAAACCCATGATTCTCACAGCCAAAACGGTGTATTCACAGAGACACAGCAGCCCTGGCAGAAATAGACCAGTGTAAACAGGAAAAGCAGCAGAGTGGCACAAAGCTCACAGAGAAAAGAGATGATAACAATATGCGTGTTTTGGCACAGACACAGACTAAAGGAACATTTGTTTGAGTTGTGTTGTATTATAAAGGCATTCACAAAATAATTTTACCGTCCAGTTTCTCAAAGCAAATGCTGCAACTCAGAATTCAATCAATGTGTCGATGTAATGGAAGAATTATAAAAATGTTTTTGTATTCATGGCAGATGGTGTACAAGGTTATAAGACGTAAAATCAATATGTCTGCTTTGGTTAGTTCCTTTTACAGCAAGACATTTAGTATCCATGTTGTTACTCCTGTCCTGTCTGCAAAATTGTGAAGGGGCAGGCTAATGTGGGGCTTTCGCTGTTCTGGAATTGAGAGAGCCCCTTGGATAAGAGGCAAAAAGTCCTCAACTTTAAAACTAAGTCCAAATGACTGCTTTTTAATCTTTTTTATTGTGAATGACATGGTAAATAAATTTAGTGACAGGGAAGTCTTTGAACATTTGTATTTTAAAGTTTCTATTATTGACAAGGGACAACTTGGACATAGTTTGTAGAAAACTGCAACATGTTAGTGTTTTTACAGATATTTGTTGGGACATGGGACAAACTTGGACTGTTCCCATTACATAGGGGCGCATGTTCTCCCTAGTTTTAGTATTAATTTAATTCTAGTTTAATTCTAGATTTTGTTGCATTGAATCCATGATTTAGTGTTAGTTTTTCCCCAGTTCAGTCCACGCTTCGTCCTGGTTTAGTTGTATACCATTTAAAACACTGAACTGCTGTTTAAATGTCTCTTTGTGCTAAATCTATACAAAAGCATTTTAATTCTAGCACGCTGTGTGGAAAATGTGACTCTCATTTTCTCCTGCACATTTAATTATCCATCTTCAGAAGAAAAAAAGGAAAAGTCTAACATTGCACTAATTATTTTTGTCCTAGCAGCATCTTTATTTTAAGTATCCGGGAAACTGTAAAAACCTTACGTAACCAGTATTTAGCTGTCATCCTCGCCACATTACCAACACATTAAAGGCCATAAGTTCATTTGAATCCTGCAGGTTTTTAAAGTAAAGGCCAGTCCAGCGGCACACGGCGGCGGAGGCACATTAACACACAGTTATTTCTGAGGAGCTGTCACGAACATGCAGAGAGCTGTCAGCCGGACGAGAGCCCCCAGACTCTCATCACATCAACATAAATGCTGCTGTCACCGGCTGCCAGTGGAAAAACCACTTCAGTGATGGGCAGATCTGCCACATACAGGCCTGCCACAGCCTCCGCCACTCAACAGAACAGTAACACATGATGGTCACATAAGAGGTTTCAACATAGGCGACATATGGTACATGCTAGACTTTCTTTCTGTACATTATGCAGTGTATTATAATTTATAATGTCACAGCATTTCCCCATTCATCGGCCTTTAGGGAAAATTATATTTCTTTTTATTTCCTTTTAGCCACTCTCTCTCTCTGTCCAGTGATATGCGTAATGATTTGGCAGATTTTTTTTAAATTCTTGACACAATAGTCTCCATTTATCCTGGCTTGGGGCTGGCATACACTGCCTTATGACTCTGTGGCTTAATTCTCGAAGGTCGTGTTGCTATTAGACAAAATTGGCTTTATCTTGCAATTATTTATTTTTATTTATTATTTATATTTTTAAACCAATCTTGGTCACCTCTAGAACAGCAATAGAAAGGGTTTCCAATAATTACTTTACTACTGCCATGAAGAAACAAGTAAAGAGACCAGCAGAGTGCAGTTCTGTTATACTCTTTTGAACAGAAACATAGAAAAAGAGCCTTCTACTTCCTTGAAACGTTTGTGTGATGCCTTTTTTACTACAAAATGAAAAATAGCTGTGAGGAATAAGTGGAGACAGAGCTGTTTTTTGGATAAAAGAATGAGAGCAGACTGGATGTAGAGGGTTTGCTGATTGCTCAGTGCTTCCAGAGAATACAGAATTACTTGACAGCCGTGAATGAAACAAAACACAACTCCAGGTATGTTGTTTATGAGGGAAGAACATAATAACAGAAAGCTAAAAAAAAAACCTTCAACACTGATAAAAAAGTGATTGGCCTTACTGCAAGAGTTACAGGAATAGAAGCATGACATTATTAGCAACGTACTAAATTTAAGAAAATGCTCGGCTCAAGAATAACTGTTTAGACAAGGGTTCCATCTCCACTTAAGACATTTTCCAGGTAACAGGAAACATTTCAATGGAAAAGTGACAAGAAGTGCGTCATGCATTTAAGAGAGACACATTTTTTCCATGGAAATTTCATGGAAAAAGCGTAACCTTTTATGGCAACTTTTCCAAGAGTTGCCGACTATTACTGGGAATAAGGTTCAGCATCTTGACTTGTTTAATCAACCCGTAAAATAATGTGATTGGATTTGAAGCACGTACACCTCCACATTAGATATACTGTCTATTCTGTTGACAGTTTTTAGTCAAAGCATAGGACTTGCAGGACTCGCTATTATACTTTTGGAAGAACTTTATTTTTTGCACTGCTGCTTCCTTGCATCATACATATTTAAGGTCAGGAAACTCATTTTATCACAGTTTGGGTCAGTAAGCAATTCGGGAGGATGCTGAGTTGTGCAGGAAGTGTGGGAAGAGTGATGAAACCTTTCTATCCATAAACGTTACATTTTGTCTTAGCACAGACTTCACCAGTAAACTATTGTGTGTTTTTAATAGTAGCTGTTTATGTAATAGTCTAAAATCGGAGTCAAATAGAAAGCACAAAAGAACATGAGTGGGCGAGGCGAACTAAACTGAGAGGATTGTTTTGGACTGGCTTTGTCCGTCTGCTTCCAAAAATGAGCAATTTAAAAGGATGCTATGAAAGTTTCAGACAGCGGACATCATCTAACAAGAAAAAAAGTCCACTAATTTGGAGTTTAAATTGGTCAGACTGAAATGACACGGGACTGTGTATAGACGTGGCATTTTCTTCCATTGTCTGATAAATATCGAGCCTGAATTGCTGCGTGTCATGAAGAGTTTTGAGGAGCTATTACAGCACTTTCCAAAGATGGTTTGTCTGAGCGTGCTTTCTGAGACATTTCGCGGGGAGCACTCAGACTTCAAAATACCAGGGCTCTCTCTGAAGCTGGGGTCTTTGTAGTTCAGAGTTTCATCAGATTTGATGCCTTTAAAAAGCAACAGCAGAGAGTAACAAAAGTTCATATTAGAAACTGGAGTTGGGACTTGTATTGGTCTTGGCAAAGTTCAAGAAAAGAAATAAAAGACTTTCATCAAAGATACAAAGCGACTGCAATGTGGTATTCCCCGTTTGTGTTGGCTGTTGTGTTGTTTACAATTAACAGACTACACAAAAATACCAAGAATCTGTAGTAGGGATGTAACGATGCACTCAAGTCACGGGTTAATTCATTTTAAGTTCATGATTTTTATTAACAGACTTAGCTGCAATCTAATTATATATATGTATTGTTTGCATAGCCTATTTGTGTCTCCTCATGCCACTCCGAGTAATGAAACTCTTGTACAGCCTTTTTACATTCCAGGAACGTTGGCCGTTAGGTGACTTAATATGCATTTGCACTGAGTCATTGCCTTATCTTTGACTTTGTGTGTGACTTTTTTTGTCAGTGAGTATGCTAAACTTGTTGGGCAAACTTCTTAATCTTGAATCTACTTCCAAGTAATAAAAAATATTTGAAAAAGAGAAAGCAAGAAAGGGTAAAGTTGTGTTGATGTTATCTACAGCGACATTTGATTGTATGTTGCTAATTACATTATTACAACAAAAAGAAAGTCTTGTTTTTGACCACTTATCATTATTGTTTCTTGAGGAACACTTTATTTTCAGAGTCTTTGATGAGAAATGTTACAGATGTAGTTCAGAGAACAAAGAGGAGAAAAATGTTTTCACCAAAGCCTATAAAAATATGGAGACAGTAGTAGTGTCTGTCCTTGAAAATATAGTATCGCCATCATGATGCAAGTTCTCACAAAGCTTTCTATTCTTCACAGCTTCCTGACATTTTTCACTGTGGTTATTGTGTGTCCATAATCTGCCACGCAAAAACGCAGCTTACAAACTGTCACAATGTCTGACAGTGGCGGCGTATTAACACCTGAATTTAAACAAAGGCCGAGCCATTTCTCATGGTTTCTATTGAACGCTGACATTGATGGTGAACAATTCAGGTGCTTTAGGATTCACTTGACAAGCTATTAGTCGTCGGTGGCACCCAAACTGAATAGATTTAAATAGACATAGTAATCATTTTGACATCTGCAGAAAGCCGAGGCCAGAAGACAATAAAGTGAAAGATAAAGAAGTCATTATAAAAAAAAACAACAAAAGCCGAGTTTCTATAAAGCAGTACATTAGGGTTTAGTTCAGGACAGCTCAATTTAACCAACTTTGATCTGGCCTGTCTTTCTATTGTGATAAAGCTTGAGTGATGATAGCAGCTATAGTGACAACATACCACAGTGTAAGTAGTTACGATCTCAGCGAATGTTAAACAAGTTCATTGCTGCAAAAATGGTATGCTGGGAAACTCAGACTTGTATCTAGGGCTAGAGCTGGCTAGATCAAATTCGGAATAATAACTAGATGAAGCTGTCATTTCACTGCAGTTGGAGCCTTAATTTGCTTGTACCTTTGTTAGTTTGTGGATCTGTGTTTAATAGATTATGTAATTGCTTTTCACACATTTTGTGCAAAGAAGGTGTTTAGGTGTTAGAACGTGCTTCGTAGGGCTGTAGTCGACCAAAGAAACTTATTAATTAAATTAATTAAATTAATTAATCGTCCAAACTCAGCCAAAAGATATGTGGGGGACATACCAGAGTCTTGCATGAACAAGGGATTTCAGATTAATTAGGTGATAAAACATTTACAAAAGATGGCTATATAATATATACTGTTTTATAAAGACTATCTATGTTATCATAAATAAAATGAAAAATAAAAGTTGTCAAGTAATAAATGCGACCAACTTTATTCATTCAAAGAGTAGATCCAACTAACTGACCTATGACATTTTAGTCGACCAAGACCTCATCGCCTGATTAATCGGCTAAGAGACCAGAGGCTGTCAGTCCTAGTGCTTTGCATGTGCTGCACATATCCAACAACAGCCAGCAGAGTTCACGGGAAAGTAGCGAGTTAATGCTGGAGGTCGTAAGTTCACACAATAACAACCATGTATAGAGAGCTACATGTAAACAAAAACCATGTTTGCCTGTCTGACCACAATCTCCTGTTCATAGCAATATGGGCGGGAGTCTGCAATAGTGTTTTGTGTTTGGAATATATTGGATCCTCTTCGCTGGTTCCGTGTCTGACTTCCTGTGTGGTTCGGTCTGGTCTGTTCAACTTTATGCATAGGGGCTGCGGCATCCGTCAAAAATAGACTGCTTGCGTATGTCTGCCGGAGAGCCAGAAACGTACCTCAACGCAGCTAAAATAAACACACACGTTGACTAGAATAGCGTATCTTTGTTATGGAGGTTAAAACAGAGACAGACTGCCCACACAATGAATTCAATGTACATTAGGGGTACATTTTTTGCAAGAAAATATACATTCAACATCTTCCCTGACTACAGTGAGAGTTGGCCATGACACAATTTAGGGGCCATAAGGAGCAACCTCCAACTAAAATGCTAAAAGACACCTCAATGCCCTTTGTTCAATGATGACAAAAAACAGGATTTTACAGCAATATTTCCCTGTGAAGTACACATACCAACAAGATGACTGTAAACTTAGCTGCACCTACTGCATTGGTGCCCACTGGGATCTTACCTGAGCCATCAACATACATGAGGACGGTATATTCCCTCTCTTCTTCACTACCACAGGCATTAAAGTCTCTACTACTTTCACTACTTTCTATTCGACGACTGTAAGGGACTTTTCCAGTTTGCTGCCAAATGTTAATTGTATCACTGGGGCATATCTCCCGCTGCAAGAGCAACAGATGTTGAAAGGAACCGCGGCGCACAACAAGAGTCCAGATGCACTGAAGCACGGCTCTCGTACCAGTGGGCTCCAACCATTAAGGAGTCTAACAAGTGTGTGTGTGTGTGTGCAGTAACTGTGTGAATGGCAGGGCGACAGAGGAAAGACAAAGAGATGAGGAATATGTTGTGAAATATGTCTGGCTGACAAGGCCTGCTGCTGTGGTTGAATATGAATGAGCCACTACAGCTCACTCCCAGGCATCTCCACCGTCTTCTATTAGCATGATGGCTCCAGGCTTAGACTGTGCACGGCTCTGCTCAAGCTAAAATAAGATAACTAGACAGGGAAAGTTGCGTGGTTTGGACGTGCAATAGTGGATTTTTGGATTGGGGTAGGAATATGTAACATTTCAATTGAAGAAAATATGCCAGAATGACACTTGAGCAATGAAATTTTCCTAAAGTAAAAAGACATGGCGGTCGGTGCACTGCTAATTTGGAAAACCACTCAACACAAACTAGGGCTGCAACTGTTGAATAAAAAATATATAATATATCCAAAAACAAGGAGCAGACGAGAGAGAGTCCAGAGCAGAAAAGTTTAATGCATGACACAACAAACAGAGCACCTGTCCGGTCCTAGAGCTCATCCAAACAGGATCTTTCATACTTTTCTGATAACACTAATTTCCATATGTCCTTGAAAATAACCAGTTATTATTCATCTAGACAGTTGCTACTCAAATTTAATTTGTAAACATACATATTGGACCATCCCAACTGAACTGGTGCCAACCCCTGCACCTGCTGCAGACGCTCAGTTTGTCACGTCTACAAAAGTTCATCCAGGTCATTATTATGGAGTTATAAAAAATCATTAAGTAGTGGAAATTTACAACCCATGATGTAATGTAGGTAGTATGTGACACGCCCATCATGTTATGTTTCCCTTTATTCTGATGTCATCAACATTTAACCACACCCACTGAACTGCACTCCCTAGTGGCAGTTACACTAAACTACAATCAGGAACCAAATTATACTCTTTCCCTCTGTGTGTGTTTTATCTTATCTACAATGAGGCTCAGTGTTTCCCTCACAGTTACAAAGTCGCACATTTCTCAAAGAACACATGAAGATGAACACATTACATTATCATGACATTGCAAACACTCACAGCACTGAAGTTTTTTTACTATAATGACTATATAAAGATTATATGAAACCTGATTATACGTATAACCAGCAAAATGTGAATAACACATAGATTACTCAAAGCTTGAGTGTACCTTTAATACTTAGCATTACAGCATAAGAAAACCAACCCTCAGTGTTACCAGTCTTACAGTGACCTAAAGTAACAAGATTTATAGTTTTTTTTTTTAACTCATTAACCTCTTCACAACTAACGAACTGGAATTTTTACAAAATTCTGAAAAGACAAAGCTACAAGTGAGTTTTTTCATCGTAACAACCAAATGTACATCCTCTTTTACTTTTTTTTTTTTTTTTTGTGGCTTTACTGCTCTGTCTTAATTATAAAACCTCCTCTCTCAGCACATGGCATGTTTCAAAGAGAATGTCCAGACAGCGAATAATCGATTACTAAATTAGCTGACAACTATAATCAATTAATATGATTAGTTGTTGCAGCTCTAAAACAAACCAATGTACTGTTATTAATGTGGCAATGGCAAAAACTACAAATCTCTGGGAGCAGTTTTAGTGCCTTAACCTGAAGTGGGGAACTTCAGGGGTAAATGCTCTCTCAATTGCACCACAGCTCTCAAAATCAAACCATTGACAGATTAACAAACCATCCAATGCCTGCAAAATCATAACTTTATTGAGGAAAGTAATAACTTGCTGTAGCATTTACATATGTTATAAAAAAGATACCAAAGGAAAGGTGGTTCAAAGGAAATTAAAATAAGTTAAACTGACAGACATTAGTTGTAACCCTTTCACATTTTCTACACAGAACACTTAAAGCATGTTTTACGGTTACTGTCCTTACTGGGAATATGTCAACAACTCTCCACAGTAGGTATTGCATAACTGCCCAATGATACCCAATCTGACCCGAAAACAAAAACATTACTATCCCTTTAAGACTTTATTTAACTAACTGTGGTGTTTCTACACAATACAGTACCTTCCTGATTTCAAATGTCACTGAGCTTAAATGTAAAATCCTGCCAAACGTCATGACAAGGCCTTAGGGAGGCATCACTTTAGTTAGTACTGCACGGTGAATAAACAGCAGAATGGACACTAAAAATAAGCTGGCGCACTGCTTCATTGAAAACTTGCTGCCTTTTATGGAAATGGACAATGACGACGGCACTCCCACTCATTTTTCCAAGACGCATAAGCCATTCATATGCTCCAAGCTTTGCAATATGGTGTATTAAAAATGATGAAAGAGTGAGATGTACAGCATATGTAGCAATTATATAACCTTAATTATAACCAAGTTGCACTATGAATAATAATAGAGCAGATAAAAGTAGTGCAAAAACACCTGTCACTTCACTGCAGGAGTAAAGCAATGCATTTTAGCATATTATGTTAGCATTAGTATTGAATCCCCCTTTTGGTGAAGTGGTGAGTTTTCCCGCCTGTCACATGAGAAACCAGAGTTTGATTCGAAGCCCATGTATAAGAAGGGTTACAGTAGAAAGTGAATCTAGTGTATAATAGTGTTTACTGGAATATTTTCGACACCAATATTATAATAAAACCAATTTAAAAAGCTTTGAAGTGGCAAAATAATTTTACTTAAAAACACAAAACATCTATAAAATATATAAATAAAAAGACGTCTTGCTGAATCAAAAATGGTGTTAATAATTTAGCCCCATAGGTTCGAATAGATGAGAAATCCTGAAAGCCTTTATATCTAACAATGTTAAATATAAACTAAATATAAAACTAACCAATTTTTCCTTTCTTGACCCTCTGTGATTAAAGTTAGTATCTTCTGGGATGATCCTATCTCGCAAAGGTACATTAGTGTTTTAAAAAATCTTTCCTGAAACTTTCACAAATTGATAAAGGAGAAGGGTTACCAACACAAAAGACAGATTATAAACTGGTTTTCTAATTTGCGAATAAAAGCGCTGTTGGCAATCTGGAAAATCCTCTTGCATGTCAAAGTTGTGTGAGTAACTTTCTGAAGTGTATGACAAAATGTGCCCTAGATGGGAAATGCAAAAAGTCATTTACCGTATAAAGCGTCCTGTTGCCATGCAGGTTGACCTAGATCCACCAAATTTAGTAGGCTCAAGGTAACACTTCATAAACTTCACTACACTTCATGTATTTAAAAGGGCTATATTATGCTTTTATTCAAATTTTTAAACCAATCTTTGTCACCTCTAGAAGAGCATTGCACATTTTACAACCTTTACAAAACATTATCTGCAAAAGGAGAGCGTATTTGATAAGTACTCAACTGGTGCCACAAAGAAAAAAGTTTTGTTAAATTTTGTTAAACTTTTTGTATGATGCCATTTTACTACAAAATGAAAAAAAAGCTGTGAGGAATCAATGGAAACAGAGCCGCACACTGTTTTTGGATAAATTAATGAGAGCAGACTGGATGTAGAGGGCTTGTTGATTGGTCAGTGCTTCCTGGAGTGGGCGGGGGTTCGTGGAAGAGGCGGAGGTTTGTGGGGCCAAGCGTTTTGAGTCCTCAGAACAGTTGTGCCAGAGACAAAAAGGATTACTTAATCCATGAAGCATAAATGCATAAATGAAGCAAAACTCTCCTCCAGGTATGTTTTTGATGAAGGAACAACATTATAAAATGATAGAAAGCATAGAAAAGTCATATTTGCATAATATAGCACCTTTAACTTCAACATTTCTTATTAACGTATGCATCTGCTAGAACAATATGACAGTTATAGCCTTGAAACTTGTTACAGTATACATGTATTTTGTGGTGATAAGGTTTTTGAATGAGGTCAAAAAGTTGTGAATGTCTTTGGCCCACACTTCATTGGTAAACCGTACACTGAATACTTGCAGTAATTCTACCAAGACACTTGTTTTTGCCCATTTCTCAGATGAGCACCACCCAACCAGAAAATTAGTTCATCTATAATCTCATTTTTGCACATCTAATTAACACAGTGCCACATTTTCTCACAACTTTGACCTTGTGTCCCGTCTAGCATCAAAATAGCAACACCTAATCTCTCCAGACCTTTTCTGTTTACTTGTAGCACACACTATGCCTCCTGTGCGATCATGCCTTGTCATTACAAACCGCGTTCCACCTATAAGCTTAAAACTATGAAAATAATGCTCAGAGATGATCTGCCTTTGCGCTGGGGCTTACACACATTGCCTCTGATCTTGTCCTTCATTTACTTGTGGCTTAGCTCGAGAGAGAGAAGTGGGTTATGTAACTATTTACAATCTGTGCTCCCCTGAGATCGGCTGCAGTGTAAATAAACTGCGTTGGTGTCATAACTGGGGCCGAGGGCACGACCCCGGAGCGACCTGCAGCGAATACACAGCTTCAAACACGGGCTCTAATAGTGTGTGGAAGGGAAAATTACAAAATTGATTGGCTCACAGTGAACCCTATTAGAGGCTGGAAGACTGAACATTAAAATTAGCTATTGATATATTTGAAAGAGGCTTGCCAAATAGTAAAGCAAATTGGTAACACCACAGAAAAGCCATAATAGCACTTTCTGTTCATTTTCATGTGATTATAAAATAATAAGCTATATTCAGTGAAGCAGTTTTAAGGATATTTTGCCTTAAAATAGTGTTTTCTGTATCAAAAAGCTCACCTTTAAAGCTTTCTGCACACTGCAATTGGTGGCCATTGTTGACTAAAGAAAATCAATTCTGGCTAAATTACCTGTGGTGCACACAGTGGAAAAGGTTCAGAGGTGACATGGTCAGGTGATCAAAGAAAGCTTATATCATTATATCTGCCATGGTTACAACAATGTCTCTATGACACAACACTCCAAACTGTACAATGCACCTAGACTCGCCTAATGTTACAGCAAATTTACAAACACAGAACAAGGGTAGTTGACACTTTTTTTTGTCCTGCGTTGTGACAATTTTGAAGTTGAATACAAAGAATATTAAATAATAATTTCAAGTGTAAATTAGTTTTATAGAAAGTGTAACGAAATCTTTTCATAAGCAATTCATACTTTTAATTGTAACTTCTACTTCATGTGACTTTTTCTGTCACACCACAGGACCTTCACTACAATTTGGTCATTTTAAATTATTCAACATGTCTGTGGCTAACTTTATAAATATACTTCTAAAAAACATTTAACGTTTAAGTTTTATCATTATTATTTTTAGTTTATTTTTTGTGAAAAATACAGCTGTCACACCGCAGGACACCAAACAGGCAAGTTTTTTTGAAGATCAGGATTTTATTAAAATTAATATTAAAATAACAGTTCCTTTGGATCTAACTCCAGAGGTCTGTCTGGTCTATACATGACAGATGGGGTCGTATAGGTTTTGGTGCAGCTGCCTGTTTAAAAATCTGGTTTTCATGTCACACCACAGGACACCATTTTAATTACAAGATCAAATTACTTTAATTTTATTGTAGGATTCAGCTGCAGTTAAAGTGTTGTTTTAGAAAAGTATAAATATGTGATATTATGCCTAAAATTAAGGGTGCTCCGATCGATCGGCCGCCGATCATGATCGGCCGATCATGGCTAAAAATAGAGTGATCGGTGATCGGTAAAATGGGCCGATCAGAAGGGCCGATCAAATTACAATAAACACGCGAGGCGCTCACATTTACTGTCCTGCAACTCCGGTTTGATTAAACAGCAGTAGCATTATTTTAGCAGTGTTTTTAAGTTAAGCCCTGGTTATAACTAACACAAACCTGCCCTGGAGGCGCTGCTTTGTGTCCCCGCCTGCTTTAGGAGCGCACGGGACAGAACCGAGGCGCAGCAGTGCGTGTATTTGCAAACACCAACGTAAATAGAGCTACAGCTAACCCGCTAACATTTACGTTAAAAGGATTAAGAAAGTTCAGAGTCTGCCTGTGTCTTGTTGCGCGGAGAAAACTGTGCGTTTTGTGGCTTAAACTGCACCAAATGGCTGCTAATGGAAAGAGAAAGTAAAAAGGCAGCCCATGTGTCCGTGTGTCTGAGAGGAGCACCTTTCATCGTTGTCTTCTCTTCTCTCTTTGCACGTTTTCTTCATTCAGACGTTGTCAAAACTGGCAGCAGGAGCTGTCTGCTCTTTAGTCCACTGTGTTTCAACCTGGTTTGGCTGCGCGTTACGCGGACACAGGCGCTGCACCCGCGGACTCGCATTAAAGGAACCAATTAAGAACAGCTGATTTTTACATCAGTGGAGCATTCAAACAAAGCCACAGACACTGGGCACACATTAAAGACCAATAATGCAACAAAACCTCCTCTAAAACAAAAATAAGTAGAATTTTGTTTTCTTTTATATTTACAAAGGCTACAGTATTTTTCAAATGGAACTAATAATAGCCTGCATACAATACATTACTACATTGAAGACCACGTGATCGGTATCGGCCATGATCGGTATCGGCCAATCACAGCAGAGGCTGATCGGTGATCGGTGATCGGCCTCAAAAACCCTGATCGGAGCACCCTTACCTAAAATATTAGGAATTGTCCCATACACTAATGACTAATTTTGGAAATGTTTGTATTTTTAAAATGTTAGGCACATCACTGGACATTTTACAGTTTAACGTTAAAATACAGAAAAATAACATTCTTTCTAAAACTTCAAAGGTTGCATCGTAGACACTGCTGCACTGCTGATAGAACTTTGGGAAAAGAAATCTTTGAAGAAATAGCAAATCTTTTCAATTGATTACAGAAAAAGTGGGCGTCACGTCAACCACTCAAAATCTATCTTGTGCTGCTCTGGATAATGTGCTTGCATCTGAACCACTGCCAGGTCAACCAATGATGGGCTTACTTTAGTTATGACAACAAAGCAACCGTTTTAGTGTTGCTAATCTAAACAACATTGGGCTCAGCTCCTCTGATTAGATAAAAGGTCTTTTCACTCAACTAATTATTCATCCTAACGCTCACCAGCAATATTTTCAAAGTACCAGAACTTTACAAACACGTTCTCTGGGTGTCCACGGGACTCCTTGTTACACAGAAGCAGCTCACCAGTCAGTCAGGTTACTTTGAGTTTGGTTGGTCGCAGTACCTTAAGTGGCCACTAGTGAAAGCGGTACCAATGCCATGCAACAAAATGGCATCTAGGAATCAGTGTTATGGCTTGATAAGCTCTGAAGTGACATGCACTTTAACCCTGATAAGTAGAGAATTTATGATTGAAATATTTCAGTTCATCTCAAGCCCACACACTGACTAATGCAGAATCAGCTCTTTCCAACAAGCCAAAAAAATGCACAATTACGTAACGTTTAAAGCCATTAGTGGCCGCATTAAAGTTAAAATGCCAACAAAGAAGGCTTGTGCTTTCTTGTATTCAACAGCACACGCAATAGGTTTCACTTTTTTAACATCATCTTTTGTCAAATAATTATGAACATCTCCCAATCTAACTAACTTGCTTGCACCTGCCCCTGCTGAGTCTGAAAAAAGGTGACATTCATGCAGATCAGGCCTATGAGCCATCCCTGCATTGTGCTGTCAGGATTAAGAGCCGCAGTTGTTGATATGCTGACAGCTTTGCCCACAGCCAGCCCGGGATTGCTGGAGGAGATGTGGGGCAGAGATTGCACAGGCAGGCCCCTAGAGAGACCACACACACACACACACACACACTCACAGCCACTCACAGGCACACTCTCCACACCTCACACCTGGCTCTCACTCCGGCAGCATTCGTTACCACAGCAACGTTTGTTCAGAGAATCATCCTGCAAAACAAAAAAATTCACCTCTGTCAAGCTTCGGTCCACAGCAAAATGGCAGACCTTCATCGAGATCTATCCCCAGCATCCCTTTTACCTTTTCTCGGAGCAAAGCCAGAACCAGTCAGGCTTGTAATTGCATTTCACATTTACATTTTAAAAGGACTGTTGTTGAAGAGAAAACTGTCACCTAATGGCATTTTGTAATAGGAAAAATCTGTGGAAAAACAAAACTGTGTAGGCTTTATTCTTAAAAATGTTCAGTGCCTCACATATTCACATAAAATGCTGACTTGAGCAAAAGAAACTCCCAATTATTGGTTACTCTCTCTATCCGATGACCTACAATGCCCAGAGTTTCCCATTAATTACGACAGCCCACCATGGTCTAATTTAACTTTCTCCCCATAAATACATATAATGTACACTACTTGTGCTACATATCAATATAAATAACTTTAAAAAATCTAAATTTTAGTATAATAGTGTTAACTGGAACATTTTTGATAACAATGTTATAAAAAAAACAAAAAAACATGTAATAAAATTGCAAAATATTAAATAGTTTTAAAGTGGCTATATAATTTAATAAAAAATAAATTATAAAAAATAAATTAATACATAGTAAATAACATCTAAAATAGGTGGGAATCCCTGAAAGCCCTTATACCTCACAATAATAAATAATAAACAAAAACTACTAAATTGTTCTGTCCTTGACCCTCTGTGGTTGATGTTAGTATCTTCTGGGATGTCCCTATCTCGCAATGGTACAGAAATGTTTAAAAAATCCTGGAGAGTGAAATCTTACCTGGAAATGTCATGAAAATTAAATTACTTTGAGTTTTTCTAACAAACTAACAAAGCATTAATTAACATCGGTTCATTGTTTTGAGCTAATGCAAATTTACATGGGTAAGGTTCACAATAACGAGCAAAAGTTAAGGGTTTGAAACTATAAAAATAGCACAGCACTTTTATATTCCCATCAGTTTCTACAAACAAACATCTCAAGGAAACAGGATTTTATTTTTCTTCACTACATCCATCCTCTGCCTCCCAGCGGCACCCTGATGCTTTAATTAGCGAGTGTGGGATTGGTCTCTCGGCGTGTTTTTTCCTCGGCTGCTCTGTATTCAGGCGTTTTGCTCTGATAAACTGGAGAGCGGCCTGAAAATGACAGCAGCCACAGGACCAATAACAAGGGGTTTGGGAAGAGAAGCGCTCAATCCTCCATGTGGTTTAGATGCTTTCAGAGACCCCTAATCAATACTGAAATCAATGGCAGGAAATCAGACAGTAGCTTTTAGGATTAGCATGGATTTTCTTAGTATTGGCGCTGGACTAAACACTGAAATGTAGTTGTCATAGAGTTTGTATAAAAATGTGTTTTGGGTGAGTCAACACTGGCATTAACAGGTAAACCAAAGCTGAACAATGGACTTATCTAGGACTAGCACTAAAAACTTCATGATCTAACCAAGACCCATATTGCGGCCTAAAAGCAGACTTAAGTTAGCTTTAAATCAGTGGTTCTCAACTGGTGGGTCAGGATCTAAAAGAGTTTGAATATAGTTTCAATGTTATTTTAAGGCTAAGTAAAGTTCTCAAACTGTGGTACAGGTACCACTGGTGGTACATAGGCTGCTTCTGGGTCTTTTGCAATGCAAGTTCTTATTTAAAACCAGTTGTATTCCTAGTTTAGACCTGGACTGGACCTTGTTTATTCCTGGTTTAGTCCTGGATTTGTTCTTGTTTAGACCTGGTTTAGAGCTGGTTTAGACCTGATTTAGTCCTGGATTTGCCCTTGTTTAGACCTGGTTTAGCCTGGTTTAGTCCTGGTTTAGTCTTGGTTTAGCCTGGTTTAGTCTTGGTTTAACCTGGTTCAGTGCTGGTTTAGTCCTGATTTAGCCTGGTTTATTCCTGGATTTGCCCTTGTTTAGTCCTGGTTTAGACCTGGTTTAGCCTTAGTTTAGTCATAGTTTAGCCAAGGTTAATTCCTGTTTATTCCTGGTTTAGTCCTGGATTTGCCCTTGTTTAGACCTGGTTTAGCTTGGATTAATCGTGGTTTAGCCACAGTAAAGTTCTGTTTAGTCCTGGATTAATCGTGGTTTAGCCACAGTTAAGTTCTGTTTAGTCCTGGATTTGCCCTGGTTTAATCCTAGTTTACTCCCTGTTTTGTCCTTCTATAGCAATGCATTTTTCTGTTATTCCCTATTTTACCTCTTGGTTTACGCATTGGCAAGTCAAAAAATTGTTTTATTTAGGTCCACTAAAGATGACACTAAAGCCAGATATTTTCTGAGATTGTGTTTGGTGTGAGAAGTTTGAGAATCACTGTTATACATTAAATTGTGAAACAGATTTTGAAATACATAGCGGTAGTAATTGTGATTAGGGACGCTCCCATTGGCTTGTTGGTCTACAAAGTTTTCCCACAAAGTTTGCCCACACAGTGAGAATTGTCGAAGCCATTAGAGATGCCACAAAACATGTTTTTTTTTTCTGAATAATGTGCATCCCTAATCTGTACAATGACAGACGTGATCGTTGACATAGTCATTACACATTTTACCACTGTAATGTTTTAACATGTCTCTCAGCAGGAGCTTATGTCCGCTCACGCCGGATCTGTCGCTAATAATTGCTCCCATGTTGTCATCCTGGCTGCTTCACGGTGTGTGGCATTTAAAGCTGTAAATAAAATCCTGTGTCAGAAGCTCCACGCAGCCGTCCCCTCAGCCATGTTTCTATCAAACGGAGACAGAGGGAACCATGTGTGATATTTCCAACACCGCCAAGCTCCTCTCTTGTATCCGTCTTGACCTCTATGTGAGATGTTTCCACTCTGACGCTGCCATGTCATTTGACGGGGTGTTATTCTTGGTCGAGCAGCAGCAGTTGGCACGGTTGGGTCTGCGAGCGGCACATCTGTTTTTTAATCCACACACCGGGTGGCCGCTGAAAGGCACCAACCGCTCCCTGGATCTCAACTTATCCGCGAACTCGCATCGCAGATAAAACTGCCAGCGGTACCACAGCATCTGGCCAGCAGCAGTTGTGAGGCAGCCAGGCAGAGTAGTAAGCGAGCAAGCAGGCTGACGTTTAAATATCGCCAGCCTTTTTATAAATGTTTATCGACACATTTTAATATTCACAGTAAATAAGGACGTGAACACCTGTCTTTCTCAGAAGAAAGAAAAGACAGGTTGTTTGATGTTGGGGAACAGCTTCTGGCTTAACTTTTATCACAGCACGACTCCAACAAACAGACAGGACAGCGAGCAAGCAAGCAGCCAGCTCGCAGAAGTGATTATGTGTAATTATTCTTTTCAGTGATCCGTGACAAATGAGAAGAGTGGAAGGAAGCCCATCACTCTGTATCAACAGGCCACTGGGTTAGAGCTGCTTGTTTTGGATGCTAATTGCCTGTTCACATGCGTGTGTCTTACATGTCTCTTGAATTACTACCTCGCTGTTATTCGAAAGTCCATTTAGACAACTGTGTTAATGACTTGTTTGGTTCATCTCCTTCAGTGTTGATGTTTATAGCAAGTGTCCTATTGACGTTGTGTTTTCTCTTCTCTCTTATGACGTACTGCAGTGATACAGCTACTAATGGTGTTTTTATATTGGGATAGCTGCACTTGAAGTTGGGCGCTAAATCAAATTAGTTCAGTTACTTTGTGTTTTTCATTTTTTATTAATTTTAAACTATCCAAATTGTAAAATCAAATTTAGCAGAAATTAGTATCCTTCAAGTGCCGCACTGTTTCCTATGTTGTCGCTAATGCTACTGTTGCTCCAGAGCAGCTTAAATACTGACTGTGGGGACTCTGCAGACACTAAAAACACAAATAACATGTGTAATGTCCACATTTGGAAGGGGGCATGTTTGGCAGCAGTAACTTATGTGTCTTTGTTTAAGTGTGCTAATTTGCTACATGCTCTGGAGTTTGTGTCTTTTCACAGGCCTTGTATGATGAATAAATTATAATAAACCTGGTCTTTAGAAGCAGAGAGGGCTAAAACATTTACTGCTTTTTTATACAGACATTTAGAACATATTTAGCAAAAATATGTATATAACTAGGCAACAATCTAATTTAAAAAATAATAAACCTAAATAGCTTTTTATGCCAACAAGAGAAAAAAAAAAGAGAAAAAAAATCTAGATTTAAATTTTTAGCCATATTGCCCAGCCCTAGTTGCAATATTAGTTAAATCAATATTTTGCAATAGACATGGATTAGCCTTTGGATTGATCTTAGTCCTAGTCCTAGTTTAGTACTGTTTTATCAGGTTTTACACCTGTTTTAATCCAAGTTTGTCTGCTTTCAAGCGTTTCGTCCTGGAATCAGTGTTGTACAGTCATGACTATTGTGGCTGGTTTAGTTTTAGTTTAGTCAGGGGAGAATGGCCATACTGGTTCAAGACAGCAGAAAACCATCTCTGAATGCTCAACACTTCAAACCTTAAAGCAGACTGGCTACAGCGGCAGAAGACTAAACCGAAGTCCACATTTAAAAGTGATATCTTGCAGTTAAGACATAAGCTGTGATAAGAAATAAGCCGGTCTTGCTATGTGTGGTCTAGCAGTGTAGCCTTTAACCCAGTCCAAGTCGTCCCGTCTCAAGACTCCAAGTACTTCCCACCCTCTGCACCTGTCCCCTTCTCCATACAGGCCTGTCTTTGGTCTAATCCCTCCAGATCTGAGTGACAGCTGACCATGTGCGCTCTCAGCACACTGGGTCTTTACTGCGCTTTTTAAAAATCACTCTCACTTAACAACTCTGGCTTGTGTTTTCTTGGAAGTCTGAACACAAGTGGCCAGCTCTTGTTGCTCTGTTCACACCTGGCACTGACATGTGTACTCATATATGTTTGAGCGAAATCCAATCCCCACGGCCCAGTGCTGTAGGACATTAACACTTAAAACTGAGCCAATCAGTTTAATGTTAAAGGGTAATAGGACACTTGTAAAAGCATTGCATTATAGTGACAAAGTTATTGTATCTTGTTAAAATGCAGTTTTTATTCATTGAAACTAACTTAATTTTGTGTTTAAACAGATTAAGATTAGGAATGGGTACTGTTAAAAGATACCTTCATGGTATTGAAAGAAAAGTTACAATACTATTGGCATTGACTTTTTTTTTATTCAATACCAAGTTGCAATACCTAGTGGGACCTTTAATGTTCCATTGCATGTATGAATCAGAATAAATCACAAAAACTACTGGTTTTAACTTACAGCGAAGAATTTTTATTCATTATTATTGTGTTTTAGGATTGTAGAAGATAAACTAGCTCACCATAGGTTTTAGAAAAAGTATTGCTCAGGTACCGGTGTCAAAAACCAGGTATTGTTTAAATACTGGTATCGAAAAAATCTGAACAGTACCCTGCCCTAATTAAGAAGAAGTAGTCATGAGCATTTGTGCCAGTGCCAAGCCTAGGTAAATGGAGAGGTATTAGGAAGGGCATCCAGAGCAAAATCTTGTACCAAATGAATATGCAAATCACTGAAAGCTATAGGCCAGATAAATTGCTGTGGTGACACTTGAATAGAAAAGCCATACGAAAAAAAAAAAGCATTATACTAAAACTTTGCCACTTTTTGCTGGTGTTGATTTGAAACATGTGCCAAAAAGTTTCATAAAAAAGTCAGTACTGAGCTATAGAACAAATAATTTCTTGATACAGATGGGACAATTTCGGCAACCTTATAAGGGATGGCCCAAGGAACAAATGACTTTTTTGGTGTGTGTTTTGAACACCTGGAACCAGCATTTTGTTACTAATTGGATTGCCTTGGCTGTGGTCAGTGCTACTTTGGTGCTTTTAGGGGGACTTATTAATTACAGACAAAGTTATGCATGAAATTGTAAGGCAAGAACCATTCACGTTCACAACTTTCCATTACTCTTGAGATGAAATCAACCCTGGCCATTCAACAGCCAATCACTCGCGGCACATTTTCAAGTCTGAACAGTGCAATGCTCACACACAGCGACTTCACTCACTCCATTCCCATGCTCTGAAACATTATGTAAGTAGTACCTATATGTAAATGATATGTAGCAGGTAGAAAGAGATCTCATTGTGGGAACGATGCGTTGAGGATGATATGGGAACTGCCATCTCCTGGAGTCATTACTGACAGTGGTATGTGTATAGAAATAGTACAGGCTGCTCATTCACAGTCTCTCCATTTATCCTGAGGTTTACCTCCTGCGTGCGTTCTCCTTACTCCTCAGTGTCAGCTCTCAAAGAAGTGGGACGCACACACAAATTTCCCCAGGCGCTTTATATTTTTATACACGGACATATTCACACTTTATAGAATGAATTATATTTTCGATTAGATGGAGAACATTTTTAAACCACTGACTCACTCACAGGATGTGACTGTCAACAGAAAAATCCACGTTTATGAAGAGTTTTGAATTGAACCAAAAACAAAAAAGTCTAAAAATAAGTCATCTGGACATAAAGACAAATTATAGAGGTCTTGTTTTAGAAATTTCCTTGTTAGAAAAAATTGTAACAATGGTAAAGATAGAGTGCTCAAACCTGGACTCGAACTGAGCATCTTCTAGTTAAGGGGTAAATGTGCTGTCCATTGTGCCACAAACCCCTATATCGCTCCAAACAGTGATCAAGGCCCATACAAAAAACAAATCATTTGTTATTCAGTGTCCCCTTGTGGGTGGAGTTAGTATCTTTGATCCTATCTCACAATGGTTCGTAAAAAAATCCAGGATTTCCCAAAAATTTCACCAAACTTTGAGCATTTCGTTTTCAGTTACCTTAATAAAAGACTAACAAAAGAACCAATAAACAAATTTCAGTGATAAGATAAAAGTCTTAGTTAAAATAATTATCTGGGTCTAAGTGCATTGGAAAGTGGGTGTAGTGGAAAAAATGTGAGGGAAAAAAATGGCAATACTCTTGAATTGTTATTCACTTTTGAAAAATAGCTGCAAGAGCCCTGAAAAGTTTTTGGAAATATCTCTTACACTGCAATCATTTAACTTGCATCATGAAAAGTTTCCACCTTTAGAAAAGAAGTTGACATTTTTATATATTTTGGGGTCTGTTGGAGTGAGTCTCAGTAGCACAAGTCATTTTAAAATCCCAGAGATGTCTTGAAACATTGACAATTTGCTGAGCTTTTTTGACAGAACATGATATCTTGTTTTCAACACATGCATTTTAAAATCTCCAGTCCATCACAGTTTGTTAGTTGACAATATAATTACCTCTACCATTGCCAATATTGGTTTGTTTGTTAGTCTGTTAGTAAGGTAACTCAAAAAGTAATTGTCAAATTTTGATTACATTTTCAGGAAAGATGGGTAATGGGCCAAACAAAGAAAAAAAAAAAAGTAATTTCTGGAGTGGATCTGTGGAGCTTTGTGTCTAAATAGATGGAGCATTTACCCCAAAACCAGAAGATCCCCAAGTTCAGGTCTGGATACTAAAACTTTACCACTAGGAGAGACAGCCACCATTGCCTTGGGGGAGATCTGTGCTCTCCAAGTCCTTCAATTTTTGACTGGCCATAACTTTTGCCCATAACTTAGAAAATTTACAACTAAGTGCTACACATTTTACAGGTTAAAAACATCAAAGGGTGTAAAACTATGTCCCGTAATGTCATTATTCTGGTCCATCTAGGTTCAAAAGCTATGGACCATAGGAACTTAGTTGTTCTGCAAAATCTCACTAACATTTAGCATTTTGTACTACACTAAATTTAAGCCTTTGTGATACCAAATACATTAATAAGTCAGCTCCCAAATACGTTCTTGCAGCATTTACAGCCCACTGCAGGAGTTAAATAAAGATACCACTGTAGTTTGTTCAGTAGAGGTGACAGTGTTAAACAAATGCTGGCGGTCTGTTCCTGATAAACCTGTTTGTTCACATGCAATTCCTCAAAGCTTTAAATCAGTCCGTGACACAATGTTATGTAACGTTTCACAGCCTCACACCGCTCTCTGCGACTGAAATTGGAGGCATGTGGTAAGCGTCCATACATGCCCAAATCTCTATCCAGCTTTTTTACCATTTTGACTTCAGCCCAAATAAATAACATGCTCGAAAGTAACCTCTCTGTAAAACCAGTTAGGTAGTGATTAGCTTGACGGTGCTACAAATTGATTTTTTTTTTTTTATTTACACACATGCCATTTCTTGCCCCCAAAAACATGTCCTTGTAGTCAAGAAGGAAGTTGTGTGTTGTCAAAGTGGCCATCAACCAAAAAAGTCCACGCTCCAATGCAGGGTTGGGTGATACATCAAATCAAATCAAATTAGTTCATTGAATTTGAGGTTTTAATTTTGGAAGATGTCAAAAACACTGTGTATATCCTATCATAAAATCAAATTTAGCAACAATTGCATTCTCCAAGCGCTGCACTGTCCACTATGTTGTGGCTAGTGCTGCTGTTAGTGTCCAGAGCATCTTAAATACTGTCTGTGGAAACTGCAGACAGCATGGGAAAAAAATCTACTAAAATTGTAAATCTTCTGAATATAAAAGAAGGTTTAGTTAGTGCTCTCTTAGTGCTGCTCTGGGCGCTAGCAGCAGCATTAGCCACAACATAGTGGACAGTGCAGCGCTTGGGGAATGCAATTCTCGCTAAATACGTTTTTATGATGGGATACACAGTATTTTTGACCAAGATACCAGATCTTGCATTGTTTAATAACTAAAGCCTAAACTACTAAAGTTTTTTGGGGTTCCCTCTTTCCTAGGAACTATGCCTACTATGCGTTTTTTCTTACCTACTGGTTTTCTAGAAAATCCTAAACACCAACAACAAACTGCTGACAATACAGCATATATTATGTATGTATGCAAAATGTGAGATGACAGTCAACAAAGCAACATGAGCAACATCATGGCTCATACAGGTAAGAGATAAAGATCTGCTTAGCACAAAAAAAATGTTGCAGCATCAAAGAGTTCTGGAGTCAAAAGTGAAACAGAGCAATGACCAAGCTATTGTAAAATGTTGTTAAACTGCACTTCGGCCCTAAAACCTGTGCAGACTGAACAATGACAGCTGTGTTTGCTGCCTTGTATTGTCAAAGCTGCTGTAAAAAGGTGCGGTGTCTTTGACATGATGTAATCAAACTCTGCAGTAATGCTAGTATTAAAAGCTCCATTTCAATTACCTGGTCACCAAACAACCAGTCAGAAAACACTCAGGGAGCAAACATTTCTATCTACATTCTTTATGTCTTCAATCACACCATGACACAAGGTTTTCAAACAAGATCCACAATGTTTTCAAGTCTCTGATATATATTTATTTTTTTCTTAAAATGCTCCATAGATGTGGCAATCTAGATGAATGAACAGCTGAAGTTATGTGTACATAAAAGCATTACGTAAAAAAAAAAATACACATCAACCAAAAAATGTTAGTATTCTACACAGATAAGAGCATGTGAGATGTGGATGCAGTCTTGCAAGTCTACACTGTCATAATGACTGGCACTTAATTACATTATAACATGTAGACAATGGCTGTAATTACATTTACTTTGATAGCATACATCATATTCATGTCATATAATTTATCATTATTCAAAAAACAGATTCCAATTTATAGTACAAGGTTTGTGTGTGTACAGCTGTTTCTCTGTAAAGTGTAAATGTCAAACCACAATGAAAACACACTGATCATATTTTGGGTCTATCACCTTGCCCTAAATCTCCAAATACAAAACTAGTAGGGTCTAAAATTGGCTCACAACATCAGCAGCACTTTCTGAGGACTTGCCAGGTACCTACCTTCCCCAAACATTTGTTACAGCGCATACCCAATCTGAACAGGGGTGCTTTAGGCCCAGTGGTGGGACCCCTATGAACCAGTGCTAATCAAAGCTAGCGTAATCTCTGAATCCTCCGTGCTCTTGTCCCAGGCCCAAATCAAACA
The DNA here is from genome assembly GCA_020698575.1 of Bostrychus sinensis. NCBI lineage: Eukaryota > Metazoa > Chordata > Actinopteri > Gobiiformes > Eleotridae > Bostrychus > Bostrychus sinensis. Next base: position 10,604,741 of record CM036247.1, read on the forward strand.
AAGGCCTGGATTAACTGTTCCTCCATCCACTGGCAGAAGTTAACAGTATCCAGCACTGCAATTAGGAGACCCTCAGGCAGCCCCCCCGGGACGCTGTGATGGGCCTATGGAGCAGACAACTACAGCTGATAAACAGGTCTAAATGAGTGGATATGGGTCAGCAGAGACCAGGACAAAGTCAAGGGCTTGGCTTTGGCAAAGATTTAACAGAGTGAGCTCCAGGGAAAAGTACTGGAAAATATAGTGGCTGCTCTAAATAAGACCAAAGTACTTCAGTTGTACAGATACCACTAATACTTACAATTTACTCTAAGTAGCTTTATGGTCCTGGCTTCTTGAATACAGATATTTTCACACTTTTTTTCCAGCATGAGGAGCCACTCATTAGCATGCAGTCAGGCAAATTTTTAGCTCGCAAAACGGAAGTTATTTTTAAAACTAATTTTCATAAATCAACATATGTGGTATTATATTCATCTGTACTACCTCCTGTTGCGGGACAAAGACCACTGCAGCTCATTCTGAAAGGCACTGCTCTTTTTAGCATAAGGAAGAACAAAAAAGGTATTTGTTTCTTTCATTCAACAAAAAAGCATAGAGCGCTGATTTCACATTACCACCTCGGAAAATATTTGACTTCCCAAATACCATCTTTAATAAAAACAAATCTTGGGAGGGATATGGGATTAACACAGAAAAATGCATACTAAATAACAGAGGTGGGAAAAATTATAATTTTTCTGATGCATTAATAGGTTATTTAAAAAAAATCAGAATCAATTCAGAAAAGCTAATAAACTGGATTTTGTAAAGACTACAAATTATTAAAGTGCAATACAAATCTTATGTTACTGGGTTGCACAGAGTCAGCTCTGGCAAATGCTAACAGAATTTGCTACTGCAACATATCGATTATTAGTTTTGCTTTTTGGAGTAAAAAGTGCTTAAAATGATGTTTCAGATAAAAAAATATAGAATTAATGCTGACATGAACCAGAAAGGCGTCTGATGCATCAATTAATCACTTGAATGAATTGAATCGTGGGCCTCTGAATCTATATCAAATCGAATCATGAGGTGCCCTGAGATTCCTACCCCTACTAAATAAGGACAAAACAAGGCTTTTACCAGGACTAAGTTAGGGCTAAACCAGGACTAAAGCAGGCCAAAGCAGTGGTGTAAACTTCAAATTTAATCCCCAATCAGAGAGGAACTAAAATGGGACTAAAACTGGCTCTAAACTCAAGGCTTTCAACACACATTTCACATTGATACCAGTCTTGGGCTCATTTGTGTTGTGTCCACATGAGCTCAGATACCAAAGAGCCTTGATCCCATAGATGGACACTTAGCAAACACACAAATGGGTAAAGTAGCACTCAAGAGCCTCACATCATTATTCCTCTCACTTTCAGAAAAAAACATACAACACTAATGGCTCTGACCGCAGCGCCACGGGCCACTAAATACCACCGTGTCAAAATGCAGGGAGACAGTGGCCGGGTCATCATCAGAAGTGTTCTCATATAACAGCTGCAAGAGGCCTGTGGTGAGTAAAGTGCCCCGGACCAAGGCCAAGAGTAGTACCTCTGCCACTACGACGACACAGGCTAAGTATAACGCACAGTAGGAAACTTGGCAGAAAAGACATGCGTTTGGTAGCTGGCAATATGATACAAGGAGACGCAGTGGGCATAAAGATTAGGCAAATATTAACTATATGGGGCTAAAGTGTCAGTGCCAGGGTAGAGAACATTAGCAAGTGGCAAGATAGTGGTTTCATTTGAATGTGTCATTTAAACTGTCCGATAAAAGCCACAGCTCTACTTAAAATAAATAAAATCTGACTAGGATTTCCTAAATCAGTGGTTCTCAGACTGTGGCTGTCTCTGGGCTTCTTTCGGTGGTACTCAGGAGTGTTTGGAAGTTCAAGTCCTGGTTTAGTCTTGCTCTGGTGGGACCTAATTTTAATGTGAAGACCACTGCTTTGTTGTTTAGGCCTTGTGTAGTCCTGAATATAGGCCTGGTTTAGTTCTTGTTTAATGTCATGTTTGTTCTGGTTCAGGTCCAGTTGTAATCCTGGTCTTTGTCCTGGTATAGTCCTCGAGTTTGTGGGCTTCTTCTGGTGGTACTCAGGAGTGTTTGGTAGTTCAAGTCCTGGTTTAGTTTAGTTTAGAGCCAGTTTTATTCCTGTTTTAGTCCTGCTCTGGTGGGACTTAAGTTTAATGTGAAAACCACTGCTTTGTCCTGGTTTAGGCCTTGTGTAGTGCTGAATTTAGGCCTGGTTTAGTTCTTATTTAAAAAGGTACTTCTGTTCTGGTTCAGGTCCAGTTGTAGTCCTGGTCTTTGTCCTGGTATAGTCCTCGAGTTTGTGGGCTTCTTCTGGTGGTACTCAGGAGTGTCTGGCAGTTCCAAGTCCTGGTTTAGTTTAATTTAGAGCTAGATTTATTTCTGTTTTAGTCCTGCTCTGATGCGACGTAAATTTAATGTGAAGACCACTTCTTTCTCCTTATTTAGTGTTGGATTTAGGCCTGGTTTGGTTCTTGTTTATAGTCATTTTTTGTTGTGGTTAAGGTCCAGTTGTAGTCCTTGTATATAGTCTTTGGGTTATATTATTGTCCAGTTTAGACCTAAGTTAAAATTTGGCTTGTTTTTGAATTACCGTCTGGATACAAATATTTTTTGTGCATGTATTTTGTTTCGAATAACAACAGTACTATTTATAAGGCAGTGGTTCAGCCCGAAAGTAATCAGCTACAATTTCTGTTTTTATTACGGCTCTCTGGGGAAATTGTGTCTGAACAGGAACATGGTTTTAATACAGAGATAAACAGGATGTAGGTTTTGTGAGTCAAGGACAAACCACTATTTTACAAAACACTGCTCTGTTTATGTACAACAGCAAGGGAGCACTCATTTCAAGCCATAAAAATAGAAAACATTGTAATGCCACTTCAGTAGCACAGACACTTACAGATAAACTCAAAAACAACCGTGCATTTCTTCAAAGCTATAAGTACTGTTGTCTTGAATAACTAAACACTTTTTCATTTGACTTCAAAGCTAACTACAAAATTGATTAGTTGTTTTGTGCTTGCAGTATAACAACACACTATGGGCTCTGAAAGCATGTATCTAAGCAGTAAAAGTACAAGCGCAGACCAGAAAAGGCCCAGGGAGAGTTGCAGTTCTTTATAGTGCTCCCCAGTGGGACGTCCTCCCTGGGGAGTTTAGAGACCTGTAGCCAGAAGCATCTAGTGTGACTGCAGGTTTTACATTCACTGCACACATGAGGTGATATTAAGTGTATTTTTATGTATGTATGTATTATGAAATATTACAAAACATTTATTAAGTAATTGGTGTCTGTTGTCATTCATCAAGATCGTGACATACCAAGATCATTTTTAGAAATGTAATTTACAAGTTTTCAAATAATGCCCATATCCCTACTTGCCTGCCTGTTCAACTAAAACTACTTGCTGCAGTTAATTTGCTGCTTACCTTTTTAACTAAGAAGAACCACTGGTACTGTATAAAACACGCAATAAATCCAGCCGCCAATGACCTCTCACCATGACAAGCATCCCAAAGATGAATTAGTGAATCTAAAATGTCCCATAATTAATGAAGGAGAGAGTAAATGGTTGTCTGCCAGTGTCATGAAATGAAGCTGTATGCATGAATTCAACTAGGAAGAGTTCTTTTCCCTGTCTACACCCTATCACCTGTCTGTCACTGTCAGCCAACCACAGCCTGCCACCTATGCCTCTCATCCAATCACCTCTAAAGCCATAGACATATGCACGTCCTCTCTTCCAACTCCACCGCAGCAGCAGAACCATCAGCCTCCTCAGCCTCCATCTATACACACATATAGCGATAAAATTCCCCTCAAACTCTCCCGTCATCGCATCGCTGTTGTCTAAGTGCCAAAGTTTATTCCTTCAATAAATCATCCACTTCACTCATTTGTCTGTGTTTGTTTTAAGTCTCTTCTGGTTGACTTTATTTTAACCAACTTCCACTTGACCCACTAACTTTTCTTTGGTTGCAACACAGTATCTCTTAAGCAGATTATTAAGTAGTTTAGCACAACTAGTGCTAAACTACACTACTAAGCCCTACACTACTAAGTGTAGGGCTGAACAATTAATTGAAATCAAATCAAAATTTCAATTGTCAGCAATTAGCAAATCACAAAGACTGCAATTATTTAGGTAATATAATGTGCTCTAGAGAGAACAACATATCCCTTCTCCAAAGCGTCTTAAGTTTAGACCTCTACAGATATCTAAAAGGCATGTGATTCCTTGTAGTAGCAGTAAATGTTTCAGTTTTCTCACAAGTGTTATTGCTCCATCACATTAAAATGTATTAAGAAGACTGAATATTTCTTTTTTAAAATATATCGTAAATCTCATTGCAACTGAAATATCTGTCAGAAAAATCGCATTTAGATATTTTTGCTAAATTGTTCAGCCCTAATAATGCAGCTTTCCCACTTTTTACAAGCTCCTTTGTAAATATGATTTTTGTTAAACTGCAACAATAGTTAGAAACATACAACAAATGTTAATGGAAGATGCCGTAAAAATGTATCATTATCAATATGTAATCTACTGCAAAAGACAGCCTGAACTGCAATGATAGACAGTCTCAGTTTAAAAGTCATTATAGTGTATTTGGCCAATGAATGGAGCATGCCATCGCCAGAAAGACATTTTATTTTCATTATAATTGCATTACAAGTTCCATGTTTTCCTAATAATAATGTAAAACAGTTTTGAAAGTATTTGAGTGAAAAAACAACCATTAAACAGTATTTTTCGTGTTCCCAGCACTTTGGCTCTCTTGACTGTGATGCCGCTGACTCATGTAATGGCCCCTCTCTCGAACATCAACAACAACAACAACAACAACAACAACAACTGCTGAACGACACAAACCAACAGCTGCGGCGCAATGCATCTTCCCTTTAATGTTCACAGCTCTGTCACAAAGTGAGTCTGACTGTGAGAAGTTCAAAGACAGACAAAAAACCACGGCTTCCTCACAGCTTATGCTTTGTAATAACCAGAAATAGTATAAGAAAAATAAAAATATGTGATTACTATTTTAGAATATTGTTAAATGATTTGTGACTTGTATAATTTGGACTGACCATCACCAATGAAGCTTGAGCTACTTAGATACTTTAACTTTATTAGATTAAAAAACATGTCTGGGTGTGCTTATTTGTGCTTAGAGAAGACAAATCACAACCAATTAACTGCATGTGTGTAATGTCAGTGCCCAAGTAGCGAACAATAGCAAGCAGCTTGACATTTAGCCATTGTATTCACAGAAGCAATAAAGGCTAAGCCCACAGAAAAAAGAGGGTATGCGGTTTTAACCTTGCTCAGAGCAAGACACTTCACCCACATTGCCTACACCAGTCACAGTATGTGGTTGGTTGCGACAGGAAGGAAGGGGATCCAGGGTAAAAACCTGCCCAATCATTGTGCAACTGGTTTGCCGTGGCGACCACTATAACAAAAAAGAACACAGCAGAAAGATTTTCTTTTCTTCACAGAAGCAACACACTAAAAATCACTAAATTTGTATGTTATTCCAAATAAGTAGTTACAGAAGATAGTTTATCAATATTAGGACTGCACAATAAGGGAAAAATATACAATATTCAATAACTATGTCGAATACTGCGATAATAATATTTTTACAATTTTTAAAATATGGCCTGCTATTCTGACATATAAAGTAAAATTCACTTAAAACAAAAATAAGTCCCTGTGTTCACCAATCAAAACAGCGTCAAAATTTAAAACTCAAACACAGACTAAACCAGGAATAAAACAAAGCTAAATTGTGACTAAATTAAGGAAATTACTTTTTCAAACATTTGTATTTAGTCACAACACATTTTCATTTAAGGCTCTGGTAGGAAAATGATTCTGACAGTGAGTCTCTGTCAGATGGAAGACCATAGCATTATTGCAATATATTTAGATTCTTGCAATACAAATATTGCAATAACAATAATTTGGCAATATGTTGTGCAGCCCTAGTCGTCAATATGCTCAGACATACTTTATCAAGTTAACTTAGCGACAGTACTGACAACCAGTCATTTTGTTATCTGAAACATCTTATTTACTGGTTTAAGTTTGGAGGAATCTATTTTGCAGTTGGTGATACTGTAAAAACAATAAACTTGAATATGTATATTGTGCAACATACACCAGAACCATAGAAAGGTAAAGTATGTAATACTACACTGGTGTCAGATTTCCTCAGGCTTAAACAACCATAAGGCTGATTTCAAAGTCCATAAGGATTAGCACCACTACTGGCAAAAAACAGGCTTACCTCACTACATCTCATTATCTAATTCAACAGCAGCAGGACTTGAGCTTGTACACCTTTTCTTAGTACTACCTGATGAGACAGATATCATATCAACAGCACTGGGACACACAGCCTGTCACTCTGCACTTTGTCAGCCTTAGACAAAATCAATGGGACAGTTAATTTAGTGCAATGGGACACCCCCGGGAGCCCATCAGCAGCAGTAGTAGCAGCAGCAGCAGCACTGACCTCACTGTACACAGCCCACAGGCACAAGGCACAAGCTTGTCAAAACAGCAATGGGATGGGAAAGATACAATCACTGAAGTGGGAGAGGCTTTTTAAAATATGTGAAAACAAACATGCATAGTTCACTTTAGCTTCAGACCAAAGGTGCTATGCCAAGTGGGGCAGGTGACAGCCACAGTTACCACATTACAAAAGAGTTTAGCCTATAAGCAAATTCAAGTTAATGCAGTATTTGTGAACCATGGAGGTTCAATTTTCTATGTTACAAAGTCAGACATAGTGGTCTAGTATGGCAATATAATAGCTTAAAGTATTTAAACATTTGGAGAGTGGAGACTACCAGGGCTAATTCACCATTGTGATAGGGCTAAAGCCTTGGGCACAATATGCAGTATAGTGCCCAGACATGGACTCAAACTGAGGATATTCTACTTCAGGGATCACTGCTCTATCTGTTGAGCCACAAAGTCCTAATATTTGGGATGTAACCATAGTCAGATCCCACAGTATGTTACTTTTAACCTCACAGTACAAAATTTATTGTGATATTGTGAAGAGGCTCATGTTACTGTAGTAGTGATGCAAACAATAACAAAATTTATTCTCTAAAAATGCCTGCCCCTGACAAGTCTTTAGCTCCATAATTACTGTCATACAGCATTTCAAAAGATTAGGCCTAAATAAGTGCTTAATAACTGTGATTTTTTTCAAAGATGCAAAATTGTCAAGTCAGGAAAAGGAGGATGTTCTCGAACACCGGGAGAGAGAAATTAACAAGTGGTGCTGCATGTGACCATTTGATACTGACCGAGTCTACAACAATATTGAAGACTTTGCTTTCGCAATATCGGCAATATTGTTATATCCCTACCTAATATCTCACAATAGTATACAAAGGTGCCGCCGGAACCCTCAGTGGTAGAGTTGCAGTGCTTATACACAACAACTAAAGCCTGCCATGGCTGGTTCCAGTCTGGACTCCAACAGTTTGCCTACTATGCTCTGTCCTATCACTAAAAATATATTTAAAAAAACAACAGTTGAACAGTGAACTGTTGAACAGTGAACTGTTGTTTTTAGGTTGGGCACAACCACAACAACAAAACCACAGTGTGAATGATGACAACTTTTATTCCACATCTATGTAGTGTATGTTTGTTTTGCAAGTCAAACATACTTCGAGATAGCATCAGTATATTATCACAGCTAGAAGTCATATAAATAAAGCTTTAGCTAAACTCATGTATTAATAGAAGTTACAAGGTGGTACACAAGTTCCCCTTAGGTAATCCTAAGATTGAAATGTGAATTTGTGCTATGAACAAGTGTGCAAGCAATATGCAAATGAATAAGAAAAGGCTTACAACTTTTCCACATGTTGATGACATGACAAGACATCAAATCCAACATAATTTTTCTTTATTTCCAAGCTGCTTTTCTGACTACAGTTGAGGTTTATGAGCATTTGTCAGCACAGAAAGATGCATAACAGATGAGGAACTTCAGAAAGACTTTAGTGTAATGACTGATTCAGATATAAAACATGTTGCAACTCTGTGGTAACTATGACTCAGCCATAACAAGAAAAGCCTTATGTCAGTAATGTAAAAGCATGCCACTCTGTCCATAACTGAGTGACAAGTTATTTATGTGCATGCAAATGTTCCTGCCATCACAAAAATTTAATTAAATATTCAGTGGAAAAAGGGTGTGACACAGCACAGAGTTCAAGATGCAGACCGCAAATAAAGTAATTAGTTTCTTTCAACACAATTTTATTGAACAAGCAGGATGTACCATCTAACTTGTCATGTTTAAACTTGATCTACTACTGATTTGCATTCAAAATATTCCAAACTATGCAAGGAAACACCCTCCAATAAACACATAAATTTATAGATAGACTTGATATTTTGCCTACACAAGGAAGTAATACGCAATCACGAATGCTCACTATGTCCTGTGAAAGTCAAAAGGTCTTGAAATGCAAAAAAATATATAAACATAATTCTTTCAAGAGTGTTTGCCTACCTACTGCTGGAGCATCATACTCATCTCCCAGTAGTATCTCCGGTGCAGAATAAGCCAGTGATCCACAGCTAGTCGTCAACTTTTTTCCGGGCTGAAACTTGTTACTAAATCCAAAGTCGGTGAGCTTGACCAATCCTTGCTTTTCAAAGAAGACTACATTCTCTGGTTTGAGGTCTCTGTGTACAACGTGCAGCCGGTGACAGTAGGATATCGCGTGAACTATTTGGGCAAAGTATTTCTTCGCTAGTTCTTCCGTGAGACCTTCCTCATGTTTCATGATATAGTCAAACATATCTCCTCCATCTCCAAGCTCCAAGATGAGGTAAAGCTTAGTCTGGGTGTCTATGACTTCATAAAGGCGAACAATATTGGGGTGTTGGACCAGCTTCATGCATCGCACCTCCTGGAATAGGTGTCCCGTGGCCACTGTGTCCAGCTTGGTCTTGTCGATCACCTTCACGGCCACCTTCTCCCCGGTGAAGACGTGGCGGGCCAGCTTGACCACGGCGAAATGGCCCCGTCCCAGCGTCTTGTCCAGGTCGTACAGCCCAGCGATCTTGCCGTCATAGCCCCGTTTAAAGCCTGCCATCGCTGGGGAGGGGGCCGGGGAGAGGGAAGCCCCTGCTGAGGGCAGGGGTGTGCTGGTGGATTTGTGTGGGTCCAGCTTATCGGAGTTCATCGGCGGGTAAAGGAGAAACCCATGGCCACAGCTTTCTGGAAAATAAATGAAAGAAAATGTTATTACAAGAGGACAAGTTATTCTCTTTTTTTGGCTATTCTTGAGAACATTTTGCAGCTAAAAACTTTTCCAGTACAGGTCCAAACTATGTCCATCCAGCCTCTTTAAAACATCTAACATGAGGTGTCCCTCTGATGTACTCATTCATAATCCTGTCCATTGTATTTTCTTCACCACTTACCACCAACACTCACAAGGTATATACAAGCACAAAAATTACAGCTATAAACATCACAAAATAAGGTATAAGTGGCTACTACAGAGTTTTATGCAGCTTACCTCCAAGTTATTTTTGTCACGTTAGCCCTGGTTTAAAATCCAATGAATAAAATGTTGCAGAGATGGCCCCTATTTTAGTTTACAAGTTAAGAGAAAGATGCTAGTACTGCACAGTGCCAAATTCTGGGGTTATATGAATAAAATTAAGTCATAAAATACTAAATCCAAGCTGCTATGTAACACATGCAACACTGTTGATTTGCAATAACAGTTGTGAGTATTTAACAGCCATATACTCTGTGTCATTGCTCCTGTCTGTTTCTCCAAAAACTGCTTTTTCATATAATGTGTGGTAAATAAAATCCACATCCGAGACTGAGACAAAACTGAGTAAAACTGCAGCCGAGACCGAGATGAGACCAAGACCATAAAAAAATGGTCTAAAGACCGGTCTCAAGCATGGCCGTACACACCATAGATGTCAAAGAGGTCCAGACCTCAGTATTTTTCTCTTTCTAGACTGAACAAGATCTAAACCAGGACTAAACCAGGGTTAAACCAGCTCTAAACAAGGAATAAACCAGGACGAATCCAGGTCTAAACCAGGACTATAGGGCTAAACTAAGACAAAAAAAAAAACCATCTAAACCATCTAAACTTATTTAGGAAAAAGGCAGGACTAGACCAAGTCAAAGCAAGGACCAAACCGGGTCTAAACTAGGACTTCGGTATTTCTAAAATCCTGTGTACGGCCCTGGTCTCAAGACCAAGACCGTTCTAGGACCCTACAACACTAGGCAAAACACTGAACTATGCCTTCATCAAGCTTATGAATGCTAACGACTTTTCTCCTGGACATTTTTGCCTTGCACTAACGCATAATGTATTATAGAGAAACCCCAATGCAGTTGTTTGCATATAAAAGCATAATTTCATTCATAAACTCCATAAAGTGCGGACAACTGAATGCACCCACCTTGCCCAGCCCTCGCTATCACAGAGAGGGGGCGGTGGGCTTGTTTTGACAGGATACAGCCGCACTAATGTGACGCCTAAAAAACGCATCAGCTCTCCCTTTTACGCCCCTCAGCCTTATGTGCTAAAAACGTGCTCGCCCCCCAAAAAACTACTCTAAATGTTAAACGCTTTGAAGCTTATGTCCAGCCATAATGTAAGGGCATAAGTCAGCTGCATACGGCCAGAGTCTCAACAACATTAGCTTTCCCCTCGTTGTTCATTGATTAACGTTAGCTTTGCCCGCTGACAGTCTTAAACTTATTACTTACTTATTTCTAATAAATCAGACTGATAAGATGTATATTTAGCGGGCCTAAATGTGGCCGGGTTAGTGTAAATTAGCTTGAGCTCGCACGCAGATGTTTTTTTGTGTGTTAGCAGTAGTTAGCAGTTAGCATGTTAGCGTGCTAAAGTTACTACGGCTGGCTAGGCTCACCTCTCCAGCGGCACTTCGGTAAACATTCAGCCCCGAGTGCGCGCTGTCGAACCGGGTTAGTTTAGGTGCTTCCCGCGGTGCTCTTTGGTCTTGGAGTAGTAAAATCCTCATAGAAAACGAGTAAGGTGAAGTCTTGTTATTGTTGTTGTTGTTGTTGCAGTGGTGGTAGTGGGGGCACTCAAAAGAAGAAGAAGAAGAAGAAGAAGGTGCCTATGCCCATGGCTCATCCGTAAAACGAGGCATTGCATCGTTGGCAGCGGCAGAACCGACTCGGAACTGTTGTATCCTCCTCCTCCTCCTCCTCCTCCTCCTCCCAGCCCCAGCCCCAGAGAGAGCGGCGCCGCGTCAGGCTCCAGGAAACCAGCCGGAATTTCCTATACACAGCCTCGGTGATCTCCAGAATCAACACAAAATGAATGAGAAGTTCCCACTTGCATCATGAAATATGTTTTGTTTCAATATGGGCTGCTGCAGAATATGGGCTACATTTCATTAAAGGAAATAACTTTTTGTGTATTTTGGATATAGCTTAACGTACCATAGATCTGTGGTCAACATTAGCGCCATTGAGCAATGAGGTTGTGGGTTTGATCCTAGGGCTATGATGAGTCTGCCTAAAGCACATAGCTCCTGCCAGCACAACTCAAATAAGCTGATAATCTAACAATAATAATAATCTAATAATGATAACTAAGGCTGCTCTGGGTCACAAGAGCGATTATAAATGTATGTAACTATTTTTAATCATTTACAGGGTTAATAAATACCAGACACACTGTTTTAATCATAGTGAATAGGCTATTATCAGAGGTGAAAGACGAAAGCTAGCTCAAAATATGATTACATTATGTAGGCCGATAAGTGAACACAGTCCACAAATAGGCTTTTACTCAAGTAAAAGTTTAAAAAATATATATTTAATATAAAGTAAATGTACTATTGCCACAACTTAACCAAACCTGAAATAAAGGACAGGACCTTCTGGTTGTGAAGTGAGCACTTCCCACCAAATGATGTGCCAGAGTAAATAAATATCCAACATTACTGCCATTCAGCAAAGATGGTGTGGGTTTGATCCTCTGGCTATGATCTCTCTGAGTTGGGGTTTTAGGCTCCCATCACATATCTGTAAAAACACTAATATGTCCGAGTTTTCAACAAACCATGTCCCAGTTGTCCCCATTTTAACCAATAAAAAAGCATAGGAAGCTACAAACACATTTGTCTAAAGACTTTTGCCACTAAAATTTATTACAATGTCATGAACTTTAATGACATGTCAGAAAACTGTATGCTCTTCTTTCATTGAGCAGGTTCAAATGCACTGTGATTAATGAAAAAATATGTATACCAGTTTTTGGGTTTAAAAATCTGGTCACCCTACTCTGAGTAGAGTCTGCCTACAGCACATAGTTGCTGGGTTAAGCTCCAGCTACCAACAACTCTGAATAAAAGAAATCTACAGAAATTTACTTGGTGAGATTAAGGAAAAAAACAAAAAAAAAAAAAAAAAAAAAAACAGCTATCATAACTATATTGGTTCATTTTGTATGACTAATGCTGCACTAGATCACAAGAGACATGGTTAATTTATGCCAGACACGCCGACTGTTTTAAGCATAGTTAATATTATCCGAGATGGAAAAAAGTACAGAAATTCTGCCAGAAAGTACAGTCATCTCAAAATATTATTACAGAAGTAAAAACAATCCACAAACAGGCTATATTACTCAACTAAAAGTTAAAATAATAATAATAATAATAAAAATAAAATAATTAAAGTTTGTTTTCGTAGAAAGAACTACTAACACAACTTAACCAAACCTGGAACATGTTCAGGACCTTCTTTTTGTGAAGCAAGAGAAATTTTAGTTTTAAAAATTTATTGCACAGAAGAAACTAATATTTATTCTTTAAATAATGTACCTGAGTAAATAACTCCCAAATATGTACAAAGAATTAAGTTAATTTAAACCTCAAAATATTTTAAATGATGAAATTTGAAGAAGCAGCATGTTGTTTTAAATCAATAATTCTACTCATGTTACTTTTTTAATTCTAAAATCATTTTCACTTCCCTCCTATTTCACAGCCTAACCTGCCCCCTGTGGATGCTGTGATAATTCCGAGGTTTCCCTGAACGCACCACAAGAGCATCACCAACCGCATTCAGCTCTGACGTCAAAGTCTCTCTTTGAATGAGAAAATGTAGGAAAAGCCCAATTAAACCAAACAGAGACTAAAAGACGTGATGCCACACACACGGGCAGGGTCAGCGGGAGAATTTGGATCAGATATCAACATGTGACTCAAGAACATACACAGTTTTTACATTCTTACCATAAAACACCATACAGCCTTGCTTTGAGACAACAGTCTTTAAGTTTAACGGTAACCATGAGGCTTTTGCACGTGTTATTTGCAATACATGTATTTTTTTTTTTTTTTTTTTTGTAACAACAGAGTTCAGTTGAAAGTCATTCCCACCTGATTTTCTCGTGAAACAGTGTGCAGTGCCACCTAGAGGCAGTAAAGGACAGTACGGCTCAAGATATCCATGAGTCTTCGTTAGTTCATTATGGAACCTGTCAACACATGATGCACACATGTTCATCAGTCTGGTGTGGAGCCTACAGTAATAAGAATATCATTTTATTGTTTAGCTGTGCATTACCAGTATGTTAAATTACTTGCAATTTCCATACAAAACAGTAAACGCATCATTTTCTTCATAGTCCTCAACTAGTGTATTTTATATGATAATAGTAATTTAGCATAACTTTAAATTCACTTGTAATTTCAGTGGTGAAGGCCTATTTGGTTAAAAAAGTTTAGTTTTTTTATGACCAGTGGTGGATTGTTATGTTGCTGTGCCCTCATTGTAGATACACAATCCTACTTCAACATAAAAGATGCTGTAAAGTTGTACTCCTTTAGAAACGTCAAAATTATAAAGACAGAAGAGACCACCGACAGATTCAGTCTCTTCTATTGTGACTATTTATCAAAAATAACAAATGAGTTAAAACGTGACTGAACTTACAACAAACAAACTCAAATCATCACTAGATACACGCAGTTCAAAAACAAAATGTCCAGTTTTGGTGGGTTTTAATCCATATTTGCATGCAGGCAAACAAAAAGTAATTCAACAAAGGGTCTAAACTGCCTCTCCTGTTTGAGTGACTGATAACAAACCACAGGCCCACCCAGGTGCATGCTGGTCTATCTGTGCCTCCTGCTCTTATACACTGGTGCCCATGGCCTAACCCAACCCAACAGACATATAAAGTATGGAAAAAGAAATACAACGAAACAGATCTAAAGTACTAAACCCAAAACAATAAAATAAACAAACTAACTGCTGTGAAAAATCAACATCAAAATAAACATATTGTAAATAACAGAATAACAAGAACATAGAATATAGAATGACAGAATAAGTAATAACATAGAATAATACAAGTTAGAAAATAAATAAATAAATCTGAATACTAATAATAATCTCCTAATGTCATCAGTAATCAGCACAATTCCACATCATGATCCCTCACATCTAACACATGGATTCATTTTTGAATCTGTTTGAAATAAGTTTTCTTTTTTTACTTACGCAAATCATTTGAAAGTGAGTACTTTTATTTGAGTACTTGTTTGTTCCTTTACCTGTATTTTTACTTTGAAATTGAGTACTTCCTCCACCACAGTGAAAGAGTTTGAACCTTTCTTTTTGCAGGGGTGTGACAAGATCTTGCAATCTTGTGATCTCGCAAGATCAAAGTGTCACAAGATTCTTGTGAAGATAAAAGCCAGTCTCATATTCTGTCTTTTTACAGGAGAGAAGTTAGTGAGATGAGTTTGTAGCAAAACATTTGGCAGTATACTATATTTTTAAATTAGGAAGAGTGAGTGCATCACTCTTGGGGCCAGGTGCTCTTCAAAGATCAGTGGAACAAACATCAGTTTAAAAGCAGAAGAGGGATCTGAGGCACTCTGGCATTATTAAAAATCCTTTATTGTGTACGGGACACTCCAGCGCATTTCGAACCATGCTGGGTCTTCATCAGTGCAGACATATAATGTGCAGTCAATACCAGGTGGTCTAAAGAGTGACATAGGATCACATGGATGATCACATCCAGGATTACATATTTTTTTATACAACAAGAAAGAATAGAAAATAATAATAAAAAATAAAAACATGAGATGCTGCAAAACCAACCTAACGTGAGCGATAACTTTGATGCATTGCCACCGCAACTGAAACTTGTTCCTGGGCTTTCAAAACTGTTAATAATACTGAACAAAGCGGCGCACCTTTATGCTCAGCGCTGGACCTGGTTACAGTGTCACAGTGCTCTCTGACTAAACTTTTGTTACACTACAGCCTTATTATATGCCCCTGAGCATCCACACCACACTTGACTCCCCTAAAAATTCAGGATATTATATTTTGTCATGTATACAGGTGTTACATGCAGCAGTGATGTTTGGTGTATGCGCTGGTCCGTCTCTTCTCCTCTGCTCTCTGTCAGAAGGTGCTGGGGTGGGACCGTTACGGAGCATCTCATCTGCCAATCAACAGCCAGAGGAAGAAGATTTAAAGAGTTCATCATGGCCCAAAAAGGTGACAGTACATTTATCAAAATCTCTCTCCTCTGTTGCTGACCAGGAAGAGGCCAAAAAGAACAAAGTGTCATACATTGTGGATGCGTCTTTGAACCAGTGACGTGGCAGAAGATCAAGGTACCAATTTCAAATCGAACGTTTTTACTCATGCTCTACACACTTTGGGAGTAACCCAAGTCACCTCAGGTCCATATCATCCTGAAAGTCAAGGTGCATTGGAACGAATCCACCAAATCTTGAAATCTATGCTAAAAAAGCACTGTTCCTGAGTCCATGAGAGATTGGGATGACAGCTTCACCCTTGTGTTATTTGCTGCCCGAGAAGCTGTCCAGGAGTCATTAGGCTTCAGCCCAGCTCAGTTAGTTTTTGGACATGAGGTCTGAAAATCCTAAAGGAACAGCTGGTTACTCCAGACAAAACAGTTAAAAGCATTCCTGAATATGTTTCCACACTCAGAGAGCGCATGAAACGATTTTGTTTCTTTGGCTAAAGAGTCTTTAACCTCCTCTCAGAAAAAGAATTAAGCAGCATTTTGACAAAAAAGCAGTGGTCCACTCATTCTCATTCAGGTTCTTCTCCTCCTGCCTATAGCTGGTTCTTCGCTCTCTAGATTTTCTGGTCCTTATGTTGTAGACAAGAAACTAAGTGACACAAACTACGTCATTCACACTCCTGACAGAAGGCGCCGCTCTAGAGTCTGTCATGTGAATATGCTGAAGCTCTACTGCGCTCGGGATGACCAGACTGGGCTGGCCAGCACCTGTGATGTGAAGACAGTTTCACTTATTGCCTCTTCCACCAAGGTGAGCCCCACTGAACTTGATGATGGCTTAGTCCTGCGTAATGCTACACCCAGGGAGCCAGATTAAGCAATAGTGAAATACTGACAAATTTGTCCAGCTTCTTGTCCAATGTAGTGACATCACACAACTTATACTCGATTTCCCCACTCTATTTAATGACATTCCCTCACAAACCTCAGTTAGATCACACTGTGTGTTTACAAACCTTTCACCAATCAAGCAGCATGCTTATCGGGCCAATCCAGTTAAGAGGAAAGTAATGAAAAAGAGGCTGAGTACTTGATACAACACGGATTTGCAGTACGTGAGTAAACTGGATGTGTTAAAAGGATATTGGCAAGTTCCTCTAACCCAACATGCCTCTGATATTTCGGCTTTTGTGACTCCAGACTGCTTCCTCCAATATACTGTCAGAGGAAGAACATTTAAAGGGAGACAATGGGTGGCATGGTCTCTCTCCTCTTGTATCAGATGCTAGATGCATCTGAGTTTGAACTGTATTAAAGTAAAGTGTGTTGGTTGGGAGGTTGATTTAGCGGGTACCCTTTATACTTTGCAACATGTAGGTTTATGTTTGTTTAGACACACTAGGTTTATCAGCTGCTGCCACACTTGTATGTTTTTAAACACTCACCATTTTTTGTTAGATCAGTTAGACCAGGCTTTTGTGTTCTTTTATTTTCCAGTTTAGTCTTTTGAGTTAGGCTTTGTTTTGTTATATTCATTGCTTTCCTTTGGCACAACTGCAGTCCTCCTCCCTCCACTTGTTGTACTGTAAATACCTTCTTTGTGTGTTGGCCAAATAAAAAAAAAGCACTAGTTTGACTCTGGCTTATTTGTCTCAATGTGATTGTCTTCCAAGATTTTGGTCCTTTATTATATTAGGGACATAATAATAGGGATATTATTGGTTTCTCTCAGCGCATATAAACATCATATCCAGAATACTGTTATAACCGGGATAAGGCTCATAACCAGGAAGCTGAAGTGCATGTAAACACATAGATAAGTCTAAAAACACCGAGAGGACACGTCAAGGTTAACAGCAAAAGCAAAATACTGTGATTAGCTCCGGTACAGAAGATGTTCACCAAAAATATTTGGCAGTATATGTTCTACTACTGCATATAATTCAAATAACAGAGGTAAATACCATTCATTAAGTTGATTTTAAACATGCACCTAAACAGTTTTGCATTTTATGATTTTCAGGGGATTAAATTACATTTTCCATTCATGTAAAATACATATTTCAATAGTGTAAAAACATCGTTTTGTCTCATTAACCCAGTCTCATGTCTTGTCTTACCGTTACTTTCTTGTGTTTCTTCACACGTTCAAGTAGCTGTTCAGTCTGTTGTGATGCAGTAATATTCACAGTTTTCAAGAGCACCACCAGTAGATTATCTTTCCTTTTAGCGCAACCTGATACTTCTCCTTTAATAATAATTTAATATTCGGTTTATGCAATGCCAGTGTGTCTATACTCCGTCCACAAGGCTTCATGGTGCACTCACTGAACTCACTGAACCTTCACAGATGACTAACTGTAAACAATGGGATTTGTTACAATGGGAAAATGTCATCTGAGTCAAACCTCTCCACGACTTCACGGGTTCATCTGGTGCAAAAAACACTGCGTAAACCCACTTTAAAAGTCACTGCTAAATAGGCCTATCTCTTCACAAGCCATTTCTTTGACGTTGTTATACAATTGACACCTCCACAAGGCCACGCAGTAATAACAGAGTACAAGGTCTGACTTTTCCAAAGATGTTATTTACACTCCTGGCTACTTACAAGAAACACTTCTCTATATAAATGTCATATAAACATTTAATAATAGCTTCAGGTAAAGGCTGTCAGATGGTTTGGTCACAGTAGTTGCCTTTGCAGAGCTGCGTTCCACTTTCCAAACTCTAGAGGGGGCTGTTGCATTGTATTTAGCCTATCACTGAACGCACATGGGCTGTTTTAATGAAAGCAATCATTAGAAATCCTCAGAGAGTTTGTTTGATGGCACAAACCGTTAATATACAGTCAATTAGCTAATAATGAGCTGATTCCCCTTTTGTCACATCGACCATATGCTCCAAAGTAATTTCAATTTATTTTAATAAGGCTAATATAATGTATTCATTGTGCTCACTACATTAGCTTTTAAAATTGTCTTATGCATTATCTATTTTGAATATATGCACGAGGTGAACATAGGAAAGAGAGACAGTAAAAACATATTCGCTTAGGTTTTATATTATTCTGCAAAAGGCTTATCTTTTCACTTCAGGAAAAGGAGTTGAGGCAAATCAGTTATGTAAGAAGTATGGTGGCCCTGAAGGTCAAGTCACAATAACAAACCACAACAACAAATGTCTTAAGAATGGTAAAGGTAAGCCATTAGTGAGACTGCAATTCACTGATTCTGAAAAATGTGGAGTATTTAACAGTATACAAAAGCCACTGCAGTTGTCTCACACTTTATTGAATAGGGTGAAAGAGAGCACTATAGAACAGAAACTGTGGATCAATGTTGTACTTTTTTATTGAATCATAGTTTAAAAACATTCTGCACTACCAGCATTGAAACAATATTAGATTATGGCAAAATGTTTCAGTATTTTTTTTACTTTGGATGTGAGGGAAATTAAGGTAGTCCTGGAGTTGCGAAGGATAGGCTGTAGACTATGGCTATCTGAAGCAGGAAGTTTATTTACCATCAGTATAGGCCTGGAGGCAGTTTACAGGTAACACAGTATCAGAGTACGCAATTCAGTTTTATTTACATAGCCCAGTATCACAACAACAGTCGCCTCAAAGGGCTTTACAAACCATTAAACCAAACATAAACACACAATCTGACATAATACACAATAAAACATAAACAATAACTACACTAAACTAAGCAGATATTCCCTGTCCTTAGACTCCTGCTTCTCAGTAAGGAAAAACTCCTAAAAAACCCAGCTGTGGGGAAAAAGAGTACTGAGTAGTCAAGTTTGCTATGCTTCCTAAGCTGGAAGGTTAAATATCCTACATGTGCATCATACTGAAAACTATGTAAGACAGTAGATTAAGTCTTTTGGCTATAATCTAGATCAGGGGGGCCTAAACTGGGGCCCAAGGGGGTACTGTGGTTTGTAGGGGTATCTACTTTGATTCTTTTGTGCAATGAGTAGATGTCAGTGGTTGGTAGGGAGTCTAACAAGTCTGTTTACCCAAATAATGTAATCGTTAAAGGAAGTTTAATCATAGCTGTGTTTGCATATGATCTGATTACATGCAAAAGATTATCCCGTTTGGCCCTTGACACGCTAATACGTTTCCATTTTGGCCCTCTGAGGGGAAAAAGTTTGGGCACCCGCCCCCTTGATCTAGGTTGTCCAGCGCCAAATGTACTTCTTTATGTCAATATAAAGATAAGAGGTATCAGTAAAAGGTTCAAAATTCTCTGAGATTGGAAATAAAAGTAATATTTATTGTATAGTGTAGTAACATAATATAATAATATAATATAATATATACAAAGTTCATGTGTTTCTATTTTATACTACAGGCCTCTTAATTGAAACGGTCACAGTCTTGTTTGAAATTATTACTGCACAGTTAGGCCTAATATAGTAAAGTTGTGGTTTTGTCACTGGATGGGTTGGTTTTAAGCCAAAAGATTGTAAACAATATAGATCTACACTTCTGTATTATACTACTATGGATAATATCAGTATTTCTATAGAGCCAAGCCAAATAGTCTATATCCTAGGATGGGTAAAGTTTGAGAAGCATTGGTTCAATGTAGTTTACTGCAGTGGAGGAAGAAGTACTCAATTTCTTTATTCAAGTAAAAGTATAAAGGTACTTACGTTCAAATGTACTTGTGAGTAAAAAAGTAAAAGTATTTTGCAGAGATACAAGAACTCATGAATGGGTTAAATGTGAGGAATTTTGCTGTAAACTAAAGGTTAATGGTGCAACAGAAGAGAGTACTGTGTCTACAATGACGACACGGCAGAAGCTAATGATTTTAAACCGTTCTCAAAGTACTTTTTACTTCAAACCTATTCAAAAAATGAAGGCCTAGTGGTGTAAAAAGTACAGATATTTGCTCTAAAATGTATTTGCTAAAGTTAAATATAGATACATGAACATTGTACATAAGTAAAATAACTAAATACTTTTACTTTGTTACATTCCACCACTGGTTTACTGGTTCAGTATTATGCCAAACAGCCAGGGCTTAACATTAACACTAGCCAACCGGCCAAATGTGGGTAGAATTTAATTTTGGCTACTAACACAAATACTCCCAGTAGCCACTTTAAAGGTTAAGCCTGAATTTATGTTGCTCTGATTGAGTGTAGACATTTTAGTATAGAGTAATTCATCATAAATTGAGGGGGAAAAAACAACTAAACTAAACAAAATAACATGTTTTAAAAGATGTGACACCACATGCACAGAGATGCCATTTATTCGGCCTATAGCTAAACATGTTTTACAATATTTAATAAATCCCTGTCCATACATAAAACCACTTTTTACATTTCTTAAAGCTTGTAGTATAGTATTAAAATGAACACAAACCTTTAAACTAATTAAATCTTGTGTACTAAAAGCACTAATAACTTTTGAAAAAGGCAAGCCACAGTGGCCAGTGAACAAAAAGTAAATGTTGAGCCCTGCAAACAGAATAAAGCTTTGTAAACCAATGAAACGTGTAAACCTCGCAATGATCAATCATAAGAGATAAGGATAACATACGACATCCACTGTTATAACAGACAAGCCAAACAAATACTGGATAAGCACACAGGATAAGCCCATCATTCATCATTATGTAAAGAATTAGATCGTGTGTTCTCGCGAGACTTGGTGCGGGATTTCCCTCGGCAGTGGGTGGAGCCTGAGCGCAGCCTGAGTGGAGTCGGTTTCCAGGCAGCTGCTCTCTCCGCTGCTGCCTCTGTGACAGCTAGGCTAGCCTGTAAACAACACGGACACACGCGCTTATGTGGAGCCAAATCTAATGAGTGAACACGAGGTTATTTTTCCAGAAAGAGTCCAGTTCAGCGGGTGTTTTCTGTCTTTTTTACCCACTACATGTCTTCGGCTCCCCGGTTCAACATCGTCGGCAATGAATTGAGGCACTGCTGCTGCCTAAATGAGCTAACCTGTCAGCTGTCCACACACAAAAAATACATTTCCATTGGAGGTAAGAGTCCTTGAATGTTTTTTTGATATAGAAATAGCTTTGTGTTTTCTGCTACAGCGCTTTTTTCCCCTCGCATTTGCAGGTGTCAGTGTTAGTGTAAGTGAATGAGATTGATGTCTGATGTGAAAGCCCCTTCCAGCTGACAGACGCGAGTATAAATATATGACATCTAACCTACAAGATCTGGAGAGCTTTGGCTTTAAAAGTGCTGTTAAAGTGCTGTTACCAACTAATCCTCTACACTGTTGACTTTATCAGAGAACCCAGTCTGTTTTTATGACTGCACGAGCATTTAGTTCCCCTTTAACTGGGCTTCCGTGTGTTTACTTTTGCGAAGCTTAAGATGACATCAGCTACTTACTTGTAATGAAATTTAGTAAACCATGTCCTCAATGATAAAAAAGAACTACAAAATTCACTGAAGCATGTATAAAAACAGTGTTAAGTTAGCCCTCAATCATATTCTTCTGAGTGTTATAGTACTATTGTCCATAAGCAACCTAGGAAAATGGTAAAATTGAACAAGATCCATCGCATCGATTTACATCGCAAGAGTTGCGATGCAAATATAAATATATAATATCTAACCTACAAGAGCTGGAGAGCTTTGGCTTGAAAAGTGCTTTTAATAACTAATCCTTGACACTGTTTAAATATTAAGACTTTATCAGAGAACCTAGTCTGTATTTATGACTGTATGAGCATTTAGTTTCCCTTTAACTGGGCTACTGTGAGTAGTTTTGAACTTAAAGACGTTTTGCAAAGCTAAATATGACATTCAGCTACTTACTTGTATACGTGCAATCAAATTTACAGGGTAGCTCCAAGGTCTTAAAAGCATTAAACTGGTATTAAATTTTATCTTGTCCAAATCAAGGCCTTAAAAGTGTTAAATATTATGAGTGGGTAATAAATTTTGTTGATCTAGGTCTTAAAATTTGTCAAAACTTTATGTTAATACTACAAAAAAAGTGTGACCACAATAACAAAATATATTTATTGAAGAAATGTTATTGAAATGCAATATTCATTTATTCATGATTTTTTTTTTTTATGCAGCACTGGAGTTCTTTCATCTGTCTAAGACTTTTAAAATAAAACTCTTGAAATTCAGAGAGCAGTACGGATAATTCCTAAGTGTAAAATTCATGCAGATTATTGTTTTGTTGTTGACGACGAAGGCATTAAATTTCACTCTAAGTGGCATTAAAAAGTCTTAAAAAAGTCTTAAATGTCACAAGACTAAACCTGGAGCTGCTCTGAATTTAGTAAACGAAAAAAAAAGAACTACAAAATCCACTGAAGCATGTATCAAAACAGTGTTAAATTAGCCCTCAATCATATTCTTCTGAGCGTTATAGTACTATTGTCTATTGATAGCCCAGGACAATGGTAAAATTGGACATTTGCAGGTCAACAACTTAGATTTTTATGTATTTTTGACACACAATCATACATAATAGGGAAAAATCATTCAGGTTGTTGTGACGCTGATTGTGCAAACTGGCTGCTTAGATGTTACTTGTTGTCTAGCACTTATTTTATTTTAAGTGCCTTGCGAGACTATATTTATAAGAGCACAGTTAAATCAAATGGGTGGATATGCGATTAACAGCTGCTAAAAATATCTGGCTGCAGATTTCAGGAGAACAGGCGATGTATTAACTGTGTTGATATTACAGTAATGATGGGGTGTGACAAGATCTCGCAATCCTGTGATCATTTCGAAGATCAAAATGAAGATTCTCGGTCTTGTGGTATCAGGATCAGGTTCTTTTTGCACTTTTTACAAAGGAGAAGAGAGTCAGTTGAGTTTGTGGCAAAACATTTGGCAGTATTTATGTTCTGCTGTTGCATATATATCAAATAATAGAAGTAAATACTATTCATCACAAGTGGATTTTTAAAATGCACCCAGCAAATAGTGGTGAATGGTGAATAAGTGACACTTTTCATTCATGTAATATGCATCTTTCAGTGGTGTAAAAATCTTGTCTTGTCTCGTTCTCGCAGCCCAGTCTCGTGTCTTGTCTCATCTCGTCTCATGGGATTTGTGTCTTGTCACACTTGCAATATTCAGTCCAATAGCAATACTTTATAAAGAGAAGTCAAATCTAGGGCTAAAGCAAGTACTAAATTAAGACCTGAGACAAAACCAGGACAACTTTTAAGACTGAACCAGGACTAAAACACAAATAAACCAACAAAGGACTGCACTTAGGTTTTTGACAAGCAATAAGTAAAATGCCCTTCACATAAAAGTCCTTTATATTATTGCGACACAAGTACTGCTTTGCTATACGGATATTTGAATTGCTGATTATGCAATTGCAGCATTGAAATTATGATATCTACACTAGCTTGTCGCGTATGCATGGTCGTGTAATATGAATGCTCGTGTTTAGCTACTCCTTTTATGGTACAACTGTAACATGCTTACTGCCTCACTGGGGTCCTTGAGTTACAGACCCTCTGCTCTCTCCCATTTATTCCAGCACTTTGATCTGAGTCTCTGCTCTTGTCTTTGGGAATAATTCAAAGCTATTCTTCACAAAACGCTGACTTGCACAGAAACACGAGTTAGGATCAGCCTCTGTGAATACTTTTGCATGTTCAACAGAGAAATGTGCTCACAATCTCTCTCTCTCTCGCTTTTTCTCCCCCCAAAAACTCTAAAATCACTGTTGTATATGCATCTGCAGCACCAGTGCTTGCGGTTGAGCAGATTTCAGTGGATTTTCAAAGTGTCACAGTCGATGCACTTCACTTCTTTAGTAAATAGATTAGGCACAGTTTCAGAGCAGGCTTTTGCAATAGTAATAATCGTCTCAGCAAAGAGATCTGGGCTTAAACCTCTTTGGGCAAATATGCCTCTTTTTAGACTCTCAGTTTGTCAAAGCTGTGCTAGGTTGGAGATTTTAGACCACAGTAAACCAGCTGCTCAGTGATTTGGCAGGTTTTTACATCGGATGCCCTCCCTGTCGCAATCAGCCACATACTGTGACTGGAGTAGGAACTGTGGATGAAGTATCTTACCCAAGAACATGACGACAGTATGTGCTGCGAGCGAGGTTTGAACTGGCGAACTTCTGGTTTCTAGGCGAATGCTGCACCACTGTTGCCACTGTTACCAATATGATCTGCAATAATTCACTGCTTCATTTGCCCTAACAAAAATGTAATTGAATTGTAGCTCATTTTGTTGATCTATGTTTTGATTTGAGGCCCTGGTATTAATAAACACACTAGTGAATGTCTGTCACATAGAACAGTGTTTTCCAACCAGGGGTACAGGGACCGCAAGCACAGTGCAGGCGTTACATGGAATGTACTTGGGAACGTTTTCCAAGAAGAAGAAAATATTCAATCTTTTTATATTGAACTACTGAAACTTTTGAAAGTGTCTTAGTGACTGATAAAAGGAGGTGAAACTACTTAAAGAATATTATTTGTATTATCTTTTGTCATATATTTTAGGTTTAATAGCTTCGAATTATTTCATTTTTTCCTTGTAGTAAATGTAGTAGGAGTTTATATTGTAATATTTTCATTTTAAAGGTAGTTTTTTTTTTTTTAAATAGCATTTTTAATTAAGCACAAAATTACTTTGTACTAATAAAAACAGAAATGCTAAATTACCACTTTTTGAAGAATTATCAACAAGCAGAGTATTTATTGAGACAACAAAACCTTGGGGTACTCAGGACAAATGTTTGGGAACCACTGACATAGAAGACCACTTTCAAGCCATAATATGAGCATTGCAGTTTTTTGAAATGTTGATAACAATACATTTGTGATATGATGTTTTAATTTTTATACAGCTCATTGCAATTACTGAGTTGCAGCCATGATTATACTTGCAATGGTTGCTGATTGTTGAGTGCCCATTAGTGATTTTGCAAGGCTAGAAACCTTTTTTGTATGCTTCTTTAGTAACAGTGTTATAGAATAAGCACAGTCTGAACAACGTCTCTGTCTGCATTACATATTCAAATTTAGGAGGTTCTGTTTATCATAGTTTTAATATTAGAATGGTTGGCGCGTTTGCCTTACAGCATAGTAGAAAATCTGGAGATTGTGGATTCAACAAAGATCTCACAGTGTTAAGTCTGCATGATTGTGAATGATTGTTCGAGTGAATGTTTGTAAGACAATGTCTAAAATGTCTAAAGCCTCAGGCCCATTGTAGTTGTGCCAGGCTCAGTCCACCTTCAGAATTAAATCCAATGACTTAGCAAGTAATCCTGGTAAAATAAAATTGTCTAAATGTCATGCTGTCCAGTCAAATGTCTTTATTCCTTGCTCTAAAGTCTTTGTTTTATTCGTACCAACATGTTTATGAATGCTATGGGAAAATACAGGAAGTATGTGAACATGAGATTGCTTTTGCTACGTCCAGAACAGCAATCTAACTCTGTGTCCCTTATTTTATTTTATCCGTGCAAAGAAAGGAATGTGATTGCTGCATCTGTTTGTTAGTGCCTTGATTCAAAAACAGTTATTGAAAACTGATGGGAAGTCAGGACAGAGGCCAAGGACGAGCCAGTTCAGCGATTTTTAACACTGCAACATACTACTTGATTGAAATACAAGCCCTGGCAGATACGTGTACCATTTTCCATTAGTAATTTTTCTCTTTTTATTTTTCGCGCTGACACCCACTCACAATGATTGTAAAGAGTCAACATATATGGCTAAAGACCTTAGTTAGCCTTGCTCTTTAGTTATGGTTGTTGAAGACTTGGGAAGAAGGCATTGGATGGTTTTACATGACCTCTCGTTTGATTCCAGCTTAGTCATTCAGATTATATTAATGGTAGGGGCTTTTAAAAGAAAATTAAGATAGTTAAATACTTTTATTATCACCTTCTTTGTTTAATTAGCAACTTTTAGAAGCCCATTGCGTACTGAGTGCTTGGTGCTGTAGATCCTTTTATATTATTAGCTTTGGGTCGAAACTGCAGCGTGGTTGGAGCTTGGTCTTTGAGGTCTCAGACTTGTCCTGGACTTGTTTTGGTTTTGGGCTTATAGGTAGGATTCTATATAACGCACCAATAACATAATCAATATTATTAATGGATATAAATGTAAGCCTTCAACACTTAGGTCTTGGGATAGTCTTGGTTATTAATCCTATTTTCTTCTCTGTGTAATCTGGGTGGACATTTCTCGTGCTATCTCCTATCTCGGACCGCTTTTTGCCCCATTTATGCTAAACAGATGACAGAACAAAAAGTTTTGATATAGATTTTATGCCAGATGCCCTTCCTGTTGCAACCCTCTCCTTTTATCTGGGCCTGGATCATGCACAAAGAGTAGAACAGCTTATATAAACTAAAAAATGCTCTCTCCCTGACGTGTTTGTACTTAAATGACCGGTTCAAACATTCTCATTCCTCCCTTCAGCCTCCGTATCTGTCCTTATTCTGAATCTCTCCCCCTTGTCCCGGGGCAGTGCTGAAATGCCAGTCCGCTGCAGCGTTCTCTCAGCCCGTGTCCTTTTCGGTTTGTTCCTCTTTGTCTGTCTGTCACTTCCACGCTCGCAGATTGTCCACATCAGCCTGGTTTCTCCCCGGCGTCCTTCGGGACCAGAGGCCGGCTCACAGCAGGGAGAGGCGAGGCAAGTCTTAAATCTACTGCATTTTCACAAAAGGATCCCGGGTCAGCGTTAGCGTATGACGGAGAATGGGGAGACATTAACCAGCGCACTATCAATCACCAGTAGTAATCAGTCTCGTTTTGGAAAGAGGCGAGAAGCGAGATGTGTGATGTGCCTAACAGACCGGGGGCATTTCTGACACTCACTGACAGTCATTATGGAGCACCAAGTCTATTTTTCACCTCCAGACTGGATGATGGCATCTTACTGCATTCATGAAGCAACAGCCCTGTGTGTAGGTAACATTAGATTAGAGTAATACTGTCCCATACCAAGATTCAAACCAGCACTGTTATAAATTTGCACTCTGGACATCTATTTATTCTACAGCTTCATTTAAAATCTTTCCAAATAAACTTACTGAACCATACTCCTTTGTTTACAGAGTGGTACAGTTGCTAAACAGTACATTTGCTTAATTGGACAGTCATTTTTTTTGTTGTTGTTGTGAACCGCTGTATTTTAAGAGGAAAAAAGTTTACTGTTTTAATTGAGACAATAGCTTAGGGCTCTCACTTTGTGAAATAAAAACACTAGATCCTCTGTCTACATTGCATTGTACTTGATCAGTGGTTCTCAAACTGTGACATGGGTGCCACTGGTGGTACGCAGGCTTCTTCTAGTGGTACTCAGGGGTCTTTAGCTATTTCAATCCCTGATTTAAAGCCAGTTTTATTCCTGGATTTGTCCTTGTTTAGTCCTGCTTTAAATCTTGTTTTGTTCAGGTTTAGTCCTGGTTTAGACTGAATTTGGACAAAGCCTGGAGCATTTGCAGTTCAAGTTTTATTCCTCGTTTAGTCCTGGATTTATTCTTGTTTGGTCCTAGTTTAGACCTGGTTTAGTCCTGGGTTTGTCCCTGGATTTGTCCTGGTGTAGATCTGGTTTAGTCCTTGTTTTGTCTCTCTTTAGTGTTACATTTTTCTGTTAATCTCTGTTTTATCTCTTGGTTGGGTTAGTCAAGATTTAAGCTCATTAAAGATGGTATCTGGAAAGCCAAATACTTTCTGAAGTGGTACCTAGTGTAAATAGTTTGACTGAACTGGATCCCTTTGAAAAAAAAAATGTTGGTTCTGACAAATACAAGCCAGTGACCAATGCTTTAAAGAAGCCCTTTGAATAAATACTTTTACCATTACTTTCTGGGTTTTAGGGCTGGCAGACAAACCAATGTTGGCAAAAACATAACCTCCAGTAGTAGTAGTAATGGCAGTAGTGGATCATATTTTTATGGAAACAAGAAATGCCAAGGGTGCCAGAAAGCACACCATTGCATGCTTTTTCTTTAGACAGAGCTGAGGCATATTATAAATACTCTCTTGTTGTAAAAGCCAGTGTTAGTTGTTGTGGCTTATGACTCGCTTCATACACTCTACCTAATATGTTGTCTCTGAATGGGGTCCTGTCTCTGTTGCTGATGCCACTTTTGTCCGCACATGTTGACATATCCGAGATACAATGTGAGAGAAGGTTGTCTTTGTATAGCCTGATAATGGCCGCCGGGACATTAATTCTCCTGTGTGCCACTGTGAGCTCCGCAACGCTTGATCTGAACTGACAGACCACATTTAGTTCAGGAATAAAGATGACAACCAATGAGGAGGCTTCGTGACGGCCAAACGAGATCGAATGGCTGCAGAGAAAGAGAGAAGAGCAGGCAGTGAAGGAGAGAAAGAGAAAGAGAGAGGATATAAGGTGCTTCTCTGCTTCTTGTACTGGCCTAATGCGAGGCTTGTCAAGGCTCGCCAAGGTGATTTGAAAGGTGAGAGCAACGCAGGCTTAGGAAAGGTTAACACTGAAAGGAGGGCCTTGTTGTAGGCGGCAAAAATATGATGAACCAGGAACAACAAACATCACTGGGCTTATGTCGTTATTTCTTTTACCGCCTTCCCCGCCCCCCACCCCCCTTTAGCACTTCGACTTTCCAGGATTCTCATTAAAATGCATTAGGCTGCTCCGGCCGCGCTGCCTCCACCACCGCCACATCATCGGGGTGCTTATCATCTGCAGAGCAAACAGATACGCTAACCGCTAACACCGGCTAAACCGCGGCTCTTGTGGCAGGCAGCGCTGACTGACAGTTATGAAGAAGAAGAAAAGCTGTGTATTTTTCTGAGAATAAAAGCCAAAGATTGGGTCCAAAAACAGCTAGAATAAATTTAATTGGGAGTTACAATGGAAATACACCAGCTGGGATAACTGTGAAGAAGAACAAAACTTTTATGCTTATTTTTAGTCAGAATGGTTCATAATAGGTCAGATACTGCAGCCTGATTCTGTAATTGAGAGACGATATGTGCAGGCAACCGAAAAGCTAAAGTTTTAGGATATAATATGCAAGATTTTTAAGAAAAGATAAATTAATGAACACTCAAGGGGCTCCCCTGCTAAGATCTCTGACACGAGACTATCTATAGAAACCTTGTGGGAGTCTATTTGCACATTGTCATTGGGTTTTACCATTTTGACATGTTTCAGGGTGTCACTGGCCGCTAGGTAGCTTTAACATTACTCTGGTGCAAAGGAAAAGGTGTAGTCAATCTAAAATTGCAGTCTTCTTCTTTTCCTTTTGGCTGTTTCTTTCAGGGTGGCCACAGCAAATCATCCTCCATCTAACCCTATCTTCTCTCACACAAACAAACTTCATGTCCCTTGGTCACTACATTCATAAATCTGCTCTTTGGTCTTCCTGGTCTTCCTCTAGGCCTCCTACCTGGCAGCTCTAACCTCAGCATATGGCATTAAACATATTTTTATTATTATGGATCATCCAGTGCTTTGTAAAAGTGGGGTCTACGATAAACTGTGGGACAAAGTATCTCTTCAAAGTTGGAAGCAAACAGGACAAAAATACATAAGCTAAATAATGTGTGGCAGTAAATGGGGCCAAGGACATTTTGATTTAAAACCGAAATGCCCATTTAAATGTTATGTTTTATATTACCAAAATTAACAGTGTGCTGCTGGGAAATGGCCTAAATCTTGTGGAAAGCTGCGTTTTAGTCTTTAAATAAGGTACAGAGTATTGTATTAAAAAGCATTGTACCTTAACACAGACATGCACTAATAGTACCTTACAGTATATAGTAGTAACAAGTATAGTACTATTACTTGTTTAAAAGTTGTGGCCTTATTTGAACCTATACATACTACACAGATACACTGTCCTGCGTCATTGCTCCTGTCTACTTCTCCAAACTGGGAGTGCACAGGCGTTTTGCTATTGTAGAGGAGTTAATTTCTGTAGTATATGGGCCCCATTGGTAGAAATTATAATTTTTTTGTGTTGGATAATTGATTTGAGCTAGTTTAGAGAGAGCTAACAACAAAGGTAGGTAGGTTAAGGTGAAGTGACATTGCAGAGCACAGACTTTGCTGTGTTTGTATTAATAGCTCTGTCTGTCTATGAGTTTTTTTTTACTTTATTGTGTGAAGGTCAATGTAAAGTGACTAAAAATGCACTCTATACTGAAATGCATATTGATTTTAATGTACAATCCCCCGGCTCTCCGTCTTTGTCAGCTCTGACCTTGTTTGGACTCAGAAAACTCACTGAACAACTTCAAATCAGCACTTCATGTTTTCCTCGATATATCCTCTGTGCATATACAACTTTTAAACTACACTCAGGAACAAGTAATGTAGGCGGCATGCCTCAGGGTTTGCAGGGGTCAGGATCCACAAGTGCTTATCTCGTCAACACTTGAGCGTACTGTTTATTTCTGAGTTGGCAGCCTGTACATCATGAGTCGATTATTGTTCAGAGCAGAGCATTTCTTCTTTGTGATAAATGTTTTAAAGCACTTTTATGTATATGCGAACAATAGAAGTACTCCACCAACTACAAAACAGAATTAGACGAAGGACAAAATAGTAGTATTGTAGTACTCTTTCTGCCTTTCTCTCAAGTCTGAATAAATAGAGAGAGTTGTGTCAGGAAGGGCATTCGTCGTAAAACTTGAGCCAAATCAATATGCAAATCCCTTAGGAGACAGATGCCAAAGGCCAAAAAGGGAGAAGCATACAGCTTTATGTAGTAGATGTGATTGAGTCATCTAAAATGCAGTTTCATATACACATATTCTATTGGCATCTTGTTGTTCTCTCTTGAGATTGTATAACTCATGATAAGTCACATCAGTAAAAGTGAGCTCTGAGAGTGGGCAATGAAGCCTGAAAAATCTTAATTTATTTTAAAAAATTCCCTTATCCCTTACTGATATGATGCACAGATGTGTTCAGCTCACCGCCAGATCAACCAAGCTTTGATATGTCAACTTTATAACTATCCATCCATTTTCTTGTGTGGCCTGGTGGAGGGTGCAGCAGTCTAATAACTTCCCTCTCCCTAAACACTTCCTACTAGAGGTCAACCGAGGAAACATCCTAAATCGCTTTATCTCAGCATGAAAAGGGCAATAAAAAGATTTTGTTTTGCTGGCATAGACCCTTGCAGAACAAAAATTCTAAATGCATTTTGTAGCTCTCCCCAAGCTCTACATGCACAGCAAGTTTGATTAAAATCACGTTATTGGTTTTCTCAAAAAACTCATCTTTAACTGTTCTCACTGTCCAATTCTAACACATTTGTTTGTGTTTAAATAAGCATTGCTCAAACAAATGGCTATATCACATTAATTTATTTCATAAAATTAAGAAAATGGTCCGAAAATGCGCTGAATTTAAAAAATTGGTACTGGCATCAGCATTGGTCATACAAAAACCCATATCAGTCGACCTTTACTTCCTACTCATTCTCCATCGAGGGGATACGGAGATGTTCCCTGGCCAGTCAAGGGACAGTTGCTTAGAAACAGATGGCCAAGCAACCTCAGCTGGCTCCTCTCATTTTGGGGGAGCAGCGGCTCCATTCCAAGCTCCTTGTGAACAGACAAGCTCCTCAAGGCTTTTAGAGTTTTAGTAGTTGGACACAGGAAAGTCTGGGGAAGTGGCCTTACAGCTGTTTACTAACGCTTCCTTATATTAGATTCTTTGTTCCATGACTTCGATGTTATTGAGGCTACAGGTGAGAGTAATACTGCCTTTGAGTGCACTATTGTTCCCAAAACATATGATAAAAATATGTGCTGGAAGAAAGCTCTATGTAGAAAACCTCTTTATGACTATGCAGTTGTTTCGGATGACTAAACTCATTAATTTAAGGTGGATTTGGTGCTTAGTATAGGCCTGCTACTCCCAACTGGTCTTTTAGTCAAAATAAGATAGCAGTGTGCTTGTTTACTTGTTCTTAGCTGTAACTGGATGCCATTTAACCAGTGAGAATTTATTACAAAATTGTGCATAATAAGGTCAGCCTTTGAATACACCCCCACTCTTGTTTTTTCTCAATCTCTTGTAATTATCTGCCTTTTGACAGTCAGAACAAAGTCAAGTGTTGATGTAACTGGGCTAACGTTGAGCGCTGTGCTTTCGGCTCATGCTGATTTTGGGAACTGCTGCATTTTGTGGACAATGTTTTCAAGATTTAATACTTTAATCAAAAGACTATTTATAACTCACATTAAGTCAAGTGACACAGGTCAGTGGAAAAACAAGCTAGCTGTAACAGCTTTGTTTAATAGCAAATTTATTGTATGATTCAGCCTTCCTGCTTTCATCAGTTGTGGTTTGAAAAAAGCTATTATTATTTGCTAACAGCCTCTAATAAATTGTATTGGCCCAGCACCAAACAGCAGCCAGTGTCGGAGCTGCTGCAAATGGAGAGGGTCAACCCAAAGCAATGATTTTCTCAGCA
The DNA here is from genome assembly GCA_020698575.1 of Bostrychus sinensis. NCBI lineage: Eukaryota > Metazoa > Chordata > Actinopteri > Gobiiformes > Eleotridae > Bostrychus > Bostrychus sinensis. The sequence goes on from CM036247.1 coordinate 10,637,830, forward strand.
GTCGAATCCAAAGGAGAGAGTAGGTACTGAAGCAATATTAATGGTATCATAAAGAGAAAAGTGCAGTGAGAATGTTTAGCATTTTACAATGTACACAAAAGCAATGTTGGTAATCCATATGACTATATATAAAGTACGTACCATACCACTTTCTAAACTTCGCTTCTTTAGACCTTGTTTGAAAACACTGACTTTTAAATGTACTATTACCATTAAAAAGAAGCTAATTAATCCTTGTGACTTGTGAGTAGTCAGAGATGGAGTACTTAGTACAAGAGGCTCAAGGTATAGTAGCCTACTCTAACAGAAGGGAGACATATTCAGATTTCTGAACTTAAAAATCTGCGTTATAGTCATTTTATGACTATACTTCATTGGGACTATTGTAGGGACAGTATTGCCACGTTATGCATCTGTTTATTGTATTGTTGAAAGTAAATACAGTTAATGAAAAGGAAGATCTGTAAGATGCTGGCTCAGATGTTGCAAAAAAACTATCTTTGTTAGTAGAATATTTAGCATTAGGCCATGCATTATCATTAGCTCTTTACAAACAGCGCCTCTGGACCATCTCAGGAGGAGATAACCTGTGCATTCACACATCACAGGATTTGAGTTCACACATAAGAGGAACATGGAGGAAGAGGAACATCTATTAGCAGTTTGGAGGCCATTAGCCATTAGATTTTAGCTATTAGCCATTATCAGCCCTGCTACCGATCTGTGAGATGTAAGATGCTTTGGGAAATCCTGAGAAGCCAGCTCAGAGCATCCTCAAACCATTTTTTTTTCTTTTTTTTTTTTTAGCAGTTTGGAGATCTTACACTGCAGTTTATAGGAGACATCCAAAATTGCTTAATCTTGGCCTGAAAAGCTCAAAACTGCAATAAAAAGATTTTTCTTGTTTATTTGGCATCGAACCTTGTAGAACAAAAATTCAAAAAGCATTTTGTTGCTCCTCCCAAGCTCTACTCGCACAGCAAGTTTGGTTGAGATTACCTTATTGGTTTTCTTAAAAAGATCATCTTTAACTGTTCTCACTGTCAAATTCTAACACGTGTTTCTGTTTTAATAAGGATTACTAAAACAAATGGCTATATTAAATTAAGTTATTTCATAAAATTAAGAAAATCTGCCCTACATATCAGTCCAAAAATCTGCAGCGTTTATCGGTCATTGGCTACTGTGAATTTTAAAAATCAGTCTATTGTTTGTCATTACAGCAAAACAAGCTTTATTTAACATTGCTGCTCTGTGTTCTGCTGTGCCAGTACTGTGTGCTGTGTTACCATAAAATGTTTACCATTTTGAGAATATATTTTATAGAGGTATTCTGTTACAGAATGCACAGAGGTTGTTAAATGCACAGCGACCTCACTTCCCTTTCTTCTTGTTACTCGCCCAATTTGCTTTACTCCTGCAGCTCTCCACAGGTTGTAGAGTAATATTGTAGAGTGTAGCAGGTTTGTTATGGCAGTCTCTCATTAAAGACGGACAGAGCCAGGCCTGTGTGAACCAATGTGGTGGACACAGAAAACACCCGACTACACAGCTCTGAGACAAATGAACAAAAAAAGGTAAAAGAACAGAGCAGTGCTGCATTTGTGTAGGTGAAGCTACAGAGCAGAGCTGTGAGAGTGTTAGCACAACAGATTTAGCAGAGCACCTGAAGGGCTGCCCTCTGGGGGTCAGTGACAGCTCCCGTTTCAATGGCCCGGATGTGACGGCATTCACTCAAGAAACTGTCACAGCAATAAAATAATATATTCAGATGTTGAGATTTGTCACATTTTTAGATGTCATTTTAGTATGAATATGAGAGAGGCTTTTTGTGTACGTTTGTCTCTCAATATTTTGACCATTATGAGCCAATATGGTTGACTAATGACTTGTGACTATTGCCTTATTTCAACTGGAGTGATAAAATACTGGTTGGGTCAGACGAGGACAGTTTCTATTGGGTTACAAAGCATTGCAAAGAAGCAGCTTTAGTTCCAAGTGTGGTACAGTTACACAAAAGGTAAAGCTTGGAACTGCAATCTGTTTAAAAGTGCAAAGCAAAACACAAAGCATGTTTTGATCTTGTGAAAATAGTGATTATTAGTAACAGATTGAAATGATGCTGCTGCCTACAGTACAATGGAAACACACAAGCTTCTTCTGCTGTTCACTGTGCTACATCTCGAACTGTACCATAACTCTCAGTGTAAAGACGCCCTTGTTTTAAAATCAGAACTAAATCCGTGTTTCCCACAGAAAATGTGTTTGAGTTAAGGTAATAACCGACTCAATGTATCTCAAAATTGTGTGCCCACAAATTATTGTCATTCATAGACCGCATTTCAACCTCTAAATACCACATAAAATTTACCAAACACAAACTGCATCACAATAGGTTTTTTGGCAAATAAACTGACTTTTACATAGGCTTTATAATACTTCTGATGGTAGTCAAGGTGGTTGGTGCTTGTTAACTACAGAGTGCTATAATCACTATATTTAAATACCAGCAAAAGTCGGATGACCTTTCTACATTGTGCTGGCCATTATCCTCATAATGATACAGGTAAATCTGCAGTCTTGTTTCTGCATTAATCGTTAAATGTCAAATGTTGTTTTTCCTGTGCATTTTAACTAAAAGTGATAGCTAAAAGTGCAGAGTTTCATTATGCAATCACAGAATGTATATGGCATCCCATTACAGAGTAGTCCCTGATGAGGTGCTCAACCTAATTTCTTCATATAGCCTTCCTGTGTGGGAGAAATATGTCTCAAGACGTGTTCATTATACATGTCCTGTAATGCAAGTCTACAACATGGACAGTATTTGCTTGGGAAGGGCAAAAAGTTTCAGATTCTCTGTACATATTGAGATTTAATCGTGGCTCATATATGTTATTAACTCGGCAAAGAAGCTTATGCCAGATATTTTGTTGTGGGTTCTTTTCCAGGGCTTTGTGGCTCATTGGATAGGCCATTTACCCCTGAATTAGAACATCTGGGTAAAAAGGTCTGGGTACTGTATCTTTACTATGGGTGTAACAATATGTTTTTGCAACGATACATATCAATTAGAATTGTTTCAATCCAATTCAAGAAAGATATTTGCTAATTTAAAACAATACAGTTTGATATGATTTAGATTAGATTACATAATACTTTATTGATCCCGAAGTAAATTCACGAGGAGGATTCAACACCTTCATATGAAGATAGCAACTTTTTGCTAAAAATCTGTAAAGTATCTTCTCAAATCTAGCATCATGGCCGGGGTTGATTATGTCCAGCAGACAGAGAGTGAAGAAAAGTTGAAAATAACAAAATTACATCCCAAAAGATGTATCTGTTACTTGGAAAATTATACATTTTGATACAAGGCAATGTATCAATCTTTGTATTGTAGGAATAAAAAAATCAACATAGTTATTGTTATATCCCTAATCTTTAGCAATGCGTGCCTTGACATAGCTCTGTGCTCTCTGATTGCTTCTACTCTGTATAGGTTTAGGAAATACAGGATTTTACGTTTTCTTCCATAAGAAACTGCAGTGACCTTTGTCTAACCATAAGTGCAAACAGCATATTGCTCCACTTCACACTTTTAATGAGTCTAAAGCCACTCGTCTTCAAGGTCAGTTCAAATAGCTACTTGTGTTAACACTTCTATTATATGTATTTGAGAGCGAGCAGAGTGACTTGTTGTAAGCATCCTTTTGTCTAACATTGAGGCTGCATGTTGTGAATTGCCGGTTCTTGGTAAACAGCCTCCGGTCTGTAGCTCTGTTCAATGGGGAACATGTGGAGATGTAAATGAGCGTGCATTGTTCCTCTCCCCATCTTGCGGCAGCAGTGGTGACATTTGGAGAAGCCGGGTTTCTTGGCGCGGACAAACTGCAAAGGGCATTTGGTTGGGTCCCACTGGGAGATTGTGCGCAGGGAGGAGGATAGAGCCACACTGCTGCTGGCGCTGCACGCCCTGCACTGACCTTGTCATTGTGTACCCAAGGAGCACGCCGGATGTATTCTAATGCTCATTGTGTAAAGTTAAATATAAAGCTCTGTCGCTGCCAAGAGACAATGTAAAAGAGGCTAGTTATAGAGCATGATTTCAATGGTAATGTAAGAGAGATAGCAACATCTTTTTCCTTTCGGCTTTTCATTTTCAGGGATTGCCACAGCACATCATCTGTCTCCCAGCATCTGTGTTTTCACTTTATGGAAAATGCAAATCTTGCAACAAACAAATAAAGCTTCTGACCATTTAACTCTAATTTAAATATTGTAACTTGCTTTTATGGACTTGGAAATAAACAAACTGTCTCCATCTTCTTTTCTGTAGATAATATATTTCATAATGTAAATATTAGGACTGGAACTTTAATGTGTTAATTACGATTAATTAATTACAGAAAAATTAATTCTTTCAAAAAAGTAACACCTTTAATCGCACTCGTCTATGGCATCACAGAACTTCAGTGACCTAAGTTCTGGCGCACGGTAGTCAGGGCTGGGCATGGACACCGGGCAAAACGCCAAATATGAGTGGATTTCATATTTGTCTGTTGTCCTGTTGGATATGCATGTGCCTATCCGAGTGCTCTACAGGTAACAGCGGGGTTTCCTCTGAGGCCGGCCGCCCTGCGCACATCCAGCGCATGGCTTCACTCCTTTTCTTTCACTTCACACATTTAAACGCGCTTCTTCAAGGCGTCGCTCATTGTATCTCCAATCATTCTCACAGCTGACTAACACACCGAGGCACTCTTGGAGGAGAGTGACAGAGGCAGAGGACTGTGCACGAACGCTGAATGCTGCCCTGTTTGATTTTTCCAGCTACAGAAAGCATATTCTCGTCCATGCTGCATTTGTTTTGCTTGGTGCTGGGCGCTCAGGAGCTTGTATGACGTCGCACCTAACTCCGTGTCATTCATCTGCAGCTAGTATTTATTCTTTTGCAAGCTAGAGACAAAACAAATGGATAAAACACTCATTCTGTCGGCAAAATGTAACACAGTGGTAACAACATTACTTGGGCTTGTAACTACAATTTGATTACTCAATTTGAAATTATAACGCGTTACATTACTCTGTTACTAAAAAAGTAAGCATTAGTTAGCACATTAGTTACAGCCCAACACTGTATGTAGCAATTAGCATATTGATTTGGCATAGGGTTTACACATAGGGTTTCTGCTTAAAAAGTCTGAGTTTAAGGCCTTAAAAGGTCTTAAATTTACCAAGATGCGGACTATTAGGCTTAGACTTGAATATGTTTAAACAGGTCTGAAATATGTCACAAACATTTGATTCAGCGACCGAAAATGTCCGCTTAAATGCTCAAAGGCATATTACCATCACCAAAATGAGAGCTTAGATCTCTTCTTGCCAAGACCAAGACCAAAAAAATGCTTTGCAGCACTCACTGTGACAAAGGGTTTCAGCTTTTTGTATGCTGCATGCTTACAGAATAGCCTTGGTCTTAAATGGTCTTAAAAAGGTCTAAAAAAAAAAGTCTTAAATTAAACCCTGCACACACCAGATGCCCTTCCTGACACAACCCTTTCCATTTATCTGGACATGGGACCAGATAAAAGCTGAATACATTTACCCCTTAACTGGATTGGTTTTGTAAATTGTGAAGTAAACTTGCTCTAAGGATTGCAATTTTTTTATTTTGTTGTTATTATTTGTATCTGGGAAAATTGTTTAGTTTGTGGGAAAATAAATGGACTTTAAGACATCAAAAAGGCTTAAAGATTTGAATAAATATAGATTTTGAATAATTCAGCTCATAGAAGATGTTTTGGTCAGAAACATGCTCACATAGAAGGGTGTCTTGAGTATGGGATGCTGCCAAAAATATGTCTATTAACACGGAAATCAGAAACTTTTTTTACAGAATCTGTGTGATGGTTAAATGAGTTGTTGCTGGGTGAATAAAGCGTCTGACATTACCCCCTGCCGCTTCTGGGCAGAAAACATCGTAGTTAGCCATACAACAAGCTTCTCGATTTTCATCATGGTAGAGCAGCCAAAAGGCAAAAAAAGAAAGAAAAAAAAACAAAACTTAGTATGACAGGGAACATAAAAGTAAAGTATATACAGTAGGACGCAACTGGGCTTGACTCTGAAATGTACAGGGAGCTCCATAGAGCAAAATGAGGCACAAACAGAAGAAACCAACAAAGTTACTGAGTTCCTGCTGCTCACAAATATGATACTGTATGCATTTCACTTTTTCAATAAAACTACTGAAATAATTTCACTTTTCCACAATTAATATTTATTGACGTGTCCCTGTATTCAACTATGTAACTCTGAGTGATGGGGCCATACTTAAACTGCAAAATATATCACAAACAAACACAACGTTTCACAATTCACATACTTCATGTAAGATGCAGAGATGTAGCAGTTGCAAATCTGGTGCTTAGTTTTTTGGTCTATGCTGTAGAACAAGCTTAATGCTTTCTGCAACCTTCATACATTCTAGGCAACTCTATTATTCTGCTACCATTGTGTTGGTTTAATACAGTGTGGTTGTTTTAGAGATTTAAAAAGCATGGAGCATTTTGTTTTCTACTTAACATTTGGCTGTGTTTTGCAATAATCACACTAGACTTGCTTGAATTGCTTGTTGCCATTTTGTGTTTAGCTCCAGGCTTTTGTTACTATCCCACTGTTACTTTGTTCCCCCATTAAAAGATTGCTAAAAGCCTTCTGGTATGATTTGCATATTTTTTTAGTTCTTTGCAATGTCATTTTTTACCTCAAAGTACAAAAATACACAATAATAACACATAACATATTGAACTTTACGACTTTTTAGAAATGGTACTATATTCTCACCAGCAGCTTCATCTTAGTTTTGTTTGTTTTTTTGGCTTCCGCATAATCTTGAGCCCACTCAAATGCATCCAGCTCTTTGATTTTCATCTCCTCTGACTGCGGACGACATCTTGTCACAGGAAATAACATTAACCTTTATTTATCTGCTTATTATGCCGGAACGTTTTTTTTTATTTAAGCAAGTGAAGAGAATTGTTTTTGGTAGACCCCCACTCATCTTTTGATATTTTTAGAGCAGCTATTTGCATATAAACAATAAATATCTTTGGTGCTTTGGCCGCCTTTCTGAATGCCTCATTGTCAACATCGTTTGCTTTTTTCGGTTCTAGTGTAAAAATACATCGCAAATCTAGCTTACAGTGGCAGTTGTCCCAGTGAGGTCAACAGTGAGAGGGCTGTGTGGGCGCTGATCCTGTCAACAATGGCCCAGATTTGAAGTAGAAAAAAACCTGGTTATGGTCACTCCAATGTCACCAAGCTTTTTACTGTAGGGAGGCGGTGTAAAACAATAGTAGCCTAAGGTCTAAATGCAAATGTTCTGTTTAAGATAGAAACACATTTTATATAGGTTTTTTAAAGGTCATATACTATGCTTTTTTTAGGCTTTTTGAAATCATTTTTGACACCATTGCATTAGTATTTTACATTTTATAACTTAAAATGATGTATGGAAAACATCTTTTTTTGGAGAGCTGTTACTTTTGACTTTGCAGAGAACATTTGGGGGAGACAGGCTGGCAACAGTGGGGAATTTGACACAGCATAAAATGGCTATTTAGCATCATGACAGTAACTGAAAACTGCTTCGTATTGATGGCAATTTAAGCACTGAGGTTATCAGAACGAGTCCAGTGATGGTGCACAGACTTTGGAAACACATAAACACGTGAAACCAGGAAGCGCTCCTGCACGTGGATGAATAAAACAAAATACTACTCCAGATATATTTTTGAGGTTTAAACAACATAATAACGTGGTTTAAAAGTTCAAAAAAGTAGATTTAGCAGAATAGGGGACCTTTAAGAAAAGCAATGATGAACAAAGAAAGGTGTATCACTGTACAAAAACACACAAATTTGCAAAAAAACAAACAAACCACCCAACCACAACGACGCACTCCAAGAGCATAGCATCTCGCAATGGTAAAGATGTAGTGTCCAGACTAGGACTCAAATTTATGGATGTTCAAGTTCTGGGGCAAATGCTCATTTGCTTTAAGCTATAAAACCTTTATTCTCACAATGGTGGAAAAGTAACTAAAACTATAATGAAGTTAGTGAAGTATCTTCAGTCCGGCAAAATGGTACAGAATTCCTTAAAGCCCTTCTGGATCTGAACAGTGATCCACACAAAAATTAATAATATTGTCCATTGCGCATTACTAAACTTACTTGAAATGTTCTTAACAAAAATATTCTATAACATTATGTATTTATTAAAGCCCACTTACTTTTCAGCATGTGCCAGCAGTTCAAAGCCTGTCTCTTTGTCTTCTTAAATTTACCTTTTGACTGTTGCCGAATCTTAAAAGCCTCTTCATGTCCATAGTTTGGAAATTGAATGTGAAACGACTTAACCTTTTCACTTTAGAGGTTAAAATTAGCACAAGCTTAAAGACTGCGGTGCCAGAAAAAATAACATTCAACCGAAACCATGGTTAATATTCATCGACCCTGAGACTGTACAGTTTGAATTCTCTTTAAAACTAAATAGAGATTTAAGAGCTTCAAAAAGTCTGTATAAAGTATTGGTTTAGAGATTTACTGTAAGCATAAAGTATAAAGAATAGGTTGCACATAGAGGAAGCTGAATCATATTAGTGACTCCCACACACTAATTATGCAGTAGTAATATTATTTAAGATTACTATTTTGGCACTAGGCTAAAAAAACGCATTCATTAAAATATAAAGCCCAAAGAATATGAAAAGTGTAGTTTGCAGTAATTTGGCCGCTTCTAGTGGCCCCATTGGAGATAGAAGTACATCTCTTACCCTTCATTTCTACAGCGTGTGTGCACCTATGGTAGCTCTGCAGGGACAATCCAATATTATCAGTTACTGCAAGATGTTCTCCTTAAATTCAAAATAAAAATCACGTATAGGCTTCTATATACAAGAAACCAAGTCATGTTTCTCAAAGTCAGGCTGACATTTGTTTATTAAGTAAATACTTTTATTTGAGAGGCTGTATTTGGCAGGTCAGGTGCTTAGAGGTGCAGTGCTGCCCTCTACAGTCCTGGAGGAAGTCCTGACCACTTTTTGCCCAGATTTGAGTGAAGCACTGCACCTTTATCATGCATGACGGCACAAAAGTATCTAAAGTATCACTACTTAGTATTACGCTATATATCACAAAACAATATTTTTCCCAGCCCTGTTCAATTAATATATATTTTTAAGTCATCATGGAAGATTGTTATTCAAAAAGGAAAGAATGTGCTTCTCCCTAGTAGTGCTCAGTTTGTCCACTCTACGGTCCTTCTTTTGTCCATACTAAGTTGGCCAAGCACTCAACTGAAAGTCCATAACCAAAATGCACCATTGTTATCTCATTGTGTTACGATGTTATGATTGTTTAAGTTTCATTCACGTTATTGTAGGTTTGCTTAAACATGGCATTTTGCTGTAAAATATTGGGCTATAGTAACAACAGCAGTGAAAACCTAGACCACCATCTCTAAACTTGTATTTTGTTTTTATGAAAGCTCTGTAACATTGTTGTCCAAAATGTTGGCATTTTATTGCCTTTTGAGTGGTTGAACATAAGTGGGGAGTCGTGGTACAAAGCCTCCTACAGCGATAGTAAAAGTAAAGATGTCTGAAACCCTCGCTCTGCTGTAACCAGAGAGAGCTGCTTGTTCCAGTTTGATGTATGGATGCCTCTGTGCTTCACTGCTGTGTCGGGAAATGGGCCCGGTTTACCCAGAGCTACAGGACAGGCCTCATGTAGCATTTATGATTCTGGCATCCAAATGTTTGTTTCTGTTTTGGGGCATGGAAATGGTTCGACTCCAAAAGGCTAAGAAAAGATGTTATAACTTAACATTGTGTTTAGTGGTTTTTGGTTCTTGCATAAATCGCATTGTGCTTCTAGTCAGTAAAACTCCCGCTGTGGAGGGAAAGTATAGCCACAGGTGCTGAAAGTTTAAAGTGCTCCAAACTTGGCTTGTATCATTGATAGACTACGCTCCTAAAGTTAAAGCATTTTGTTCTGCCTGGTCCCTGTATAGCATTTTTCTTTCTTTCAGCCTTCTAGTTAGTCATACACATAGACATATCTTTTCATTCTAAAACGTCAGGAAACCACTGACTCATGGATATTTTGACTTTATTGGTCTTGGAAATCCTAGACAGAATTTAGCGCTCCAGGTTGAGTTTATTGTTCACCCTCTGCATGGATGGGTTTTCTTTGGTTTCCTTCACTTGTTGTAATTCTTAAGTCTTGCTTACAGGCTAATGATCCATTCATGACCATGTTATTGACTCATGACGTGGATGTGTTAGCAACTGCTCAATGCTGCAAACTGGTTGCCCTTGCAGCATTGGATGATGAATGGTTTAAGGACACACTGTAAATTCCTACAATTTAAATGAATAAAAGTTACCTTAATGATGTGACAAAAAAAAACAAGTGTTGCAAAAAAAAAAAAAAATCCAAATAGTATAATCGCAGCCTGGCGAGGCATCCTCTCCTACTTTATTTTTGAAAGCAGGACAGTCTGGTTCCCCACTCACAGTGAAGCACTTCTCTCTGATCGATTTGGCCGTTTATATGCAATGCGTCTTATAAATACAGAAGCTAACTAAGGTAGCGCTGGCTACCAAGCTATTTTTATAACTTCCCTGACCAACAGTGTTTACTGCTTCATCTCCTGTGGATTCTGCTGAAGTCTGCGTTGTTGTTCAGTCCTCTGTGTTTTTCTTTGTCTTGTTTCCATTTTATCAACAGTAAAGTCCCGCTGTCCGTTATAACGACCACGTTCAAACAAACCCACTTTCTTCACAACTCTTTGCATAACTGCCTTCTGCTGCTGTTTCTGTTCAGAAATAAGTACAGAGCTGCTCATAATACACCGTATTTTGGTGTTTTATGACAAAAACGGAAAACCGCCATGTTTGCTTGAGTCAGTGATGTACTGCTTATGTCTGACCTCTTTGTTTGTCTGATTGGTTACTCCACCTGTGATTGTTCCACCCATAGAAATGAAATTTAAGCAAAGGAGTACCAGACTAACTTGTTTGTATAGAATAGGAAAAGAGTTTGTCTAGCCAGCACGCTAGTATAATTGTGGTCCCGTTTGTAGGGCGAACTTTCAGTAGGCGCTCCAGCTAGTGGCCATCTACTATGTTTTGTTTTAGCCAATCGATGCTGAAAAACAATTAACTGTTGTTAAAGTATCACTAAAAAGTGCTTGTTGCTTTTGGAAAACCTAAAACCCGTCCCAAATGAATCATCAAGAGCCTGATACGATGGAGTCTCTGAATAAGGTAACGGTTCCCAAGCTTTTTCTGCACATGACTCTCATAAACGTTTCTTTTAAACAGTAAATTTAACCACAAGAAAAAGAGTTATTTTTAAACGTTGCCACAACCTCGCCTCCTCTTGCCCTCAGCTCGAACTCTCCTTGTCAGCAAAGGTAACATTTAGTTCACTGTAAACTCTAAGGAAATGTAGTTTAAGATCTAAGCCATTTGATTCAACATATAAGCTTTCTAAATCTCTTTTTCCATCCTCTCTGGAGCTTCTATGCATCACAGATTTTAGAAAATGCCTGATGCTGTCTTTTGTGCATTGGCTGAGTTTGATCACATCCACTGACCCTGTTCCCAGTTACATATTGTACTAGTGCAGTGTCAAAAATATCCCAGGGACCTCTCTCTGCTTGTGCAAAATGGAAATGGGAAAAAAAAAAAGGTGGCGAGAAATGTATCAGACAACTGTGGGAAGAAAAGGCAAAAGTGGTGCTTGTGTGAAAAACAGTAACTGGGAATAAGGTGAGACAAGGCAGATAGAAGACACAAGACGAGACTTATCCAGTTACAACCTTTATTCCCGACGGTAGATGAGAGAAACTGAAAAAAAAGCAACTGTAAGAGATGTGATTGCCAGAGGAAAGTGATAGCTGGATCCGCTGGTGTGTGAGGTGATACTGTGTGAAAGATTGCACAAGAAAAGCTGAAAGAAGAAAATAAATAAGGTGAGGTGTGATTATGTGCAAGAGTTTTATATCTCTAGAGACTTGGGTTTTATTTTGACTTGGGTTAATGTGTATCACATATTGTGTCTTTCTGGTACAGCTGCTGTATGTGATATGACCAGTACATCACCATCGATATACCTAATTATTTTTCCTTTCGGCTGTTTCCGTTAGGGGTCGCTACATTAAATCACCTTCCTCCATCTTACCTAATCTTCTGCATCTTCTTTTTTCACACCGACTAACTTCAAGTCCTCTTTCACTACATCCATAAATCTCCTCTTTGGTCTTCCTCTCAGCATTATTTTATTTTCACTATCCCTCCTCTGTACATTTCCAAATTATCTCACTATGTCCTCTCTGACTTTATCTCCAAAACATGAGCTGTCCCTCTGATGGACTCATTCCTGATCCTATCCATCCTCGCCGCTCCCAAAGAGACCCTCAACTTCTTCAGCTCTGCCTCCTGCCTTTCACTTTCTAACAAGTACAGTTTTAACATTTTTCATTGGACTTGTTGAGATATGCAATATGAAGCTCAGTCCCTCACTCCCTTAAAAGGAGATTAACCATTCTAATGACACTTTCCAGGTTAAATAAAGATGAAGTACAAGATTAAATTTGATTAGATTAAAATACTTTATTCACCCTAAAGGAAATTCGGGTTCTAGCAGCATTTTAACAGAGTCAGTTTTCATATCACTTTCACCTTTAAAAACTTACTTACAAAGACTGGGACAATACTGTTTTGTCACGATGTGTATCATGATATTCTGTTGCCGATACGATTCGTACTGCAATATTTTCTCCTCAAATTTAAAATAAAGTTCAGTTATAGACTTAATTTTACAAGAAACCAACTCATGTTTGTAAAAGTCAGTCTGACATTTAATTATAAAGTATTTATTTGTCACAGTAGTTGCAATATATCACAAAATGTTACTTTTTCCCAGCCCTAGCGCTCACACGTGTATTTATTTTTATTTTTTTGTTACTGCTTATCCAATTGGGTTCACAAGAAGTCAGAAAGGCAGAAGTCTTTTCTAGCTACTTTGGGCATGAGGTGGGGTACACCTTGCACAATGGCAAAGTAACTGCAGGATCTAACAGTGACCAGTACATTTTTATTGTTATTCGCAAGTTAAAAAAAATACTAGAAGATGGAAAATTATACCTCTTTTATGAAAAAAATCCTTATTACAATTGACTTTTTATTCTAGTAATATTTGTAAAGGTTCACTGTTGCTTGCTAGTATTTTGATTAGTTATATTCTGTAGAAAACAAACACCCCAACAGTCATCACCGTCTCTATAAAGTCTCGGGATGATCCTTCTTCCTCTTCCTTTAATCCATACATTACATCCCTGTGCACAAGTCCTCTGTAAAAACAACTTTTTCTCTCCTGCAGATTAATTCAGGTGAACTCTTTGTAGCGCTGCTCTTCAGATGGTTGTTTAGCATGCTGGCTGCCTCGTGTTGGCTGGCAGCTGCTATCCATTAGCCCCTGGTTTGATTTAGTCTCTCAATGACTCACTTGTTCCGTGGGTATGCAGATGAGCCGGGTCTAGAGCTGCGCCATTGTTCTTTTTCTCGCTGTGTAATTTGTCCTGACATATCCAGCGAAGGTTAGGTTAGGAAAAAGTCTCATTTATTTGCCAAGGTAAACAAATGGTGCTTGTGAAGGTGGGAGTATTAGGCCGGCCCGGTGAATCACTGCATTGTGTCGTTTAGACAGAAAGAAGCGCTGCATTAAAGGCCAGTCTTTTCATTTCATAATTACATATCAGTGCTCTTTTATGACTGAACGAGAAGCACTTGGAAAGTACAGAGTTCTTTCTTTTCTATCCTGCAATGAGATCTTCAAGTTCAGGGGTAAATGCTCTATCTATTGAACCACACATCTCACAATCTCCTGTACTGTTTACCCTGTGTGGCTGGAGTTACCACTGTGACTCTATCTCACAATGGTACATCACACCAGTAACTAATAATTTATTTACTGGCCCATTTTGACCTTTTGGGAAAATTTCATAAAAATTCAACTATTATTTTTTGTTTCTTGCCAATCAACTAAAAGCAGAAAAATAACAATCTCCTTGGCAGAGGTAGTAAATTAAAATGAGTGATGGGCAATACCACACAAGATACAATACTGATTACTTTTGGTCAAAATTTGGATACTGTTCCTGGTTTCCTGTGTACCTGGTTTTTGATACCGGTACCTGAACCATACTTTTTTCATTACTTATGCTATTTTAGTTCATCTTTTATAACCATCAATGTTTCAAAACAAGAGACATTATTTAAAAAAAAAACTGTTTATGATAGTGGATTAATTACTGTGTTTTAGGCTACTGTGATGTCTTTAGGTTAAAGACATAAATAAGTTCATGAGATTAGTCACTTGAATAAGTTAATATATGAGCTCATAGTTGTTAAATAAATAAGTTAAATTTGTGGTAAAAGCTTTTAGAAAGTTTTGATTTTTAAAAGAAAGATTGTACCTTCAACTGCTCTCTTCCTGCAGTTTTCCTCAGAAGGGTCACATGATAACAAGGTAAAATCCAATAATGCTGGTATATCTAGAAGAAAATAGTTGATAAAAATAGAAGATCAAATTAACCTGTTTGGACTGGCAGAGATATACAAGATGGTGTCATAAGCTTTCTTTAACTGAAACAGCAAGTACTGTAGATTTCTAAAACCTAATCATGCAGGCTTAGTTTATGCCAATCCTAAAATCTTTTTCTTGTCTCTTTGTCTCTTCCAGTCATTGCCCAGTGGCGGATGTCTCGTCTCCTCCCGTCGGGGGTGGAGCCCAGTCGGCGTCGGGAGGCGGGCCCTGAGCTGCTGCAGTAATGAGGGCTTCGGTGGCGGGCTGCAGGATGAGCATCGGCACCCTCCTCAACGGGCTGCTGGTCTCTGTGGTCGCGGCTCTGCTTTGGAAATACTCCAAGCTGAGCGAGCATGCCGCCCTACTGGAGGAGGAGCTACACATGACCCGCCAGTCCCAAGAGCTGTCCCAAGCTCGGATAGACTATCATGTCGCCCTCGAATCCCTACAACAACATGGGACGCAGATGGTTTGTACCGGGAAAATGCACACAGACCGTATCTGCCGATTTGACTACCTCTGCTATTGTTCAGATGCGGAGGAGTTCGTCTTTTTCCACTCAAATTCGTCCGTAATGTTGCCTAATTTAGGATCTAGACGATTTCAACCGGCCTTGCTTGACTTGTCATCGGTGGAAGATCACAACACGCAATACTTCAACTTTTTAGAGCTACCGGTTGCTGCGCTAAAATTCATGCCTAAGCCGGTATTTGTGCCCGACGTGACGCTTATCCTAAATCGGTTCAATCCAGATAATCTAATGCACGTTTTCCATGATGACCTCCTGCCAGCTTACTACACCATGAAGCAGTATTCGGACTTGGACGATGAGGCTAGGCTAGTTTTTATGGAAGGATGGAGCGAGGGACCACATTTCGACCTATACCGACTTCTTAGCAGCAAGCAACCTTTATTGAAAGAACAGCTAAAGAACTTTGGCAAGCTTATGTGTTTTACTAAATCATACGTCGGCTTGTCAAAGATGACTACGTGGTACCAATACGGTTTCGTCCAACCGCAAGGGCCTAAAGCAAACGTTTTGGTGTCAGGAAATGAGATTCGACAGTTTGCGAAAGCTTTGATGGACAAAATGAACATTACCAGTCCAGAAGAGCTAGACGGTAGTGCTGAAGACGACAAGGACAAAAAGGAGGATTACATTGTCGTTTTTAGCCGTTCAACCACAAGACTAATTCTGAATGAAGCAGAGCTGATTATGGCACTGGCGCAAGAGTTTCAAATGCGAGTGGTTACGGTGTCCCTCGAAGACCAGTCCTTTCCTAGCATCGTCCAAGTTATAAGTGGAGCCTTTATGCTAGTTAGTATGCACGGTGCACAGCTAATCACCTCGCTGTTTCTGCCTAAAGGTGCTGTAGTCGTTGAGTTATTCCCATTCGCCGTCAACCCAGAGCAGTACACCCCTTACAAAACATTGGCTTCCCTTCCCGGCATGGACTTGCACTACATTTCATGGAGAAATACCATTGAGGAGAATACAGTCACCCATCCGGATCGGCCGTGGGAGCAAGGCGGCATAAGCCACTTGGAAAAAGCCGAACAAGAACGGATACTGACCAGCAAAGACGTCCCGAGACACTTGTGCTGTCGAAACCCGGAGTGGCTTTTCCGAATCTACCAGGATACTTTAGTGGATATACCTTCGTTTTTGGAAACGCTCAAGGAAGGCATGAAAACCAAGCCGTTTATGAAGAAGTCAAAAACGGTGACCTTGGTCCATCCAGGAAGAGTAAGGGAACCTCAGTGTCAAACTTCAGTACAGACGTCGAACGAAGCAAAGCTCACGGTCTCTTGGCAGATACCGTGGAACTTAAAGTTTTTGAAAGTACGGGAAGTGAAGTATGAGGTTTGGATTCAAGAGCAGGGAGAAAATACCTACATGCCTTATATCCTTCCCCAACAAAACTATACCTTTTCAGAAAACATCAAACCGTTCACGACTTACTTGGTTTGGGTTCGATGTATCTTCAACAAGAATCTACTGGGTCCTTTTGCAGATGTGCTAACGTGTAGGACCTAGTGTACACAACTTTACACCTCATTTTTATTTTGTTTTTTTCTTTGAAGGGAATTAACCTGTTTCAACAAGGAGCAGGCTGGGATAGCTGTCTTCACTCCCGAAACTGTGATTTTTTTCACAGGGCTTGGACTTTTCCACAATAAAATGAACCTATATTGTCTTCAAATATGAGGAAAGACACTACCAGTGTTTAAACAGCAGATCTATTTAGGTGCAAAATGTTTTTAGTGGTAGAGGAAACACTGATTCTTAAACTTTTACAGTATGCAATGTAGCTTTTTTCTGTCAATTGCAAGAAAAGATTTTAGGATAGATAGATTTTTTACGTTTTTCTGACTCGTGTCTGTCGACTGTGTGAGTGATTGTAGTGGTTTCCTTCAGCATCAGAATCCAGCCAAGACCAAAGTACCTTCTTTAAAATAAGCCAGTTATGTTTGATGCCATTTTTACTTGGTTTCATATATATTACAGAAGATTATAGACATGTTATTACTGATAGAGAGCAAAAAGTAGAATCATACACCCCCCTGCTGTTAAAATAAGTCATCATTTGGGCCAAACAGCAGGAGCCATTTTTACTTTTAATTTGAATTATGACCCCATATTGGTCAAAATCGATAAACTTAGGTATTGACAGATTTATGGATAGATAGAAACCGTTACAAATGTCTTTATTATATAGACAGAAATCTTTGTTATCAATTATTGTCTGATGAGGACTCTCCCACTACTTTTCATTCAAAGTAAGGCATTTTTCCAATACACAATTTTCATGAGGCAGAACCAGTTGAGCCTTACGTCCTGCTTGTCTTGGTTACTATTTGCTCATTAAATTAACTAATACTAATGGTACTAAAACAATCACCCAATGGCAATCATTAAAATCATTCAAATATCTTTATATCTTACTCCTGGGCTTCTCAGATAGCCTACCCCGTTGTTCTTCCAGGCCATTGTTTTTTGCACGTTTTCCATGATGACCTCCTGCTAGCTTCCTACACCATGAAGCAGTATTCAGATTTAGACGATGAGGCTAGGTTTGTTTTTATCGAAGAATGCAGTGAGGGAACCACATTTTGACTTGTACCTACTTCTTAAGGCTCATTTATTCTCCTATTTCGTACATAAATACATAGATCCGTCCGTTCCTAGCATTACCCATAGCATTTATACTTCCCACCCTTTTCTTTGTCAACGTGTGTGTTATGTTAAAGATTTTACCAAGACGGAAGAAACAACCACAACAAACACGGCAGCGCTAACGGAGGTGTTTACACCACATTTATTGAAAACAAGCCAAGAAAATGAGGCAAAAATAGCAGCGGTCTGTTCAGTCTTTGAATATATTGTGACTAACTTGCTCTAGTCATTTCTAAAAACGTTCAGCCGTTTCTTCTGCTGTGGCTTGTTGAGCTGTATTCACTATAGCGCCCCCCCAAGGGTCAACGCATGTACTGCTCTGATTGTCCGTATCTGCAAGCTTTGGGAAAACGAACCAATGTACGGACAAAATGAACACAGAAGATGGACAAAGCGCTCCGTCCGGATCCTAATGCGTTTCTAATGTAGAGTATAAATGAGCATTTAGCATCAAGCAACCTCTATTGAAAAAACAGCTAAAGAACTTCAGAAAGCTAATGTGTTTTAGACAGTCTGCACCATTGTTCTTTCAGGTCATTGTTCATAAAAATAGTAAATAAATGAAGATGTCAATTGTAGGATAAACTGCTTTGGATGCTAAGTTAAAGTGCCAAAAGAAATGAAACAATTCACCTGATAAAGAGGAACAGGAAAACATCAAAATCTGTCTGTCGGGTGTAATTAGTGGTTATTCATATCAGGATTATTGGCAACTGGGCAAAACGGGTATAATTGTGTCCCTGATTACAACTTCACCAAAATTACAAAAGAAATATTGCATTGTATTGGGCGCAGTCAAAATAACACATGCTGCTCTCAGTAAAATACAGTCTTTTATAAGCTCTGAAGGCTGAAAGTGAATTTAAAATGTTGTATACTTGTGTTATTTGAGTGTCAGATTACTTTTTTTTAAAATCCTGTTTTAATTATCTCGTTCTCCATTTTGAATGATGTGTTATTTACAGCGACACTCCTGATTATTGTGCGCTGTGCTTGTCCTGTCCAGTCAAAACAAATCTGATTTTCTGCAAGTTATTTATTTAATTTGTTCTAATTTCCGCTAATTAAAACACTTACGTAATTATAATTTCATGTGGAAACTGAGGCTGTTCCACTCGGCGATAATTAGCACGCAGCAGATTTCTTTCCCTGTAAGCATGAGTTTGCTTTCTGGACAGTTGGATTTTACAAACTGCAGGGAAAATTAATGGTAATCTTAATTATGGTAAGGTTCAAAGAGGACTTACTTCTCTGTGTAGTTTCTGTTTTGAAAGTTTTTGCAAAGGAAATGCTGCTCATTTGTGGTTAGAGTATATTTATGTTGTAGACATATGAATGCAAAGATGTGCTGTCGTTGTAGGTGACGCATGTTAGACCAGTGGTTCCCAACTGGTGGGTCTTGACCCAGTTTAAGGACAGGGAGGTTGAGTTTATTCATAGTTCAATCCAGTTAAAGCCTAAATATTCTTTGTGCTTTTCCCTTCTGTGGTCTCAACAGCAAATCAACATCCCAGCATGCAGTAATTTGTATATTTTGGTTTTATGCTGGATGTCCTTCCTGACGCAGCCGTCTACATTTATCCAGGCTTGGGACAGGCACAATGAATACACTGGCTTTTGACTCTCTGTGCATGGACTTGGATTGAAGAAGCCTAAATATTGTTTTATGTACATGAACTTGTAAAACTGATTTCCTTTGAAGCACTCAGGGAGCACGGACCTCCACTAAGGAACTGGCCCTATCTTGCAATGGTGGATACAGTATAATGCCTAAACCTGGATTTAAACCAGAGATGTTATAGTTCAAGGGTAAGTGCTTTGTCCACGGAGCTACAAAGTCCATACAAGTCCACATCTCTAAAAAAGTAAATAATCTTAACTTAAAAAATTACTAATTCCTTCCTTGGCCCATTACTGACATTTCCTGAAAATGTTAAATGTCATTTTTTGAGTTGCTAAAAGACAAAAAAAAAAAAAAAAAAAAAAAAAAAAAAGAAAACCCAACAACATGGGCCATAAAGCTCACAGTAAAAAAAAAAAAAGAAATAAAATTGTGTCCCACATTTAGAGCAGTTGAAAACCACTGATCTAGACAATGTACTGCAGGTAATAACATTATCAATATATTGTGCCATTTGGTCCTATTGTATTTTTTTCTATTTGTTGCCACTTATTTTGTTTTGCTGCTCACATTTGAACCTATCGCCATATTTGCCATGCATTTTGTCCGAATGCACACTGAAAGAGATTATTATTGTTCTTATTTTGGTCCATTGTTGAGACTGTGATGTGACTTAGCTGTGTATTTGATGAACTGTTGGTTAGACTCACCCTCGACAGCCCCATTAGAGCAGATGTACTGTGTGTTATGAATGAGAATGCAAGTCTCTGTTTTTTTTTAGCGAATAGTGGGAGTTTGTTTTACAGTGACTGTGACTGAATAAAGATTATTTCTTACACTTTTGCCTCTGCAGTTTGTCTCATGCATTTATATACTGTAACTGTGTAATGGCCACAACATTTCTTAACAATTAACACACGGGAAGATGTGCAAAGCAAAGCAATGAATTAGAGTATCATATAAAAGTGCATTTTTCTCTCAATTCAAAAAGTGAAAATGTATCTTTATAGTTCCAGTACAAACAGAGTGACACATTTAAAGCATTGTTTTCTCTATCATTTTTGATAATTATGGCTCACAGTTACAGAAAACCCCAAATAGTGTAGAATAGTGTGAAAAAGTTTGTTGTAAACTGCGTTGTAAAGGTTTCCTGAGCTTCTTAAATGGTCTTAGTCTGGTTCAGTCAGGTCTACAATCATGAGTAGTCTTCTATTAAAGCATATTATTAGAAATGTGTGAGGAAATGTGTCACTCTGAATGTACTGAAACTATGATTATATGTGTCAGACTTTTTGAATTGAAGCTCTGAGGGAAAAATGCACTTTTATATGACATTCTAATTTGCTGGATAGGACTAAGTATGCCATAAAAAGCACAAAATAACTTGTAAAGGCATTCCCTCACTTGCAAAGGGAACACTGATCATTAGGGGTGTAACAATACTTTTTTGCAATGATACGATATTTATCGATTAGAAGTGTTTCGATACGATTCAAGAACGATATTGGCTAATTTGGAACGATACAATTTGATAAGATTCAACACCTTTGTATTGATAATCGATACAGCAACTTTTTGGCAAAAATCATAAAAGTTTATTCTCAAATGTAGCACCGCGGCCAGGGTTGATTATGTCCAGCAGACAGAGAGTGAAGAAAAGTTGAATATAACATTTTATTTAATTAGAAACACAGAATTTATCTCCAAAATGACATATCTGGTTTTATTTTAACATAAAATTTCTAATTTCAATATTTCTGATATTATCGATCGATACTTCATGTGTATCAATATTCACTTCCTAGAAAACGATACGATTAGATACAAGGTCAAGTGTATAGATGTAGTTGTATCATAGGAAAAAAAATGTATACATTGATACAGTTACTGTATCATTACACCCCTACTGATCATTACTATTAACTTGAAATTGTTATTATTATTGATATTGTTATGTCTATTTAATATACTGATGTAAAAAAAAATTGCTGTACACATAGCCATTGCTTAAAGCTGGACCCATGAAGGTGAATTTAAAGCGTTTTAGAGAAATCTTTTGAATGGGCCCATGACAGAAAAGGCATAAATGCTGATCTGTGCAGAACTGTTTTAATAGCTCCTCTTTACAATACAATATGGTACAAAGTCAGACACAAAGCAAATAAAAGAAGCAATAGACTTAATAAACCAAGTCTGACAAATGAGTCGTTAAATGCCTTTAAAACTCCCTTTTTCTCTGAGATGAGTTTATTCTGTACTCCTGCAGTTGTTCATAGTAGGTTCAACAGGTTTGTCTTTACAGCAACCATTTCAGCTTTTTCACAGCACAAAGAAACACATTATGTAATTTTGGCAACAATCAACACCCTAAAACACCCCGATATGACAGGAACACAGTCACTTTTCCAATTTGTCAGCCGTGTATGAATCCTAAATAGAGTGGATTTATTATTATCATTATTCCTACAACCGCCAGTCCTGAAGTCTCAAGGTCGCTGCTTTCTTTTTCCTCTGTTATTCCAGAGTCGTGCCTTTTGCTCGGGTCACTCTGCTCGCTCTCTCCTCTCTCGGGGCTGTTTTCTGCAGGTTTAACCTCACAGACGAGATGGTGCGTGACAGGTGCAGATGGGCAGCTCAGGCCGAAGTGACAGAGGACCGGGAGACTGGGGAGGGCCAATGAGAACTGAGAAAGACACACTTCGAGGGACAGATGCATGCATGGGTGGAGGAGTCATGGGCTGTGGAGAGTGTGAAAGAGCACTGAAGAGGAGCCGTAGTTAGGTTTGTTTGGGTAGTATTAAAGTGGACGGGCAATGTCTATGATGGTGGTGAGCAAGTTTAATGAAAATGTTATTGGGTACTAGAGAATACTGGGTTTTATGGCATTTATGAGCTTGCTGTTTGGAGAAAGAGGAGGTTTTAGTTGCTTCCCATATGTTTCACAAATTGTTTTCCATTAATTTAAGGGCTAGGAGTTGTTTAAAAAAATAAAATACTATAGCGTTGTAGTTAATAGGCGATTGTGCAGGATGTGCACCACCTCATACCCAAAGCAGCTGAGAAAAAAATCAAATAATGGTACATGGCTGTATCCATCCATCTTCTACTGCTTATCCAGGACTGGGCCCCAGCAAAGATGCCCAGACTTCTCTCGCCCCAGACACTTCCTCCAGCTCTACTCCGAGAATCCCAAGGGGTTCCCAGGCCCAGCTGAGAGACACAGTCCCTCCAGCGTGTCCTAGGTCTTCCCCGGGGCCTCCTCCTGGTGGGACAGGCCCAGAACACCGCCCCTAGAGCGGTGTCCAGGAGGCATCAGGAACAGATGCCTGAGGCCACCTCAGCTCTCAATGTGGAGGAGCAGCGACTCTACACCGAGCTCTACTCAGGTATCCTAGCTCCTCACTTTTATTTTTAGGGATCATTTTTCCCGTGCTATGTAGAATCTAAAAAACAACTCCCATTAAAACTTTTTTTGCTACCACAGAACAATCGCAAATCCATCTAAATATTGTTGGTAATCTTTGACAGACCCAAGGATGTAATAACCCTCCCAGAAAAACCCACTTTACATTGAGAAAATTTTAAATATGTATAACTTTTTGTGTGTTTTTTACTAAAAAATGTAGATGCTATTACATTCACTGGCATAAAAAGGTTAAAAATTTTGAAAATAATTAAGTAGGTAATATTTTCAGTGCAAAGTTAATTAAAAGATTTATGCAAAAAAAAGTAGAAAAAATCTGATTGTATACTATTTCTGTGAGCCTTTGTGACAGGGACACTTTTGTCAATGAACAGAAGCAACGTAACAGATTTAGCTAGAGAGGGTAAAAATGAAGTAATATTAAATTTGTGTTTAGAATATCAACATTAATAAAACAAATTCATAGAAAAATAAGAACTGTTGCGATGTTATAAAAAAAAAAGTCTTCATTGGGGGCACAAGGGTTAAAATAGATGGATGGATAGTTAAAATTTGATTTGATGCATCAGTGAGACAAATAAAGTCCTAAAAATTCCTATAAAAAAATCTCTAAATGAACTGTATTGTTGTTCCCACACCTGACAGTGAGTGAGTGTGTGCTGGATTGTCTCGCCCGAGGACATAGAGTGTTTCTTATTTTCTCTGTTAGACGCCGAATATTTGAATAAGTCCTGAGCAGATTTATCATCATCAGGTGCAAAGACTTCCTCCTGCAGCCTTCATGTTGGTTTATTAGTCTCGCCGTAATGGGACGCTGCAGAAATGTGGCATAAGCTGAGAGTGAGGGGCGGCTTTCTGGTACGTTTTCTCTACATCACACTGACAAACACAAACACAAGATAGATGGGTATAATTGACGCTTATACACACATTCAGTCAGAGCTTCAAACATGCCTCCGGCTCATCAAAGGGACCCACATCTGTTTACATCTGGACAGGCCTTACTCTCCAAATATTTCACAAAGATGTTTTTTTCATGCTGTTTTCAATAAGAGACCATGGCAAAATGTCCAAACAGGAGTTATACTTGGGAACCTATTCAAAGGGATTGTTTTATTTATGTTAGTGGCTTAATATACTGTATGTGACCACTGTCTATAGAAGATTGATTATGACACCTTGTTTATGCCTGCAGCCTTATCCATTTTACATAAACATGATTCAGTGGATCATGCATCATTACGATTTATAACAAATGCAAAGTCCCTCACTCACCACTGCACTGTTTATGAGTTGGTAGCTTGGACCTCACTAACCTCTCGCAGAAAACCACACTGGTATGTTTTCATCTATAAAGGCAATATTGGGAAAACTTCTAGGATATGTCTGTAACCTCAGTTTTAGCTCCAGGAGTCACTCACAGATAAATGTAAGGCAATCATAAAGAGTGAGGTAAAGGAGACCTGCTTATTTTTTTGAGAAGCTCACTAAGTTTTTGAATAGTTGTTCTAGTTTCTCAATGTGTTTATCTTGCTTTTTCTTGCTGTATTTGTTATCTTTGTTTATTTATTTATTAGTTGCTACCTTAGCCAGGTCTTTCTTGTAAAAGACGTTCTGAATCTCAGTGGGACTTCCTGGTTCCTGGGCCCCTCGAGACAAGAGGGAGGCCCAAAGCTTGTTGCTCTGTCATTGTAGCTTCTCAGATATTTGCCACAGCTTTACTTCTGTATTACTTATGATTATTTTATTTTTTTTTAGAAGTGTGCTACTACTTTAGATTAGAGTAGTTATTCATTAAGTGATGAAATAAATTGGCCCAGTGCTGATTATTTTGGATTATTGTGACTGCTGTGGCAGTAACTCTAAAGGAGTTGTTGTCTTGTATTATCATTTTAGCAGTTTTCTTGCTTGAGTGACTCAACTTAAAATGTTAAATTTTAATACGAGAGATTATCAGACTCGTGAAGTGTAACAGATTGTGTTTTTGTGGATCTTTTCATTGTAGCTTGGCAAACTAGGGGCCCCTAAACAGCATCTTGCATAGGGCCCCAAAGCTATGAACGCCCCTGGAAACTAGACCGAGGGAGGAGTTTAGTCTCAACAATGTTATTGCTTACTCTCCTGCTTTTGAGATATGAAAAAGGTTAATCTTTTTGGTAAAGCAAAAATACAAAAACGCTTCACCTGAAACTTTTATCTTCCAGTTGATTTTTGTGCAGTCCCTCAGTCTAAGCAGATGTTGCCGGAAACATCAACAAAAATACCACAAAGAAAGTTCACATCTTAGTTTTGTGCAGGGACAAAGATGCCCATCTGAGCCAAAGCACTTCAAAACTAAATTACACCCAGTGTTTATTGTGGAAAAGCAGCTCCTCGAAAGCGTCATCTTTCTGAGACTCCTGACCTGCGGGCGTCCTGTGGGCTCAAACACAGAGTAAACATCACTGAGAGGCTTCTGCTCTGTGGCGCATGTGTTATTGTTTTGGAGCTTTCTCATGTTTGCATTGTCAGGAAGACTATGACAGGCAGTGGACTGGAAAAGCAAGGCTTAGGTAGTTCGAGATATACTGATAAATTTGTTTGCGGAAATGTTTTTAGTCACACAAAAACCTACTTAATGTTAGTTCACATCTATATATCTTTATTCTAATGGAGAGTCTTTGGACAGAGGCTGTAGGGATTGATATACTGTAAGAATCAAATTGGAAATGTCTTTCTTTGTAATAAAAAAAATCATGGCTAATTATCCTCTTTACTCTCCTGTCACATCTCTTCTTCGCTATAATCCATGTTGAGTTGAGGCCGCGGTCAGACTTTGAGCGGCGGTACTGTCTACTACCTGCAGCAGCTTCTCACATAATGATCCCTTTAAGCTCCACTGAGTTCACAGTATTTTTTTTTTATCCCCACATCAAAAATCCAAGTGTCTCTGTCGACCTTTAGCTGCAGCCCTCACCTCTATCTGACTCTGAACAGTAATCTCACTCTTACCTCTGATTGGCCCCGAACCAAAGGACTCACCCGTAAATGTGTCAGAGCAAAGCAAGACTGAACCTTTGAACTGCAGACATGACCTAAAGCAAATACACACCTGATTAAAAGTTTAAGACCAGTTGAAAAATTGCAAGAATTTATATTTTGCACTGTTGGATCTTAAGGAGGTTTTAAGTAGAGTTTCAAAATGCAAAAAGAAGAAATGGGAGTGAGACAAAAAAAGAAAACTGGAGTAAGCAAACCGCAATAAACTGAAATAGGCGCTTCATCAGCTGATCAAAAGTTTAAGACCACAGCCTTTAAAAGCCAAAATCTGCGCAAAAAAGGCCATCTTCTCACTTCAAGCCCAAACCAATTTTAGAAGTGATCAAGAAGAACGGTGGAGCTACTTTTACTGAGTCCTTTTTGCAAAGTTTTATTTCTTTTCTATTCTTTTCTTCTTTTTTTAAAACTATAGTCTGAAACTTTTGATCATCTAATAAACAGCCTATTTCAGTTTAATTGTTGTTAAAAAAATGCTTGAAAAAATAAATATCTTTTTATTTTGTCTCACTCCCACATCTTCTTTTTGCATTTTATTAAAGCTCTACCTAAAACCTATTTAAGACCCAACAGTGCAACTTGTGAATTCTTGCAATTTTTTAACTGGTCTTAAAATTCTGATCAGATGTCTATACAAGTATCATTTGTATTTTCTATGCATTTACTGTAGTCTAAAGAAATATGTGTACTGTAAAATAAAAATTGAGAACTAAATTGATTTGTTTTATAAAGCTGAATGCATCATCTGACAACAATATGTCCCCGTAGGGCTACCATAGTTTTTCACAAGCCACAAAAAACTAGGATATGAAATTTGAATGTAAAATGTAATTATGGTTATGCTCTTTAAAGGTCCCCTATTAAGCTAAAAGGACTTTTCTGAGCTTTTAACTGTGTTATAATGTTTTCGCCTCAAAAACACACATGGAGTAGTATTTTGTTTCATTCACTCTTGTTTGAGTAATTCTGTATGCTCACTACGAAGCAGTCAGCTCATTTATCTATTTGTTTGCGTCATGTTGCTAATAGCCGTGCTGAATAGCCATTTTATGCTCTGTCCATTCCCCACCATTGCCAGCAGGGGGCACTAGACACCTAATCCAAGAGAACTTTTCCCAAAAGAATTTGTTTTTCATACATATACATTATTTAAGTTATAAAACATGAAACACCAATGCAAAAGTGTCCAAAACCATTCCGAAAAGCCAGAAAATAGTGTAATATGCCCCTTTCAAATGATTCTATTCCTGTATTAGGTTGTATTATGTATTTTAACAACAATTTAGCCACAAGGGTCACAGGCCAGTGTACTCTTCCCTGCTTTATGTCTGGATAAATGAAGAGGGTGGCTTCAGGAACAGAGTCCGACATAAAGACGTATGCAAAATCCATTGTTAGGAGGCAGATGTTTTGTTTTAGTGACTTTATAAGGGAAAAGCCAAAACAACAGATATATTTTGCCAAACACTCTCAAACAAATCAATTTAAAAAGACACTCCTTTTTTTCTTCTGTCTTTTGTGTTGTCATTTTTCTGTCATACAATCATCTCTAGATCTTCTCTGTTAATAAGCTTTGTTTTTGGACCCTAAGCCTGTCTCTCCATCACGTCCCGATCCTCCAGAGGACACTCCTGAGTCCTGTCTCTTCTCTGAAACAGTGCTTCAGTGTGAGGCAGAGGCTGAGGTTAATCTGGACCTGTCTGAAGTCCGGGTTTGGCCTCATTGACTCCACTCTTCCTCTTCAACCTTTTCTCCTCTGCCCATTTTGTTCTTTCTTTCTCTCTCTCTCTCTCTCTTTCTCTCATATGAGGGCTTTGAACTGTAACTAAAGCCGCTCTGTCTCAGCCTGTTTTTTTTTTTTTTTTCCACTCTTTGATGGGTGCCAAAAGGTTAAGGTGACTTTGGGGGATAGGAGCAAAGGGAGTGTGTAGAGTTCATTGTGTTGTGGGTCATTGGCTGCGTGATAACACCAGCTTTAGTGCAATTGTTTCTTCTCCTTTCGGCTGTTCCCTTTAGGGGGCGCCACAGCAGATCATGTTCCACCTCAAGTCCATAAATCTCCTCTCAGGTCTTCCTCTAGGCCTCCAGCTCTGACCTCAGCATCCTTTTACCCATAAATCC
Source organism: Bostrychus sinensis (assembly GCA_020698575.1). Classification (NCBI taxonomy): domain Eukaryota; kingdom Metazoa; phylum Chordata; class Actinopteri; order Gobiiformes; family Eleotridae; genus Bostrychus; species Bostrychus sinensis. The sequence goes on from CM036247.1 coordinate 10,665,873, forward strand.
ACTCTCCCTCCTCTGTACATGTCCAAACCATTTCAACCTCTCTGACTTTATCTCCAAAACATCTCCCATGAGCTGTCCCTCTAATGCAGTCACGCCCAAAGTGCGGCCTGGGAGTCATTTGTTGAGATTTTGCATGGCCAAAAATTCAATAATTATGGCCCTCCAGTACTTTCATAAAGTGTTTCTGTAGCTTTGTCTGTACATTTGTGCATCTCATCTACTCTCTGCCTTGTATTTTCAAATTAGTGTGTGATGTTATTTTGTTAGGGCTTAGATTAGATTGAACTTTATTAATCTCACAGTGGAGAAATGAACTTGTTTAGGTAGCTCTTAAACAGAATAAAGTGCAGAAAGCAAGAAAATAAAGTGAGCATGCATCACAGACAAAAACGTGTAAGACAAAAGTGACTTCTTTGAAATTGTGTTTTTAGAGAAAATACTTATAAAACAATGCACATTTTATTTATTCTGCATATGCATTTATTTCATAGAAAACATCAGGAGGGACTGTTAGCTTTTGAACATTTGCACATCATGGCCGTCATTGGAAAAAGTTTGGACACCCCTGTTCTAATGGACTCAATCCTAAAAATCCCTAAGAGAACCTCAACATCTTCAGCTCTGCCTCCTGTCTTTTCATCAGTGCCACTGCCTCTAAACCGTAGTACCGTCGTTTTTTTTTTTTTACGGCCTTGGTCTCGGCTCCAGTTTAACTTGGTCTTGGCCCCGAATCCAGTTTTACTCGACCTTGGATGTGACAGTCTCAGAGATTTTATTTTTACCAAACATTATGAGAAAATGCTATTCTTCTTAATTGTGGAGTAATTTGTTTTCTGCATCAGAAGAACCAGGAACAGGACTCTCTGTCTCTCTCTTTCTTTTATTGATTTATTTTATTTTGTCTGGAAGTCTTATTGAGATCTAAAAAGACATACGCAACACCTGTAACAGTTACAACAGTCAGATAAAATAGAGGTCACAAATGTTTTAAACCTTTCCGATGTAATGACACTGTCTAAATTGAACTTTTTGTGAGCATATCCCATAAATGAGGGGCATGATACCAAAACCCAGTCTTTCCCAGCTCTGTGTGCAGATCTGATGACATCACTGACTCTGGTGCAGAGGTGGTGAGCCCTGCATTGGATTAAAGAAGTGAGATATGATGGGAGTTTAAAAAAGGATGGCTTTGTAAATAAAAATGTAAGCGTCTACAGGTGTATAATAAAGTCCAGCCAGCTTTTCTCTATAAATCACAGTGGCGAGTACGGTAATTGTCAGAAGCGATGAAACGGAGGGCACTGTGATAAATGGAATCAAGTTGTTTGTGGGTGTTGCCAGCTGCGTAGTTGTAGATAATGTCTCTATAATCCAGCGTAGCAACAACAGTGGAATGAATGATTGTTTTTCTATTGTCATATGAAAAGCAGGATTTGTTACGGTAAAGAAAACCAACTTGTAATTTTATTTTCATAAGCGGTTTTGGATGATTTTTGAAGGATACTTTGTCTAAACTCAGATGCCGAGATACTTATACTGAGGAACTAAATCTATAATGTTACTGTTTATTGTGCAAATAGGGTTATAACAATCTGTGGAGTGTGCTCTGGTGAAATCCATACATTTGGTCTTAGAGTTTAGTCCTAGTTTTTGTTTGTTGAGAGAAGGCTTGGTCTGCAGTGGGTGCAAATGAATAGAGAATTGTGACATCTGCATAAAAATGGGCGGTGCAATCAGGAAATGAGGGGAAAATCTGATTAATATACAGAGTAAAAAGGAACGGGCCCAGTACTGAACCTTGGGGAACACCCTTTTCAACTGTTAAAAGAGGTCCATCAGCGATTCCTGATTGAGATCTGTTTGAGAAATATGACGCAAACCAGTTTAAAGTAGACTGATCAAAACCCAAAGAATTAAGTTTGCTCAGAAGAATGCTACAGTCAGCAGTATCAAAAGCTTTGGACAGGTCAACAAAGAGTGCAACACAATGCTGCTTATTATCCAGAGCATGAATAATGTCATCAACCACAGCAGTCCTGAAACCTGACTGTTGTGGGTCCAAAAAAAAAAAACACAAGAGAGTTTGCTATAGACTCAAGAATTTTAGCCAGACCAGGTCATTTAGAAATAGTTGTTAAGGTCACTTGTGTCCCCACCTTTATGTAACAGAAGGACCTGTGCAGATTTCCACACTGAGGGAATGTTGCCAGATAAAAAAAAAGTCAGATTAAAAATATGAGCAAGAGGTGAGATCACAGGAGCACTAAGCTGCAACAAATGTATATTAGATTATCTGCACCAGGAGACTTTTTTGTATTTAAATGAATTAAGTGATTAAATACTTCTGGTGGTGATATTATTATTGGGGTTAAAATCTAAATTATTATGATTAGTGGGTTCATAAACATTAGTAAACAAATTAACTGCTGCAATAAAATAACTATTAAAAGTTTTAACCATTTAAAACAGGACCATTTACACTGTTAACCACAGGAGGGAGAAGCGAGGTGGGTTTGCGCTTTACAAACATGATTTACATGATTTAACAAACCTCCAAAAGGCAGCACCATTGCTACTGCAGTTTACAAACGCAGCTAAATAATAAGCTTTTCTATCCAGGGAGGTGGCATGGTTCCTTTGTTGCCCAAAATTCATCCAGACAGTGATAATATTGACAGAAGCTCTCCCCTTTGACCGCAGTTTATTTCTATGTCTAACTGCTGCAACAAGTTCTTTTTTTGTTTGTGTTGTATTTTGGCATTAGTTCATTACAATGTTCATTAATATATTTCAACCAGTTGGAGTTGATTCTCACCTGCAGATCTTGCACTGAGAAGGTGGGTTCACGGCTTCTCTTCTTTATATAGAGCTGTGCCATTAAATGTGTCGGTAAAGGTGCAAAGTTGAACAATATGAATACATTTACACCTATGGCATGTTTAGTTTGTGAGAAAATTGTTAGGTAAGCACATTTTATGAATGCCGGCCAATCTGGGCACATAGGAATATCACAGTACAAAAATATCTTGCTTCATACATTTTATTTACATTTTCAGCTTTGGTGATTCATCTGTTTATTGTCTAACATTGTGAAATACCCCATGACTTGTGTATAAATAATGATTTCAGCTGTCATGCATTTGCCTAAAGACAAACTGAGCACACCCATGATTATTATTGAACAAACTTTCAGGATAGGGATTCTCAGCTGGCGTAGTTAGATCTCAAAGTTTAGTATAGTCTTACGGTTCAGCTTAAAGACTAAATATTCTCACAATAGTAATGATGCAATGTACTTAAATGGACTCATGGCATTGTGACGTTTAGGGGTAAATGGTTTATCCCATTTTTTACCATTTCTCATTGGCCTGCAGGCTCCATTCTCAATTGGCCACATCAGGTTCACCTTAGAATCAATTCGATTTCTAGGGCGGAGCAAACCCGAGTTAACGGACAGCGGAGTTAGCCAATCAGAAAATGGCGGACGTGACGTTAACAAAGCGACAAGAAAGTGAGAAAGTAAACAAACGGAGTAGTGAAGCCACGAGGGAGGAACGAGGGAGTTATTTCAACATTATCGTACCATACCGCTGAATGAAACAAACTCTCGGCTCCTTGGTGCGCCATCTTGATTGTTGTCAGTGAGGAGACGCGTACGAGTGACGCTGCTCACGAAGAACACGTGACTTAAATAAACCAATCAAAATGCACGGTATGGTTTGCATTTGAGTAAACCACTGCGGACGGCGTGGTGACCAGACTGATATTTCTCTGTAGAATAACTCAGAGACATATCAGTCTGGATTTTCCAGACAAACATCAGGTAGCACTGGTGAAGGTCAAATGCAGGTAAAAAGCGTCATTTTTGTGTGAGATGAACCTGGCATAAAGGGAAAAAAAATTAAATTTCAGCCATACAATACTAGAATTTCCAAAAGTATTAGTTCACCTGCTTTTACACACATATGAAGTTAAGTGACGTCCCATTCTTAATCCATAGGGTTTAATATGATGTTGGCCCACCCTTTACATCTACCTACATCAGACATCTACGTGTCTGATGTTGGACGAGAAGCCCTAGCTCTCAGTCTTTGCTCTAATTTATCCAAAGGTGTTTTATCAGGTTAAGGTCAGGACTCTGTGCAGGTTCAGTCAAGTTCTTCCACACCAAACTCACTCATCCATGTCTTTATTGACCATGCTTTGTCTCCATCCCCAAACTGTTCCCTCAAAGTTGGGAGCATGAGGCCAAGCCCAGCTCCTGAAAACAACCCCACACCATAATCTTAATTCAGTTATTTGGGTGGGTGAGTGAATACTTTTGGAAATATAGTGTATATACCAGTCCAAAGCCTGGTTAAATGTGTGGATGCGGAGGTTCATCCTGAGTAAAACCTAGCTTAAAGTACCTAGTTTTAGATGTTTTTCTGTGGAGACCCCACAAGGAAAGACAGCAGACAAAAGAGACTTTATTTTATCGGTAGGCGTCTCTCTTCTGCATTTATTTTTTAGTATTCAGCCCCTAATGACAAAGGTTTGTACACCCCTGCCCTATCCATTGAACCACCCAATAAATGAACTATTGTTTCCTCTACTGACCCCTTGTGGCTGGAGTTTAGTATCTTTGGCCCTATCTCTTGAAATGGTGATCTGAATCCTAAAAAGAAAACAAACAACAACATGGCCCATTTTATCTGACCATTACATTTTGTGTTACCCTGCAACTAAACCAACAACCAACACCAGTAAAAACATAATCTTAAAGTGACTAACAATACAATATTCAGGTGTTAAATTGGTTCTCACAGTCAGACCAGATGAGAATCACTGTATTTAGGAGATTGGATTGCATCAGAAATAATATCTCCTCTTAGTCACAGAGGTAGTAACTTCCACTCATTCACCACCAATCATTTCCTCATAAAATTCCCACCAGGTTACAAAGGAATTATCACATAGCCTACTGTTTTTTTCATTGCCGTTGCATCTCCATATCCACCTGTGCATTTTTATGACACACCACTGTTACAAGAGCACACCTGAGGATGCCCTGTGTAATGAAACTACTCCCACTCTTACTTATTCCTCTCCATTTGGCCTTATTTTGTATGTTTTTTACTTGTCATTTTCCCATCCTTTCTGCAGCATAACGACTGGAGTTTACCCTCGGAGCCCTGGGAGCCAGTTCAGAGACACACCAGTATTAATAAGGTATGAGGCAGCACACTCACTCACTCACACACAGAGACAATCCCACATTCCTCAGTCTGAAGCTGGGGGAAAGAGAGAGAAGCAGTCAGTTCCCTCGGGAGGATGTCCGTGTTTTCCTTCAGGGAGGGAGACGCCAAAAAGCCCTGCGAAACAATTCACAAGACTGGGACTCAAGTCAGCTCACTGGGTGGTTTATGAAAATGGTGCGTTTTAGTTTTCCTAATGGCCCTCCCTGCTCATGATTTCCTGTCGATACTGTCCTTTTTAATAAAGCCTTAAAAGATCCCCAAAAATCTTGAAAGAGTAGTGCTGCTTAAAGCTTTTTTGGGACTAGTTTTGGACAACTTTACATGAGCATCTGACATTTTGTAACTTAAAATAATGTATATGTTGACTTTGCAGATAATGTTTGGATTCAGTGTCTGGCGCCCCCTGCTGGCAACATTTGAGACTGGACAAAGATAGATAAATGAGCTGACTGCTGACGAATCTGATGATGGCGCGTGGGCTTTAGAGACGTACAAGAGCGCTTCCTGGTTTCTCGTGTCTATGTAGAGCCGTGAGACCCAGCGTTTTTAGATCTTGAGAAGGGACGGGCACAGTATACAGGATTACTCAAAGCACTGCTCCAGGTAAGTTTTTGAGGTAGAAACAACATTTTCACTTGGTTTAAAGCTTAAAAAAGTCAATTTATAGTTGTTAATAATATTGTTCATTGTTGATATTGTAATAATTTGTGTCTTTACTAGCCACAATTTAATTAGTTAAAGGTGAAATTTGCTTTTATGTATGCACAGGATAAAAAAAAAAAGCATTACCTAGGCAGAATAAAATTATGTAACAATATTGACAATAATGTGATATCGCAGTATCAAAAGTCTAACAATATTGTCGTGGACTTGTAGAAGAATGGTAAAAGCAGAGGGAACTACTTAGACCATGATCCTTTGCTCAGTTTCAGTGCTGCCACAATAACTAGATCTCTAAATGCTCATCAGGGCATTTTTAGAGAATATATTTTGTTATTGAGCTCTTTTCTACAACATGTGAACAATATCACATGAATATCGTACCGCGAGATTAATATTGTGATAATACTGCACTGTAAAATTTGGATATCTTCACATACCTGATCTTTAAAGTTAAGATATTCAATAGGTGTTCATAAAATTTAACTGACCAAAGAGGCAGTGGGAGTATTTGTTACCAGCCAAAACGAAAATCTGCCTGCATTTACCCGGTTATTATATTTAATATCTGACCTTAATCTGGAGTTTGGCCCTTTTTATATCAGTATTGCAATATATCTTAATTTGAATGCTAACTATGTAATTTATAATGAGTACTGTTAGAAATAATCATTTTTTTTATATCTTATTTTATTTATTTATTGTGTTTATTCAATCAACTTTGTAACTATTGTTATATTAAGTTGCTTAAACCATTGCCCCACCATGGATTTACATATAAAAGCAAAGATTAGTCCAGTGCAGTCTATTGTAACACCAAAAATGGCCCAGTTTAAGTAAAAAATTAATGTTTTAAGTGTAAATGGTAATAAAGCTTGTGTGAGCCTTCTTCCATCCAAAGCTTTCTCACCACATGTTCAAAACCCATCTTTAAATCATCATCTATAATAAATATCTCCACTTGAATTGCTCCCAACAACAAGCTTTAAAAACTGGGTAAAACGTTTAGGAGTGTGAGTATTAATATAAAAGGCCTGCAGATGTGAGTGCTGCAGCTCTCACTCAGTCAGACATAAATATTTCACCTGATTAAATGCACCTCAGGATCAGACGGACCCTCGCTGCTTTAACGCTGTTACTATTTCACTCATGAAACATTTCAGCTGTTACAGGAATCCCTACACTGTAAACAAGGTAAGAGTAAATATTTAAAGGTTTTCAAAGACATTAGGAACATGCAGATAAGACGTGCGTGCAGTGGCGTAAGGAGGTTAATGAAGGGCCCCAGTGCAGGTTTCAGAATGGGCCCTTAAACTTAAGATGCGCGTCCAGTAAGTCACAACAAGACACAACACCAAAAAACAAAAGACCACTAGATAAAAAACAAACAACACACATAATCCATCTCGTCAGCAGAGTAGAATCCGTCTAGACCTCACCATCTCTTTTTATGTTTTTTTAACATTATGTTCAGTTTCTGCCATATATAAGTGTTAAATAGCATTTCATAACATTTTAAAATAAGTAATATGCAACGAGAATCTATTTGTGGCTTTAAAAATAAATTGTTTTCCAAATAAAATAATGAAATTAAGAAAATCATCTCTAAATTCACCTTGCATAAAAGAGACAAACTCTAAGTTAGAAACCAGACCAATCTCCTCACACATTTCTCCAACTTTACTCCAAAAGGAAGCTACAATATAACAATATTCAAAATAAATGCAAAACAACAAACACATATCATATTTTAGGTTGTAAAAAAGTGCACAGAAATGTCCACTAATAGTTAAAAAAACAAAATTCAAACATGTTGGTGCCACAAAAACATTAATCTACATTTTTGTTTATAAACATTAAAACTAAACTTTGTAAGCATTAAGTAAATATTGTAAAGGTATCATATAAATTTTATATTTTTGTTCTTCAATGAGTCATGTTTGCAGTGTAATTTATAGCCCAGAATGAAAATAATCCACTAGAATTGACTATAATTAGCGACTCCCAATGGGGTCTATAGCGTTTTAAACATATACTTTTCCAACATAAACAAAAATAAAGAGAAAAAGACACACTACTACTTTTTGACAGTGTACATTTTGAGAAACACCATTTCAAACCAGTCAGTTTTACTAAATGTGAAGTACTTTCTCTCATATTTTGTGAAGTAACATGATACTACACATCTAGAGATTGGGGGAAACTAGTGTCTGTCTGATCTGACAAATATAGATGAGAAAACCGCAGTAGAGCTGAGCGAGAGCAAGACGTACCATGTTACAACTCGTTACACTGAGATATTATCAGACTGTTCATCCTACAAAAGTCAGCGAGTTCAGTTCTGCCGAGCTGGAGCCAACATCTGATCTAACACTGCTTTAGCCTGGCCTGCCAGACTAACGCTTTTCCTATTTTACACAAAGACGTTAGTCTGGTATCCCTCTGGTAACATTTCATCTCTGGGGCAATCACAAGCAAAGTAACCAATCAGAGAAACAAAGGGCAGTGCACCTCTGACTCAAACAAACATGGATTCTTGCCCTTTTTTTCCCATAAAACACCAGAATTAGGAGCAGCTCTGTACTTATTTCTGAATGGGGACAGCAGCAGAAACCAGTTGCACAAAGACTTGTGGAAGAAGTTTTTTTTTTTGTTTGCGTTAATTACATTGTATTTTAAAAGGACTTAACTGTTGTTAAAAACGAGATGAAGAAAAAATTCCACAGAGACTGAACAATACCGAGGACTTCAGCAGAACCAACAGGTGACGAAGGAAAGCAATAAACGCTGTTAATGAAGTCAGAGAAGTTATTAAATTAGTTCGGTTGCTAGCACTAACTTGGTTATCTCGTTTGCTTTCATAAGACGTGCTGTAGATAAACGGCTGTGATTGGCCAGTTCCAAATCGAACCAGAGAAACACTTCACTGTGAGAGGGGAACCAGACTGTCCTGCCAGCGGAGATCCTGGCTCACCAGGCTAACACCCCATGAAGTCAGAAATGAAATTAATGCCATAGCATTATGACCACTGTGACAAGTGAAGTAATAACACAGATTATCTCTTCGTCATGACACCCGTGAGTGGGTGGGGTACACAGTATCAGTGAGTGAACTGAACATTTTGTCCCCAATGTTCATGTGATAGAATCAGGAAAAATGGGCAACTGTAAATCCCAGTTTACACCAAAAGCAGCGCCGCATCGCGTCAGCGTCGCGTCAGCGTCGCGTCAGCGTCGCGTCAGCCGCGTGTGAACCATTTTCTGTTTAATCAGTCTGATAATTCACATGAACATCACACAAACCACTCACCGCTGCTCTGCTTCACTACAGATAGGTTGGAGGTCTGCTGAGCAGGAAACAAGGGACCAAGTGTCAAAATAAACTTATGCTATCCTTTCAAAATAAAAACTCAAAAACAGTGGTAATATAAACATTGTGCATTGATAATTTGATTCTTGAGAGGAAGGGATGTAAACGTAATTTCCAACCCTAGGCAGCCGTTTTACAAGGACCACCTGCAGAAGTTGAAGGCCTGGGGCTCTGTGGCCACAGCTTTGTGTTTAGACGGTGAGTAGTAGCAGCAGGTCTGACGTCCTCGGTAGTAAATGCAAAAAGACGTGCTCAAAGCAAACTGCTTCTGCAACACCCCTGGTATAAATTCGGGGGAAGGATTTTAGCAAGTTTGGGCCAAACTGTGATGGCTAGATGACCAAAACTGCAGCTCTTGTGGGGCGTTCCCGGCCTCCCCAGAGGTCAGGATGTATCAGAAGTAGTTTAGAAAAGAACAGTGGTGAACCTGCGACAGGTGATGCACATGTGATCTGATCCCACTGACAAGCTACTGGTTCTCAGAGAAAGATGTCACAGTGCATCGCAGATTGTTGCATATGGGGCTGCATATTAGGCAGGTGGTCATAATGTTATGCCTGATTGGTCAATGTCCAAATTAGGAATATAGCAATAACATAAACCTATGTAAACAGTCACATTTATATAGTGCTTTTCTACCTCCATAGGCACACTTTCATACCCCAGTGTACACAGACACCAGAGGCCAGGTGGGTCAAGTGTCTTGCCTAAGGACACAACAACAGTATGCAAAGGTGGGAGCAGGGTTTTGAACTGCCAACCTTCTGGTCAGTGGACGAACGGCTCAACCACCTGAGCTACTGCTGCGATGCTATGTTTAAAATCCTGTATCCACCTGCATTAGAGCTGGCTGTGTTGATTTTTTTTGACCTGAAATTCCATTAAAATTCAGAGGAAGAAAATGTCACTGTGAACAAACAAATAAAGGAATAATCACAAATCGAAGCCAGCCCAAAGACGCACTAATCTCATTTGAATTTTAAGTGTTGATGTTTGGTGCAGTCGACTTTATCTTAGCCAGTACAAACTCAGGCGTGGAGATGAAGAGCTGCTCTTAAAAATGAGTGGGAAAGGCTAATATAAAACATTAAATGCATTAGGCTTTCAAACCACAGAAAACAACAAAGTGAGCTTCATGTTTATTGACTTTATAATTTAAAATATGTTTGTCAAAATGGTCTGCACAGGCTTTTCTTTTAAGCATATTTCCAGGAATTTTAATAAGCAGACAGGCAAGAAATATGGGGAGAGAGGTCAGGGGAGGACTAATAGACCAAAGCCAGGCGTCAAAAAAGGTTGTTTTGCAAATGTGGTACTGCAAACTGCACAAATAAGTCACCAAGACACCTTCAGGATCACTGCAGTTTTAAATGTTTTGTGGGATTTTAAGGATTTTAAAGTGGATTAACCCTAGTCCTTGGACCTTGCACAGCAGATCTGCAACCTATGCTTTTAGAGCCACGTGCGGCTCTTTAGCAATTCTCCTGCAGCTCTTTGGGCGTCTGACATCTGGTTTTGAACCATGGAATAAGTATATGACTATAAAAAAAACCTGCATCTTTGTCCCTGTTTTCCGGGATATGCTATGGACTTACCTGTTACCTGTTACCTGTTATAATAAACTGTTTTAGCCTCAGTTTTCCACACAGTTGCACACATGGACTGAAGAAATAGTTACAGGATGTAACTCTAGTTCTCTGAGTGAGTTAATCAGCACAGTATTCAACACCGTTCTTAGTTTGTTTGCAAATATTAATGACCCACATGCTATATTTCAGTCAATGGCAAAGCGATTTTTCTGCATTAAACTGTCTGTGCCTCTTTACAGATTCAAATTGTGTATTTTTTGGGAACAAATGGCTCTTTGAATCAGAAAGGTTGCAGACCCCTGTGCTAAGGGCAAGAGTTTGACCTGCAGCCAGTCACAAACAATGCTGCAATACTGGAAGTTACAGTCATGTTTAAGGTTTGACAACAAGTGAACTGTTTTACTGTTATCAATGTAAGCCACATTGTGTTCTTCTGATTCAGACATGTCCAAAGTGCGGCCCGGGGGCCATTTGTGGCACAGGTTGAGATTTCATATGGCCCTCAGCTTCTATGACAAAATGCATTACTTTTGGCCCTCCAGCACTTTTGTACAGTGTTTCTGTAGCTTTATTCGTACATTTGTGCATCTCATCTAATACTCTCTGCCTTGTATTTTCAGATTAGTGTGTTGCTAAATAATTGCAGTTTTTATGTTCAAAGATGTTATTTTGTTGGACTCAGATTAGATTAAACTTTATTAATTGCACAGTAGAGAAATTCACTTGTTCAGGCAGATCTTATACAGAATAAAGTGCAGAAAGCAAGAAAACAAAGTGAGCATGCATCACAGACAAAAAGGTGCAAGACAAAAGTGACTTCTGTTAGATTGTGGTTTCAGAGAAAATAATTTATAATTATTTGGCTTTTGAAAACAAAATACTTATCTAACAGTGAGCATTTTATTTATTCTCTATGTGCGTTCAGTTCCTAGAAAACATCAGGAGGGACTGTCGGCCCTTGAATATTTGAACATCTTCAGATCTGGCCCTCATTGGAAAAAGTTTGGACACCTCTGTTCTGATTAGATAAGTTTTTCACAGTTGGTTCATCGAGTCACCTCCAGGTTTTTATCCATTCTTATCTAAGTTACTGCTCTTCGGAAACACTTTCTGAAGTCGGCTTTCATGGACGTACTTTATGTGGCTATTTTCATGTCATTTTACCAAATTTTATTGTGTTGTGCCCAATGCCCATGACATTATCTCTCGCATTCTGTGTTAGTATAAATTGAATTGTACATAATATGGGGTGAACAGTGGTAGAGTGGACATGGGTTTGATTCTTGGGATCCTCGGGCCAACTACTTTCTAGAGTGGAGTCTAAATCTAAAGAAATACCTCTACAGAATGAATGTGAGAGTAAATGGTCATCTGTATCAGCTCGTTGGTTAACTGTCCATTCTCCAGAGTGAACTCCATCTCACGCTCATAGTTGCTGGAATAGGCACCTGCCATAATAAGAAGAAGATAAAAATTATTTAAATTGGGCCTGGCCAGACAATTGTTTTTCTGTTCTGTACAACAAATAAGGCAAGATTTATAATGAGAAAAGAGTGGTCAGTCCCAAAGTAACCAGAAAAAGCTGCCTCTGCGATGATGCAATCTGGAAAAACATACAACCAAACAGTGAAACAAAAGCTTGTCCTATTTTACAAACTAGCTAAATTGTTATGATTGGCCAGCAGGGGTGGACTGGGACTTAAAAACAGCCCTGGACTCTGACCCAGCCTGGCCTAGTACAGCGCCTTAGTACAGTCCTTTTATAAAAATCTATATACAATATAATACAATGACTGTCAAAACAATAAACAAAGACAGTAAGGTGTATTATTTTATTGTCCGTATGTTAATTGATTTCAGCTTTATAAACTCCACCAATAAGCTCAGAGAATGTGTGGCTTTACACATATGCACTAAAATGAGCCTAAACCAGAACTAAACCAGGTCTGCAGCAAGAGAAAGGGGGCTACTCAAGGAACAAGAAATCTATTAGGACTACGCCAGTTCTAAATCAGGTTTTATTATGTCTACACTGTGCAAAATGATGTGGTTCACACAGTTTAGTCCTGGTTTAGTCCTTGCTTTTGAAACATTTTAAGATGAGCCTCACATTTCTCCTGTATTCACATTATGTTAGATTTATCTCAGTTCTCTTATTTATAGCCTCAGTTGCTAGTAATGTGAGCCTCTTTTGATTTACTAATGCCAAAATAGTAAAGCAAACGATGTATCTTGGCAAAAATTCGAAATTATTATATCCTTGCAAGAATGGGTGAACCAACCTTGTTTCCCTGAAGTGAGGGATTGCAGTAAAAGTAGGGGAAGCCCCATGGAGAAGAATGCGACAAAAACAAGGAAGACTCATGCAAAGTTCCCCTGTAAGAGAAGCAGATGAGATGTGCCTATAATTACCACACACTCTTTTAATTGTAATGGGACTTACGGTTGTGCAATTTCATTTTTAAAACATTTTCAAGACCCTCTAGGTTCAACAACAGCTTTTCTTACTAAAGAATAATCTTGTCTTGGGAACAGATCATTAACCGCCGTCCTAAGTACATTTCCCACTGGTTTAGCAAATGTAAATCTGAAGGAATCACCTCCAGCCTGGGTCGGATTTAGCAGCGGAGACAGTGAGGTCAGGCGCTGTCGGGTTGCCAGGTTGGAGACAGAGGATCAGCGGCAGCAGTTTGTGCCGGCTGCCAGTCGAGTTGGCACATCGTCAGGCAACAAAAGCCAGGACTGAGACCGGAGCCGACGCAGACTCGGGGCAGATCGGTGTCACTCTGAAGCCGTCTGTCCACAAGAGAGAAACCTCAGTCCACTTTCATTATTCATACTTCTGCTAAGGACGCTTTTTCCACTTCAGTGTCTTTACCTGAAGTCCACTTGACACCTTTTCATGAGGAGCCATAAAATATAAAGTGGATTTTAAGAAAAGCTGTTAAAAGGAAAGCATAAATTGTACACTTTTCCCTTGAACCTGTGTAGATTCATGTCTTTCAATCTTTTTGCTGATGCCTGAGAAATATATTTTTAAGGCATTTTGTGGGTAGCGTCTGGGACTTGCTTGTGGCTTGTGTCTTATATTTTTTTAATGCCACCAAGAAATGTAGACGATATGTTCTGGTTTTAAATCAGGAAGCACAGTTGCGGTTGCCTGGAGTCCAACCCTGCAACTATGGACACACACAGAACCATTTACGCTTACATTCATTAACTAAACTATACATGCATGTCTTTGTGGGTTAGGGTGACCACTTGTCCCACTTTTGGTTGTACTGCACAGCCATTTAGGCGTCTGTCACACTTATTAGGATAATGTCCCACACTTTTTCATTGGTGCTCAGTGGATCTTACAAAAAAAGAGAGATTCAAGTTAAGAACAACATTAAAAGACCTGTATTCTTTTTGTAAAATGTAGAATAAATATTTTTGGGCGTTCTATCTTGATAGGTTAAATATATGGTTGGTTTGTTGCTGCCTCTGTGTTTCAGGACGGACCTCTCCATGGAGCTGTGAGCTGTGTTGGTGGATGGTTTCAAGAAAATACAGATTGAGAGCTTTCATTTTTTTCCTTTTTTATTTCCTTTAAAGACATTACTTTGCAAAATGTGTGTTTTATAGGCCCTAAACTGAAGCAACTTGTATCTCAGTAAGCTAAGAAAGTTTGATTTGTTTATCAAAAGATTTATTTCTTGAGTCCGTCCCACCTTGTCCCACCAAATCGTACAACTTGTCCCACTTTTGGTACATTTTGAGGTGGACACCCAAGTTGAAATTGGAGAGAAAACTGGAGAGAAGCCATAATAACACACGCAGACTCCACTCAGAGAGAGAATAACAGCTGGCCCAAGGATTGAACCCTTGAATGTTCTGTCCCGCTGCTGCCTCCTGTCCTGTGCCTCTCTGGAGCATGTGAGGGGGGTTAATGACTCACCTGAAAGAAAAACCACAGAGAGCTGCAGTCTCCTCCACACGAGTCTTTACACCTTCTTTATAGATCAAAAATACTGGCTGTGTCAACACAACACGCGTCATTGCATAATCAAAAACATTCACTGCCTTTGTTTATTTAATGGATTTATCTTTAGTTAATCAGGAAGAGCCCAGTGACTACTAAACGTTTTCTCTCGGGACAGTATTTGTATGAAGTGAAAGTCCAGCAAAAAGAAATATTTGGTGTTCTGCGAAGACGTCTGTGTAGGTTCTCAGTCATCCAGGAGAATTTAGTAAAAAACTTTTAGACAAGAAGGTCATCTGGACATGGTTTGTTTTTTAGAAGATGTTTCACACTTTATCTCAAGGGCTTAGTCATTTCTACAGTGATTTGTACCATGCCATTTGGATAAAAGGTGAAATGTGTCCTAAAAACAAACATTGTCCCTTCTTTTGCTCTATCTTTTAACATTGACTATTCATTTATTTATTTTATTGTGTGTTTGAACTGTGAGTAAAGGCTACAGGACACTTGAATTTTCCTTTGGGGAGTAATAATGTATCTATGTATCTTCTTGTGTACAGTGCTCTGTGAAGATAACTCATAAAGAAATTGAAATTTGAATTGAATTTTTTTGGAAAAGTCAGTAATGAGCCGAGGCAGAGACTGTGGTCTGTGGGTCACCATCTGGCTCCAGGAATTGTTTTAAGGATTCTGTACCATTGTGATAAAATTGGGCCAAAAATACAAATCCCAGCCACAAGAGGTCAGTAATGAAACAAAGAATTAGTTTAAGTGCAACATTTTTGAAACTTTTTACACCAAGTACCTCCTTGGAAAATATTTGTTTTTCTAAGTATCATCTAACAATGGACTAAAATTAGCATAAATCTCAGGACCAGGTCTTACACGGGACTAAACCAAGACTAAACAAGAACTGAACCAGTTGTACATCACAGCTAAACCAGGTCTAAACTGAAACTAAACCAGGATATAAGCAGTAGACAAACAGAATAAAACCAGGACTAAACCAGGTCTGGCTCTAAATTAAACTCAGTAAGCACATTGAACTGCAAAAAACTCCAGAAAAAACAGAAAAAGTCCATGTATCCACTAGTGGTACCCGTACCACAGTTTGAGAACCACTGGTTTTAGTGGATTTTATAAATAGCAATAGATAGAGCATTTACTCCTGAACTAAATAATAATAATAACTCAGAATTTTGTAATGGCAGAAGACAGAGGAAACCCAAAATATGCAAAATAAAAAATAAAAAAAAACATTTGCTGAGATAGGAAGAAAATCATTAATTAATTCGAAAGATGGCATAAAATAGCACAAATCACAAAAGCTATAAAAAACAGAATTGTCAAAAGTAAAAGCAATAATGTCCCAGAATTCAGACACATTTTAATGTATGAATGGCAAAACTGTTGAAAAATGCAGAATAAACCATAGTTTGTCAAGTCCACTGTAGAAGTGAAAGGTGAGAACATGGCCAGGGCTTAATATTTACTTTTTTGCTCACTGGCCACCGTGGCTATAGTATTTGTGAAAAGTTGCTAGCCAATTAGAGTCTTTACTAGCCACAATTGAATTAGTTAAAGAAATGTAAAATCTGGTTTTATGTATGGACAGGGATGAAAAACAAAAACAAAACTAGTTTACAGAATACATTGGTGTAACAATATCAATATCATAATATCACAGTATTAAAAGTCTCACGGTATTGTTGTGGATCTGCAGTGAAATGGTAAAAAACTACACAGAGCACGAACCTTTTCACGATTAAACACATTTTCAGAATTAATTTTTTGAAATATCACAAAAACAAATTCACTAAAGGCTTGTCTGGGAATACATTTTAGTGGCAGCGGGAGTATTTTCTGTTACCAGCCAAAATGAAAATCTACCTGCATTTGGACAGTTAGCTAGTGCTGATGTCAAACCCAGTACTTTTTTGTTTTGTTGTTGTTTAATTTTTAATTTTATTCTTGAACATTTTTGACCATGCACAAGAAATACAATATTTGGACCTCTGTGTCTGACCTGGACAAGATGAAAAACACATTTGAGTTGGGATAAAAGCTGAATCCTAATGACTTTACTATAGAAACCAACATAAAAAACAACATAAAACAAATAAGCAGATGGTTAAGCTTGATCTGCTGATGTGGTGGTTTTCCATTCAGTTTTTATGAACACTAAAAAGCTTGCTCTATCCATAGTTAATATTTTCTATTGAGACCACAGACAAAAAGAAGAAAAATACAGTTTCATTCCCAGTCTGTGTCTTTGTCTGTGCACTGTTGAATGTTTAATGTTGTTTTCTCTATAATTCAACTCAGTGTAGAGACTATTAATACCCAGCCGCTGATGGGAGACTGCGCTGCTCCTGTCTGCACCTCCGAACCAGCACTATAAAGCTTATTCAAACATTTACTTCATTTGTCACTGAAGGCTACGAGCAACACGGACAGCAATGTAAACAATGGTAAGACGCGATACAGCTTTTGACAAATGAAAGTGCTTTTTTTTTTTTTTAGAGCTCTGGTGTTGAACATTTAGATTTCAAAGCCTATCTTCAGGCGATTTCCCATCACATTCCCCGTCTGACAGCTTGTTTCCTTGTTCGCCGGTGTTATTACAAGACATCAACTCTACACGTTTTATAGTGAAAGTGGGAATGGATGGATTCTGAGTTAGTGAAGCTAAATCAGAGGCGTTCAACCTTTTTAGGCTTGGGGCACCCTCATACGTACACTATTTTATCTGTGGCACCCCTAAACTGCATTCTTATCTTTCACCAAATTAATAAATGTCCAAAATGTAATAAAATTGTCAACTCATTTTGTAATAAAGCTGCATTTTGTAATAACTTACACCAACCATTCCCAAAGTCAGGAGTGTCACGGCCCCTTAAATTTACCAAAATCCCACGCGGACCCCCAAAAATACAATTTCCCTTTAATTATTAAAAAAAAAATTAAGTGTTATTATTGAGTTTAAATAGGCTCAAAGGTTTTCAGATCCAGAGCAGGTTTGCAGCAGTTACTACCAATTACAGTAAAATAACTCATGTTAGTCTGCAGCACAGAGGAGGGAGGGGCCACTGTCAAACAGGAAACACTCACTCCACTCACTGAGACGTCTCCTCTGTCCTCTGTCCTCTGTCCCTGCATCACACAAGCATGACCCCCACCACTCTCCTCTGTCCTCTCTTCTGTCCTCTGCCCTGTCCTCTCCTCTGTCCTCTCCTCTGTCCCCTGTCCTCTCCTCTGTCCTCTGTCCTCTGTCCTCTCCTCTGTCCTCTCCTCTGTCCTCTGTCCTCTCCTCTGTCCTCTGTCCTCTCCTCTGTCCTCTCCTCTGTCCTCTCCTCTGTCCTCTCCTCTGTCCCCTGCCCTGTCCTCTGCCCTCTCCTCTGTCCTCTGTCCTCTGCCCTCTCCTCTGTCCTCTCTTCTGTCCTCTGCCCTGCCCTCTCCTCTGTCCTCTCCTCTGTCCTCTGTCCTCTCCTCTGTCCTCTGTCCTCTCCTCTGTCCTCTCTTCTGTCCTCTGCCCTGCCCTCTCCTCTGTCCTCTCCTCTGTCCTCTGTCCTCTCCTCTGTCCTCTCCTCTGCCCTGCCCTCTCCTCTGTCCTCTGTCCTCTGTCCTCTCCTCTGTCCTCTCCTCTGTCCTCTCTTCTGTCCTCTGCCCTGCCCTCTCCTCTGTCCTCTCCTCTGTCCTCTGTCCTCTCCTCTGTCCTCTGTCCTCTCCTCTGTCCTCTGTCCTCTCCTCTGTCCTCTCTTCTGTCCTCTGCCCTGCCCTCTCCTCTGTCCTCTCCTCTGTCCTCTGTCCTCTCCTCTGTCCTCTGTCCTCTCCTCTGTCCTCTGCCCTGTCCTCTCCTCTGTCCTCTGCCCTGTCCTCTCCTCTGTCCTCTCCTCTGTCCTCTGTCCTCTGCCCTGTCTTTACCGACTCACAGACAGCACATACATTTATTCAGCCAGTTGCAGTTTATATTATACTTTTGTCTGTGATTGTGAGTAAAAATTATGCTTTTGTTGTTGTTTAGGTTTTGTTCAGGTTTACATATTTACTCCCACATCCTTCACCTCTCCCCTCAGCCTCTCACTTCTAATCCACCATTATACAAGCTTGTTGACATAAGCAGCAACCGGATAAGGTCTGCCTCCTAATCACAATCCCACAAAACCCCGCATTTGGCCCGGCTCCAGTTCAGGATCTCTCTCCCCCCTTCCTGATTTGTCAGGCCTCCGCTGTCTTGAATGGAGCGATAAAACGTGAAAAAGCGGGACAGATTTGAGAGAACAGCAGCAGCTCAGGGCTACGACCCAGCTCTGATCCACTTCTACCGCTCCACGGCTCCGGGTATTGGGAGTGAAAGACGTTTTTATTTATGGCACAGTGTCGCCTGCTGTGAAAACATCATTAGCTGTCGGGCACCAATGTGAGGGTGTAAATATTCAGAGTATAGCGGCTTATAGCGTGAACGCAGTGGTAATGAGAGAACAGAGGGGAGAGAGAAGCTAAAATGGGAAAGACTATTTTTGGTGTTTGAGTTTGAGAGTTTTGGCAGCATTTACAAAAATTATTTTATGTTTTTTTTATTGTAATGTAAGACTATGAACTATTCTTACAGTAAATTGAACTTGTGGGGGGCACAGTGGCAGAGTGTGCCCCGTCTCAAGCTCATAGTTCCATAGTAGCACTCTCGCCTCACAGCAAGAAGGTCCTGGGTTTGAATCCCAGATGGTGTGGGGCCTTTCTGTGTGGAGTTTGCATGTTCTCCCTGAGTCTGAAGCTTTCACAATGCTCACAAGTTACTAAGACTCCTTATCTCAGGGGTCTGCAGAAATTTGCATCTGTAAAGTCACATAGCCTATAACTGAAATATAGCCTGTATATGGATGGTCATTAATCATTGCAAACTAACAAAAAACTGTGTTAAATACTCATTGCACTATCTTTTAATAAGCCACCAAACAGCAGGGTAATTCAGGAGCCACGCACATTCAGAGAACTGGAGTTACATCCAGTAACTATAACTTGGTGCTGTTTATTTAACTGATGTGTGTTGCACGTCAGATCAGCCCATGCATGCCAATAAAGGCTGTAGCGGTCTATTACAAGTCCAAAGCATATTCTGAAAAACTGAGAAAGTTGTGTTTTAAATTGACAAGATGATGCAGATGCAGGTTGTTTTAAAGCTGTATCCCTTAACCAGATGTGAGATGCCCAAAGAGCCGCAAGAGCAGGGCTAAAGAGCTGCATGTGGCTCTAAAACCATTGGGTTGCATTGTCTTCCTTATCTATATCTGCCCTGTTTCTCTCTGTACAGTACATTTGCTCTGTAGCACATAATGACCTAGACCAGACTGCTCTGAGATTTAGAAGAAGAAATTAAAAGTGTCAGTAAGATGCTGTGTCTCTAATCTAAATGTACATAGTGCAATTTATTAGCTGCCAACCCATTACTGATTCTAAGCAAGGCTGCTGGGCCTTTTCATGTTGATTAATCAAGAAAACAAAAAACATTTTGAGGCTATACATTGCTGTATATGTTTGAGGAACACCACTATTGCTGTAAAAATACCATGGTTAAAATAAAACTTTTTGTATGACTTGGAGAGTCCAATTTCTAGACCTGTGTAGTTTGCATGTTCTTCCCATTTCTGGGTGCTCTGGTTTTCCCCATCAACCAAAAACATGCACGATTGGCTAAATCCTCCAGCTTGGTATTCCTGACCAAAATGCTGGCTCAAGATCTGGAGAAGGGTCCTCGGACGGTGCACTGCGGTCGCCCTGGGTCAAATGCAGACAACAAATTTCCCTATAGACTGCAAGGAGAAGACCTGCAGGTTTCAGTGTCATGTCCAGCACTAGCACCTAGGTCATGTTTTTCTTTTGTCTTTATGCATTTCCTGTTTTATTTTTTGGACTCACCTGTCTCATTTCAGGTCCCTTCACTTCCTGCCCTTGTTTGGTTTCCCGCCTTATGTTACCACCTGACCCTTATTTGCTTATTTGCTTCACCTGTGTCTACTTGTCTCCACACCCCGCAGTGTATTTAAGCCCCTCCTTCCCTTGGTCCTTTGCTAGTTCATCAGTTCATTTCAGTTTGCCTCCGTACCAGCCACTTACCTTGTGAGATTGTGTGTTCTTCTGACTTCTTTTTGTGATTTTGGATTTTGCCTTTTTGGATCATTTGGACACTCGTGCCTCTTTGTGTAATAAACACATTTTTAACTGGACTTGACTAGAGTCGTGCTATTTTGGGTCCATTCCTTTGTGCCCTCCTTTACATTCAGGTGTGTGGTCCTCTTTAACGTTAGAGAAGCAAACGTATGTCCCTCTGTCCAGGGTTTACCCCACGCCATGCTTCAAAAAGAAATACTGCACCTATGCCCTTTCAGCTCCACTACTCTGTATATTTGTAAATGCGAGTAGCTGTTGTAAGTGTTTGGGCCATAATACTGTCTGTAGGAACTAAAGGTTTGCTCCTATCAATTTACATAGTGCAGTTCTTCAGCGGCTGATCCGAAAATGAATACAAATGCAGCAGAAACATATTTGGTGTATTCAAAGATTGAATGTGTTAAGTAATAACGCCTTAAAAACAAACGTGGGGTTATTTTTAAAAGTAGCTTTTTTAGGCTTGTTCATTTTCAGTTTTGTTGCACCATTATATTATTATGTTGCAGCGAGTGTGATTGACACGTTTTGTTCAACCTGTCATTCGTTAGGCCTGCCTCAGCTAAAATTAAGTTACAGCTCTTTTGTCAAGTCCTTGGCAAGAGACGCACACTCTGATGAAAGCAGCATGTTCCCCTAAAATGAAGCAAAATTTATGAAATACTTCCCAAACATCTCTCTTTCTGCAGTGTAGCAGATCCAATTAACACAAACATTTAGTCAGCTTCAATCTAAATGAATTTACAATGCTAACAAGCTGCTAAGACACCCCACTAACAGTACATTTCCTCTGTACCATGTAATGACTTTTACCAGACTGCTCTGAGATTTAGAAGCGTCAGTAAGCTGCAGTGTCTCTTATCTAATGTACATAGTGCAGTTTCTTAGTTGCCAACCCATTACTGACTCTAAGAGGGGTTGCTGCACCTGTTTCATGTTGATTAATCAAGAAAAAAATATAATTTTGAGGCCATAAACTGTAGTATATGTTTGAGGAAAGCCACCATTACTGTTAAAATAACATTGCCAATACAGACTTCACAGAGATGATCATTATGGATGATGATAAAGAAATTGTTTGGTCCACTTCACAAAGGAAAGGGCAATTACTTTATTGTTAGTGGAGATTTTATGTGGTTATCTTATAATGTTAACATAAGACAAAAGACAAGTGTATAGTAAGTCGTTGTTTTTCTGGGACACTTTCCTCCCCTTACATAGTGCAGTTACTCAGCAGCCAACTTGGCATAGGCTTTGAGAGAAGTTGGTTGTGTATCCTGTTTTATTTCAAGGAGTCCCGTAAATGTCTTTAAAGAATACATAGTGTTGTTTTTAGAATATAAACAACATAACATGGCCTTCAAATTTAAATGTGTAGTTATTGTTAAAAAAAATATATATCTTTCAAATTTCTGTTCTAAATGTTCTTGTTTCTTGTCAAACCTTTACTTGGATTGAAACATGATTTAACCTGGTACTTGTTTGACCTGCTTCACCTAAAGTTATGTTGCTGCTTTTTTTTTTTTTTTTTTTTTTTTTTTTTTTTGGAAATTTTTAAAATAATTTTTGGTCAGAATAATTTTTGGTCAGAATTGGGAGAATAGAATTGGCAGAAAATGAATGAATGAACAATAAGCTTAAATAACTGTAAAATTTTAATGTAGGTTTAATGTATAGACAAGCTATATCTAAAATAAGTTGACCTGGGGAGAATAAACTGTATCTTTTTGCATGTGGTCTATGTTTCTTTGTTTTTTTGGTTTGTTTTTTATATATATATATTTCTTTGATCATGACGAATTACTTTATACTAAATTAGGTGTTCACTCAAACATAGCACCAGGATTTAAGAACCTCTAAAGTTAAGACACATGCAATAAATGTAAATATGTTACATTACAGATTGGCTTGTGTTAATGTAAAGCACTGTACTTTTCACCAGAAACAGCATTTACCACAAGCTTAGGTTAGTAGTTTATGTAGTTATGTTATAATGTTACAATAAGACAAATACAACTTTTGTAGCAGTAAGTCATGTGAGTATGTTTCTCTTGGTCACGTACCCTGACACCCTTACATAGTGCAGTTTCTTAGCAGCCAACCTGGCACAGAGTCTGAGAGTCTTGTCAAGATCAGACCCCACAGATCTCTTGCTACTGTACAGTTTAGAAAGAGGCCACTACTCCTGTTGCTCAAAAAAATAAGCTTTGGGGTTATTGCAAAACACAAAACAAAACAAAACAAAAAAAAACAATATTTTTATATGAGAACATGTTCTTGTTTAACTTAATTATTGTCAAACCTGTTGCCAATATCAGTGTGTTGCATATGTCCCTCTGATCCCTTTCAGAGGTCACCACAACAAATCCTCTGCTTCTAAACCCAAAAGCCATGTTTCTGCTCTTTTGCTTATTCTGTCAGTGTTTCCCAATATGGGGTATGAGGACCCCTAGGGGTACGTGAGCACATTGCAGGGGGTACATGGAGTTATGTGATCATATATAGTAGCTTTATACTGGATATATGGTTTTCAAATACTAAAATAAACCTAAATTTGGGTTAATTCAGGACTAGTCAGGGATGGGACACTAAAGAAGGACTAAACAGGGACTAAACCAGGTCTAAACCAGGACTAAACCAGGTTTAAGCCAGGACTAAACCAGGTTTAAGCCAGGACTAAACCAGGTTTAAGCCAGGACTAAACCAGGTTTAAACCAAGACTAAACCAGGTCTAAACCAGGTCTAAGCCAGGACTAAACCAGGTTTAAGCCAGGACTAAACCAGGTTTAAACCAAGACTAAACCAGGTCTAAACCAGGTCTAAGCCAGGACTAAACCAGGTTTAAGCCAAGACCAAACCAGGTCTAAACCAGGTCTAAGCCAGGACTAAACCAGGTTTAAGCCAAGACCAAACCAGGTCTAAACCAGGACTAAACCAGGACTAAACCAGGTCTAAGCCAGGACTAAACCAGGTTTAAACCAAGACTAAACCAGGTCTAAACCAGGTCTAAGCCAGGTCTAAACCAAGACTAAACCAGGTCTAAACCAGGACTAAACCAGGACTAAACCAGGTCTAAGCCAGGACTAAACCAGGTTTAAACCAAGACTAAACCAGGTCTAAACCAGGTCTAAGCCAGGTCTAAACCAAGACTAAACCAGGTCTAAACCAGGACTAAACCAGGACTAAACCAAGACTAAACCAGGTCTAAACCAGGTCTAAGCCAGGTCTAAACCCAGACTAAACCAGGTCTAAACCAGGACTAAACCAGGACTAAACCAGGTCTAAGCCAGGACTAAACCAGGTTTAAACCAAGACTAAACCAGGACTAAACCAGGACTAAACCAGGTCTAAGCCAGGACTAAACCAGGTTTAAACTAGGGCTAAACTAAGACTAAATCAGCACTAAACCTGGACTAAACCAGGTCTAAACCAGGACTAAACTAAGACTAAACCAGGACTAAACCAGGTCTAAGCCAGGACTAAACCAGGTTTAAACCAAGACTAAACCAGGACTAAACCAGGACTAAACCAGGTCTAAACCAGGACTAAACCAGGACTAAACCAGGACTAAACCAGGTCTAAGCCAGGACTAAACCAGGTTTAAACCAAGACTAAACCAGGTCTAAACCAGGTCTAAGCCAGGTCTAAACCAAGACTAAACCAGGTCTAAACCAGGACTAAACTAGGTCTAAAACTAGAACTCAAACAAGAATAAACCGGGTCTAAACCAGGACTAAACTAAGACTAAACCAGGACAAAACCAGGACTAAAACCAAACTAAGGCTAAATCAGCACTAACCCAGGACTAAACCGGGTCTAAACCAGGACTAAACCAGGTCTAAAACTAGAACTCAACCAGGACAAAACCAGGTCTAAACTAGGGCTAAACCAGGACTAAACCAGGTCTAAAACTAGAACTCAACCAGGACAAAACCAGGTCTAAACTAGGGCTAAACCAGGACTAAACCAGCAATAATAAACCAGGTCTTAACTAGAACTAAACTAGATGTAAGACTAAGCAAACCAGGACTAAACGTAGCCTAAACCAGGACTAAGCTGGGTCCAAACCAGGACTAAATCAGGTCCTGGGGATACACAAAACCAAAAAGTTTGGGAACCACTGCTTTAAGTCCTTGGCAAGAAACCTCCACTGTGATGCACAGACCCACAGCATTGAATAAAAATAACACTCGTTTCCAAACATTTAGAAATGTTTGCAGTTCGGGAGATCTAATTAACACAGGAAATGCACTTGTTAATTAATTTAGTCAGGATGGATCTAATTAAATTTACAATACTAATGAGCTAAAAGAAAAAAAAAAAAACATTGCCTATATCTGTCCTGTGTTTCAGTCTCTCTCTGTAACGACCTTGACCAGACTGCACTGAGCTGATTGTCGTTATGGATGAGTCACGGGTGAGCGGACCATTGCTTCCTTTCTCTCTCTGTCTCTTTCTCTCCACCTCTGCCCAAAACACACACACACACACACACACACACACACACACACACACGCTTTCACATTGTTAATATTTAAACATGGACATACATTCAGATAATGGCCGTAACTGCAGCAGGAACAGGGCTAATGCCGTCCCGTCTGTGTCATAAATCAAGTGGAAACGACCGGAGAGGTGCACTGTAGCTCAACTAAAGATGGCAGCGGCACATATTTGCTCGCTGTCTGCAATGTCATGTCATCAAAATAAAGCATCATGGCGCTCTTGTAGTGATTCATACTCGCCGTAACAAGCCATTTGTGTCAGTATTGGAAACACATTTGTCTAATACAGAAGGTAAACAAGGGAGCGCAGGCATGTATTTGTATAAATGTGTTTGTCTTGTCTTACAATGCAGGTTCTAGAAAAAGGAAGTCACCTAATAATGTAGCTTTGATTTAAAAAGGCATGCAGTAGATGGCAAACAAAATATTATTCATATTATTAGTATTTTGTATTTGTATTTTATTGTATGTTTTTATATCGTGAGGTGCCCCTGTGATTCCCAGCTCTAGTGTCAAACCACATTCAATACATTTATTTAATTTTTACTCAATCTAGCCACAAGGGGTCACAACCTAGGGCCATATTTACTAAGACGGGTGCTAAACTGCGAGTGCAGTGAGAAAATATGCAGCCGCTATTAATGGGCGTGTTGCTCGTGAATTACTAAGACAAACTGCGTGGCGGTGACAGGTGCAAACAGATGGGGCGGAGCTATTTAAACAGCATCATTGCGTGTATTGTTTTGCATCATGGAAGGTGCAGAAGTGGAACACAAATGGAAGCAAAAATTTAACCAAGAAGAGCTGAAAGTGCTGGTGAATAATTTTTTCATCCGTCATGGCAAATAGATCTGCACGCGTGGCAAACACTCTAACCCCACGTATTTTTTAATTTCTTCTCCTTCGTCTCACACGAATCACAGCAGCCATATCTGTGCAAAAGATTAGCATGTCCTTCTCCAACGTGCTAAATTTATACGCTATTTTCGCACGCAACGTCATGGTGAGCCTTGATAAATAATATTGCGTGCGGTAAATGAATGAATTTGCATTTTCTCCGCCTTCCATTTTGCACACTCTGGGAAGGACGCCTCAGTTTACAGATTCATTAGGTCACAGGAGCAAAATCTGCATTGCGTTCACTCTGCTCCTGTAAGACACGCAAATCTCAACTGCGTCTGGGTTTGCTCCAATTTTAGCGCATCTTATTCAGTTAGCGTGCACGCAAACCTTTGATAAATCTGGCCCCTAGTGTACTATTTGTGCTCGTCTCAAGCCCAGATAAATGTCGAGGGTTGCATCAGGAAAGATATGTAGTCAACCCGATGCCAAAGCAGTCTGTGAGTCTCTGCAGGCTTGGAGGCAGGTGAAGAACAAGATTTACTTACTTTGCTCAGGAAAGCCATTACTGTTTAATTCTCCAGGTCATTTTACCAGGACAAGCTTTTATTTTCTTGACTAATTCAGGTTGCAAGTTTCACTGATCGAGCCTTTTGCATTACAGGAAAATTGAGTGTCTAAAGTTTAAAAACAATGCTAAAGTGCTTAGTTCTTAATTTACTTTAGCATTTCTCAGATAGATGTAACGTTAATAAACAGGCACCATCCATGAAAGTATAAGTAAATCTTTTAGCTACTCCCTTTCTTTTGGGGTCGCCACAGCAAACCTGTGGTGATTTGGCAGGTTTTTACACCAGATGCCCTTCCTGTCGCAACCGGGCAATGTGGTGAAGTGTTTTGCTCAGGGGCACAATGACAGTATGCACTTCGGGCGAGGTTTGAAATGAAAATATAAAGAGACAATATGCAATAATTAGCTAGAAGTTAAGATACGAACTAGTGTTGTGGTCAAGATCATACTAACCAAGACCGAGCCAAGACCAAGACTTTTAATGGTCAAGATCGAGTCGAGTCCGAGACCAAGGAAACAGAAATCATCACTGGCTTATTAATCTTTCTGAGCAGGAGCCACTGATTAAAGAAATCAAATAAAAAAAAGTCTTTAAGAGTTTTTTTTTCTTATAACGACTGGTAAAATAATCTCAGAGTCCGCCACATCTGAGACTGAGTCAAGACCGAGTCGATTTGGATTTGAGACCAAGACTATAACCGAGTAAAACCAAGACCACAAAAAGTGATCTTGAGACTGGTATCAAGACCAATGCTGTCTTCATGTGATATGGGAAATATGATATTTTCCACTTGTAAATAGGAAATTATGAATTGTTGCGTTCTAGTGCTGTTGTGGTCATAGCATAATAAAAAAATGGCGGACAGAAACTTTATCTTGAATTGCTACATGGGTAAAACAGTCCTGGACTTATTAATTCATCTGCTACAACAAGAACACACTGTATCAAAACTTAAACAGTAAGTGTGCTGTATTTTGTATGGATTATGAATCATACTGGCTGTGTCCGAACGTCCTCCCTAATCCCTATATAGTGCACTATGTAGTGGTCACGCCATTTTGTAGTGGTGTCCGAATGTCTAATGGATAAAAAATAGTGCACTCAAAATTTCCCACAATGCATTTTGAAAAGTAGTGAACAGCGATGGTCACTAGACGGTCAGTATAGACCAGAATGCTTTGCGAGTTTCAGAGGAGAACAGCGGGACTGCAGCAGGTCTTTAAACTGTACACAACACGTCTGAATGAAACCGATTAGAAACGCCTATTTTACTTCTGTCACGTTGTAATAGGAAATAAAAAGCTCTTAAATAAACCATTGCAGTGTAAAATTGCTAACGTTAGCTTACCCAGCATTCAGCCTCCCCACGTAAGGCACAAAGCTGTAATAATCCACTCCGTTTTATTTATTATAGTGAAAATTCATGTTAAATATCACGCGTATTATTTTGTCTATAAATACTAAAACATCTGAGTCTGATCGGGCTTTACCACAGAAGAACATTATCAGCAGAGTTTTGCAAACTTTTTTTTTTTTTTTTTTACACAGACGCCAGAGTCACGTGATCACCGGTGAGTTAAAAATAGTGTGCGAGTGTCCGAATCATTCACAAAATGAGTGCACTATATAGTCCGCTATATAGTGCTGGACTATATAGTGATTGAGGGGTTAGGGGTTAGGGGTGATGGTCGGACACAGCCATAGTGATTTTAAGGACAGAATTTTATAAGTTTGTTAAAATTAACATGAGTAAAAACATTTATTAGCCTACGCATTTCATACCATTCACAATTTCTTTGCTGCTCTCCGCCATTTTGAAAGGTCAAGTCTGACCTCATCTCGGCAACTCGGGTGTCAAAATTATCTTCTTCTCCAGTGGAAATGATGACGAAAGGTGGCGTTCATGTGCACATTTGACCTCAGGCAAGTGGTATTTTCCATAATTCCCATAGCACATGAAGGCAGCACACGTCAACACTACCTTAGAACCACTTCAGTGTCTAAAATATGGACACTGTGAGACATAAAAAGAACAAAAATGAATGGATTTAGTCAATAAATAAAAACAAGACATTTTTATAGCTGCTTTTGTAACTAAATGCAGTCTTATATCATATTAAAATAACATAAAACAACATTTCCAGTTTGTTGTATCACGTCTGTTATGTTTAATGTCCAATTACAATTTGTCCTTTATCTATGTATATACAATGCGTATTTGCAGCATACATGAAACTACTAAAGCTAAAGGGCTGTGTGTAATGCATATATGAATGCAGTGAGTACATTATAATCCAGATGGGGCTTAATGAGCTGAACCGGAGCGTGTTAAAAGGGAAGCGGTGCTAAAATTGCTACTGTCGGGTGCTGCCTCCAACGCACTCAAGTTATAGTTTACATAAAACAGCAGTGTGTCCAGGCCTGTCTAATTTATGTGGAGAAGACTTCAAAGCAGCTTAATGAATAGGTTTAAATGGAGGGGGCTCATTATAGCGACACACATGAATTAAGGGAAGAGGGTTTGGTAGAAAAACATGCTCAGGATTATTTAGAGAGAGGGGTAATATTGATCATGGTAATGGCAGATCACTGTGGAAGCAAAACAACTTGAATGTATGCGTTTAGAAACAGATGGACACGAGATATTCAGCTTTGTAATAAATAATCCAGTTAGAAAGGAGTTAAATTGAAACCTGCCTTCCTTGGTTAATTTGGCAAATTGACGTGGAGCGCTTTGTTTTATTGATCTGGACTGATTTAACTGTTTACATCAGGTTAACTAAGCTTTCAGTCGAATTTGAGTTTAAAAAAGGCAAGAAAATTGATATTTACAATAAAATAAGTCTAAAATGTCTTTTTAGACTGAAAATGTCCATTTAATAATTAGTTGTCATACATTTTATATGACCACTTTAAAAAAAAATATTAATACGTGTAGTTTAGATTATTTACAAAACATTACTTCATCAATAAACAGCATTGAGCTATATGTTATTATTAATACTTGAGTAATAAGCTTATATGTAAAACAATGCAAAATTATAAACATTTGTGTTGATACTGTTTTGATAAACAATATGTTCATTAAACTAAAAATGCATATATTAATGCTTTATTACTGCTTAATACTGATGAGCTATTCTAAAGAGTTACCAATAATGTTTCTTCAGAATAGGAGACAGTAGTGGCCTGGTGAGCCAGACTGTCCTACTGTCCAGACCGGGACAGTCTGGTTCCTCTCTCGGAGCAAAGCATTTCTCCGGTTTGATTTGGAACTGGCCAATCACAGCGCGCCTTACAAAAGCGGACGCTAACCAAGGTAGTGCTAACAGCGTTTATACTGCTTTTCTTTGGTTTGTCTTGTTATTGTCCAGTCCTCTGTGTGATTTTTGTTGCCATTTTAGCAACAGTAAAGTTTTGTTGATATTCGATGTTTGACAATTAACTCTTTTATGAATGCATAAAAAAACTACTTTTCCCACAAGTCTTTGTCCAACTGGCTTCTGCTGCTGTCCCTCTTCAGAAATAAACACAGAGCTGCTTATAATACGCTGTATTCTGGTGTTTTATGAAAAAAAAACCTGGCAAGAATCCATGTTTGTTTGGATCAGAGGTGAGCAGCTTATGTCCTATGTTATGGCCATTTGTTTCCCTGATTGGGTACTCCACAGGTCATTGTTCCACCTCAGAAACGAAAAGTTACCAAAGGGACACCAGACTAAGTTCTTTGTATAGAATAGGTAAAGAGTTTGTCTGGCAGGCCACGCTAAGACAGTAGTGGACATGTGCCAGATTTAGCAAGAAAATTCAAAGCATAATGGTCAGATTTTGATGAAATTTCAAGAAAGGTCTGACTTGGGCTCAATTTTAGTTGATTCTTTACTGTTGTGAGATACAGTTTAAGAACTTTGTGGCTCAATGTGTAGAGCATTTAGACCTGAACTGGTTTGAGTCCAGGTCTGTGCACTTTATCCTTACCACTGTGAGATACAAAATCAATCTTCAAATGCTTCAAGCTCCCATTTATATTTGTGCTGTGAATTTACTTTAGACAAATCACACAAGGACGCATTAACATTTAGTATTTAAGACTATTTATCCTTGACATGATGTAAAGAAGTGACCGTAATATGTGCCATTTTAAAAGAAATCCGACAACAGATGGCTAACCAGAAAAATGACTTTGTTCCAGAGTAAATTTCTTTCCAGCAGCAGCTCACTCTGTAGTCTGTCAAACTGAAGAGAGGAAGAAGAAAAGGAAAAAAAAACCTGAGTATTTCATGTAACAGGGATCAAGTAGGGATAAAGACAGGATCACACATTTGAACCATTTCTCATTAAGAGACATTTATTTTGTGATGAAAGAGGCAGCCATTCAAAATGCCATTAATCCGCCAACCAAAGATATGACTTGAATTTTAATATAGAGCGGCTTTGGCTTTAAAACGGCCCGGGATATCTCTGCTTTTCAATGCGATGTGACAGTCAGACTTACACTCACCATACACGGCTTCATCCATATGTCATTGTGTTTACTGTGTGCAAGGACAAGCATTGTTGAAGCAAAATTTATAACTATATTTGGCTATGTTTTATGAAA
The DNA here is from genome assembly GCA_020698575.1 of Bostrychus sinensis. Classification (NCBI taxonomy): domain Eukaryota; kingdom Metazoa; phylum Chordata; class Actinopteri; order Gobiiformes; family Eleotridae; genus Bostrychus; species Bostrychus sinensis. The sequence continues at coordinate 10,697,378 of CM036247.1, forward strand.
AGACTTCCAGGATCCAGTCCAAAAGCGCTTTTTTTCCCCCCAGACAGCCATTTTCTAATCCGTCCGAAGCTTATCTCTCGAAAACAGACGTTTGAATCAATCACTCGATCAGCCGCTAGCACCGTGTAAAATATTAAAATATAAATACGTGACAGACTGTGGACCTTGTAGTTAAATTGGTTGAAGAAATCTCATCTCTTTTAAAGGTTTTTGAAGGGAATAATTTGCTTTCCGAGTCAGACGCTTGCAGAAAGCTTAGGCAATGTAAAGAATAGTCCATTTGTAAGGAGTTAAAAAATGTATATAAAGGCCATACACAGATGCAGTGGTTCCCAACCTTTTTGATCTTCTGTAGTCCTGGTTTGGACCCGGAGTTGTCCTGGTTTAGCTCTGGTTTGGACCCAGCTTCATCATGGTTTAGTCTTAGATTAGTCCTGGTTTAGACTCAGCTTAGTCGTGACATAGTCTTGGTTTAGTTCTGGTTTTAAACGTGGTTAAGTCCTAGTTTAGTTTCAGTTTAGTCTTGGTTTGACCTGGTTTAGACTTAGTTTATCTCTGGTTTAGTTCTGGTTTTAGATCTGGTTTAGTTCCGGTTTTAGACCTGGTTTATTTCTTATTAAGCTCTTGTTTTAGACCTGGCTTAGTCCCGGTCTAGTTTTGGTTTTAGTTCTGTTTAAGACCTGTTTTTTTTCCTAGTTTAGCTCTGATTTTGGATCTGTTTCTTCCTGGTTAACTTCTGGTTTTAGACCTGGTTTAGTCCTGGTTTACTTTTGGTTTTAGTTCGGATTTTAGACCTGTTTCTTCCTGGTTAAGTCCTCGTTTTAGACCTGGTTTAATTCAAGTTTAGTCCCTGTTTTATTCTTCTTTATAATCACATTTTTCTGATAATCTCTGTTTTATCCCTCCTGTCCTGGGTTAGTCCAAATTTTCATTTCAGTCTTTGACAACCACATATTTACTCCATGTACCCCCTGCAAAGTTCTCGCGTACCTCTGTGGATAACTAACTTGTATTGAGTTTGATGAGTTTGTGTGCTTATTGGAAGAAGTTAGGAACACGATTTTCTGACTTTATGTTCATGTGCTTCATCAAGTCACTGGTGAACTTTAAATTAAAGCTTAGTTGTATTAGCATTTAGCACAAGCAGGTAGGGTGACCACCTCAGAAAGTACAAAAAAGTGGGATAAGTTGTGCGATTTGGTGGGACAACTTGAGAGATGATAGAAGTTGCTTCAGTTTAGAGCCTATGAAACATCTGATTTTTATCCCCAAAATACCCATTTTGCAGAGTATTGTCTTTACTGGGATAAAAATCAAAGCTCTCAGTCTGCATTTTCTCAACAATCCGTCCTTTCATGAAACAAAGGAGCAGCAACACACCGACTAAATATTCCAACCTATCAAGATGGGACACCCACAAATATTTATTCTACATTTTACACAAGGAATATTGTCCTGACCTTGTTGTTCTTAACTTGAATCTCTCTTTTTATAAGATCCACTGAGCACCAATGTTATCTTTATAAGTGGGACGGTGGGACAGACGCCTAAATGTGCAGTACAACCAAAAGTGGGACAGGTGATCACCCTACAAGCAGGTTAAAAAATATAAGAACACTGACAAAGAGAAGTCCAGTTAGATGTCTTAATGAAGCCATGAGGACAGTACAACTAACTGAGTCTGACAGGCCACATGCTCATTTAAATTGGTGTAAATGTCAGAGAGTTTGGCCAGAGTTAGACAGATTTTAAATATGAACTACAGCGTATGTTAGTGGTGCTCTGAGCCAGCACCGAGCGGCACAGGCCCTGAGCTCTTTAACTGCTGGCTCACCACCATAAGTGTTCGGCTTGATTATTTTTCCAAAGTGAAATTATCTTGTACTCACTGCTCCAGGCTTCACATAAAATGAAAAACCTATCCTCTGACAAAGAAACTATGCATTTTTAGAGTGTGCTCTTGGTGACTTGTTAATACTTTATTACTGCTTAATAGTGGTGAGCTATTCTAAAGTGTTACCAATAAGTTTATTCAGAACAGGAGACAGTAGTGGACATGTGCCAGGTTTCTCATGTTTTATTCTGTTAGCCAGGAAATTTAAAAAGTAATGGTCAGATTTTTATGAAATTTCAGTAAAGATCAGAATTGGGCTTAGTTTAAGTAGATTCTTTATTGTGAGATACAGTTTAAGGACATTGTGGCTCAATGTGTAGATCATTTACACCTGAACTAGTAGAAGCCCAGTTTAAAAGGGCTATATTATGCTTTTTTTGTGTGTCTTTTAAATCATTTAGGACACATCTAGGTCAACATCTTATGTTTTGTTGCTTAGAAAATGCAATAATTATATAAAAAAAAAACTTATTTGAAGAAATTCATCATGTGAGAGCCCTCCCTCCCTGCTGTCCCGCTGCTGTCACGCCCCTTCAGTGTGCCATGCAGAGGCAGTGTTGTCCAGTGCAGTCCATGGGTGAGTTTGTTTGGTTGCTGCGGGGAAGGCGTGAGCTGTAGCAGTGCTTCCTGAACAGGACAGGACCGGGAGGGGGGAGGGGCGTGGTCAGGTGGAAAAGGCAGACACCGGTGAAACAAGCCGTTTTGGCCTCTCACAAACTTTGTGTAAAAGAATAGAGGATTACTAAAACATACCTGACAACAAACAAAACACAACTCCAGGTATGTTTTTGATGAGGAAACAACATTTTAACATGGTAGAAAGCTCAGAAAAGTCGATTTTGCAGAATATAGCCCCTTTAAAACCAGGTCTGGGCACCATATATTTACCATTATGAGATAACATGACCAATGTCTTGACAGAGTTCTGCAGGCTCTTTTTTGTGGATTTTTGTATATTGGTAGACATAATGGCTTTGTGAATAAATTGATAGATCACTAACCCCTGAACTAGACGATCCCTGGTTTTAGTCTACTTTAAGATCTTTTTACATCTAGTTTAAGATCATTTTACATCTTGGCCCCATTGTGAGACAGGGCCAATGTCGGAGGTCTGCACTCATTATTCATGACCAAAAATGAACAGCTAAGCGCTACATCTTCACCACTGAGTACCAATGCTAACACCAGAGGCGTTTGTCAGAAATGCTTTAGTCATCCTTAAAAAAAACTTAAACTCTGAACTCGTTGCTTGTCGACACTTTCTCGCTGAAGTGCATTCCTCTTTTTTGGTGGAAACACAACACTGGACTGAGCATCGATTTCTCCGGCCTCTCAGTTCATGGGTCTGTGTGCGGCAGGAGCTGATGCTGCTTGTCCCTGATGTGTTGTAGCAGTATTCGTCCTCTCTGCTCCACAGCTCGGATCAAAGGCCTCAGACCGCCGGCTCCTCCCGTGGCTATCCCAGAATTCCCTGTCGGCGTAAAGCGAGCGCAGAAGAAGAGTCTCCAGACAGCCGGACTGCAACACGGACACGGCTCCCTCTGGAAATCTAAGAAAGGAAACAGGATGACCATAAGTATTCTGTGTTTGTCGTTACTATTTTGCCTTGTAACGCCTGACAAGGTTATGCTGCTTTCAGGTACATATCAGACAATTCAAATGGTAGTGTTCTCTAAGGGCTGAACTCGTTTTTACAACTTGTGTGCATCCATGGGCTTTTTGGTTGGATGGTGGGAACCTGGAAATGTCATGATAGAGTTCAAACGCTTTATCGGTTTGTGACTTCTGCTTATGTGCCACAAATACATGAGAGGTTGTTACTATAATGTTGAAGCTTTTAGTCAACTAATGAAGTTTGGTGAAGCACAAAACAGAAATTTCCTTAACATTGTCAAACTTCAAAAAATATAATTCCATGTTTTACTTTGGGTTCGTGAAAATCCAACCCAAAAAAACCTTAAACATTTTACCAGTCACTACACGCTGTTGATTTCCACCAATGACAAGTCACTAAGTCAGAACTTGGACCGTTCCTGTTGCTTCTACATTTCTGATTTACCTGACTTGATTAAACGACTTTGTGGGGTGTTTATGTGCTCTTTCATCTCAGAAACTCGTATATACAATAAACCCGACATGACTTGAAAGCACCATTATTCCTAGTAGTAGAGACCGGGGATGCTTGTCACACTTTGATTGACTCATGATCTAAACATCTTACAAGAGTCCTTCATATATTAAATGAAATCTTAAAGTCTTGGCTTTAAGTGGGTGCCCCTTTCTTTTTCACACCTTATTGTAATAAAAGGTTATGAACCATCAAAGACACCCTGACCCACTGTGACAATCAACCCCATGTGCAGCTGGTTGTCCCTATTAAAATCAATGGAGCTTCAGTGCAAAAAATTGTATTGAAAAAATGTGTAACTTTTACGTTTTTTGGAATAAAAAGACAAAATAAGTTTTAAATTTAGGAATTTACTAGGTGAAAAATATAGCCTTTACCAAAACTACTGTGTTATTTAATATTGATTCAACACTGATGTATCATTGCCATTTATGACTCATGTGACAACCAACCCCAACTCACCTCAGGACCAAAAGATAAATTAGCTTAAAGCTGTGATCTTTGGCTTTTTGCTAAAGGTTAGATTTTTCAGAAGATAAAAACCTACAAGCTTATGAAACAAAACAAAACATAAAAAATTACTCAGACACATAAAAATGACAAATTATCTCCTCACCTTAATTATTAGTTTAAATGAATAAAATGACTAATGCAAAATAAGCAGGATGTCCAAATAAATATTGGATAACATCAAATCACAGCGCCCTCTTGAGGAGTTGTAATAAGCAACCCCTGAGACAAGCGGCCCTCTACAAAACATGCTGACCTAACTGCTTTTCCAACCTGTTCCTTAGCCACACTAAAAGTTCTCGTTTTATGCCGATTATAAATGAGACGATTATTCTGCCTCCCACAGACCGTCAACAAGGGAGTAATTATGAGAGGTGCCAGTGCCAGATGTTTAGTAATGATTCGAGTGCAACCCGCTGAGAGAGAGAGAGAGAGAGAGAGAGAGAGACAGGACTGGACCACCCAGATCTAACACTGACAGCCAACAGTTCACCCCCCCCCTCCATGATTCAGCAGGACGTCCCAGAACCTGCTCTGTTTATGGACGGAGTTCAAATCCAACTGGACCAGCAGCAGGAAAGCACAGAAATAACAGGTTTGAATCTTAGCCGCATAGAATACTAGAACTGGGGGTAAAGGGTACTGTTAACTCAGGGCCCACTGTAGGGAGGGGCCCTCAAAAAGCCTGGAACATGCTTGAGAAATATTGCTCAACTGAACCTGGGGGCCCACCAAGATGGTTTGTACAAAGGGCCCAGAATTTTGTGCTGCACCTCTGTACAGCAACATTACAATACATAGCATTACTACAACCAACATTAAACAGTCACATTAACACATTCATACAGGCAAGGTGGGTAAAGTGTCTTGCCCAACGGCCCAAACTTCAGCGGGATGTTAGCATAGTGGTTAGCGCTCTTGCCTCACAGGAAGAAGGTCCTGGGTTTGATTCCCAGAACGGGTATGGCCTTTCTGTGTGGTGTCTGTGTACAAGAGATCTGCCATGGGGCGATCTGCCATGGGGCCAGGACTTCCTTGTAAATGAAATTCTGAATCTCAGTGGGACTTTCCTGGTTAAATAAAGGTCAAATAAAAAGTATGCATTACCTGGAGTGAGGATCAAAGCACCAACTTTTAGGTTACTGGGCAAACGTCTCTACTGACTGAGCCACTGCAACCTGTGAGGAGCAGTGGGCAACCACAGTGCAGCGCCCAGGGACCCTTCTCCAGATCTTGAGCCAGGATTCTGGTCAGGACTACCTGGCTGGAGGACTAGCCTATTGTACATGCTTTAGGTTGATGGGGGACACTGTAGAACCTCACATATGGACATGAGACCAGAGCTGATGGTGACGGTCTGCTGCGGTGAACTCACGGCTGAGAAGCCCCTGAACCAGGAAATGAGAATGGAAGAATGGAGCACGTCTTCCGAGATTAAAAATGACTAAAAACACTAAAACACACTTAGTGGATGCATATTTCAATCACCAACTCACTGAAGTTAAAAAGTGGTGACGGGGGATGTTGTTCAAGGCAGAGTAATATAGGATTTGTTCTTCCAGAAGAACGTTTTCTAGTTAACGGTCTCCAATTCTGCTAAATATTTTTTTTAACCATGTTATATTATTTCCAACTCAAAAATATACCTGGAGTAATATTTTGTTTCATTCACACTTGTTTGAGTAATCCTGTATGCTGAGGCCGTTCCCTTCTCAAGAGCTGAAAACACTCTGTCTTACAGCTTGACATAAACACGTGAAACCAGGAAGTGCTCCTGCGTGTTTCTAAAGCCCATACACCATCACCAAACTCATTCTGATCATTTCAGTGCTTAAACTGCCGTCACTATGAAGCAGTCAGCTCATTTATGTATCTGTTAAGTTGCCTCTGTCCAGTCCCCACCGTTGCCAGCAGGGGGCGACAGATACCTAATCCAAGCGTTCGCTGTAAAGTCAAAGTAACAGCTGCCCAACAGATGACATTTTTCATACATTATTTTAAGTTATAAAATGTTAAATTTTATAAAAAGCCTGAAAAAAGCTTCATATGTGACATTTGTGACTTTTGTGTTGAATTTTGTTCATCTGATCAATATACTGTATCTACACACAACTTTCATACAATATGTAGTACAAGTTCTAATTATATCTTTCAGGATCTGACCACCTCCAAAGATTTGTCTGTCTGTAAACAATCTACTTTGTATTTCAATTCAAGCTATCCTCCACACTACATGAGCTACCAGTGTTTGACAGCAAAACAATACATAGTGACAGATCCATCAAAACAAATAAGGTAATGAGGCTGTATGCTTTTCATAATACCATCTTTCATCTGGCACTATATATCAACAAAAGTACACTTATCGTCGTCATGCCTCAATGGGAATGCTATTTCTAAAATCGAAAAAGCTACTCATGGAAGTTGTTTTTCTTTGCGATGATTGAAAAAGATTCACTCCGCACATCTCCACTTGGCTGAATATTATGATACCGCAGCTATTCACTCCGGGCATGAGACATTTAAGAGATATTTTACAAAGCAGCTCAGTAATCCTAAGTGACAGACAAAGGGGGGATTTCTATTAGTCCTGATTCATGCAGGATACTGAACAGTGGGCTAATTGAATGAGCACTAATCTAATCAGACAGACGCAGTAACAGGCTTGTAGTGGACGTTTGTTGATTTTGGAGCTTCTCGCCGGGGAAATATGTCTGTCATGAAACATCTCCTCCCTGCTGTGAGCTCAAATGAGATCCCGATCCCGACGGGCCAAGTTATTGAGAGCTGTGTGTAAAAATAAAAGCTGAAATGAGTGCGAAAAGCTGTGATTATGTGTCATACGCAGTGGTTGGAAAGTAACTAGATACATTTCTGGGGCAGACTGATGGAGATGTGGCAGCCATTCTGTGCCTATGGCCTCTCTCTGACCACTGCCTAACAAACACACTCACGCACTCATTCATTCATACATAGGTAAGGTGGGTGAGGTGTCTTGCTCAAGGGCAGAATGATAATATGCAATGTTGGTAGCGGGGATTGAACCGCCAACCTTTGAAACGTACTTTTACTTTTGTATATTTCAGACAAAGTATTTTAAAGGGTCCAAAAGAGTACAGTACAGGTACAGTATTTTACCTCTATGACAATGCATAATAGCAATAGTAATAGAAACAGAAATATTAAAAGCAATAGTAATAGCCATAGTAATAGCAATAGTAATAGAAATAGTAATAGCAATAATAATAGAAAAAGAAATAGAAATAGTAAAAAATAGAGTACTAGCAATAGTAATAGCAATAGTAATAGAAATAGTAATAGCAATAGTAATAAAAATAGTAATAGCAATAGTAATAGAAATAGAAATAGTAATAAACAGAGTACTAGCAATAGTAATAGCAATAGTAATAATAATAGTAATAGCCATAGTAATAGCAATAGTAATAGAAATAGTAATAGAAATAGTAATAGCAATAGTAATAGCAATAGTAATAATAATAGTAATAGCCATAGTAATAGCAATAGTAATAGAAATAGTAATAGCAATAGTAATAGAAATAGTAATAGCAATAGTAATAAAAATAGTAATAGCAATAGTAATAGAAATAGAAATAGTAATAAACAGAGTACTAGCAATAGTAATAGCAATAGTAATAGAAAAAGAAATAGAAATAGTAAAAAATAGAGTACTAGCAATAGTAATAACAATAGTAATAAAAATAGTAATAGCAATAGTAATAGAAACAGAAATATTAAAAGCAATAGTAATAGCCATAGTAATAGCAATAGTAATAGAAATAGTAATAGCAATAGTAATAGAAATAGAAATAGTAGTAAACAGAGTACTGGCAATAGTAATAGCAATAGTAATAGAAATAGTAATAGCAATAGTAATAGAAATAGTAATAGCAATAGTAATAAAAATAGTAATAGCAATAGTAATAGAAATAGAAATAGTAATAAACAGAGTACTAGCAATAGTAATAGCAATAGTAATAGAAATAGTAATAGAAATAGTAATAGCAATAGTAATAGAAATAGATATAGTAATAAATTGAGTACTAGCAATAATAATAGGAATAGTAATAATAATAGTAATAGCAATAGTAATAGAAACAGAAATATTAAAAGCAATAGTAATAGCCATAGTAATAGCAATAGTAATAGAAATAGTAAAAGCAATAGCAATAGTAATAGAAATAGTAATAGCAATAGTAATAGAAATAGTAATAGCAATAGTTATAGAAATAGTAATAGTAATAGCAATAGTAATATAAATGGTAATAGTAATATAATAGCAATAGTAATAGAAATAGTAATAGAAATAGAAATAGTAATAGTAATAAATAGAGTACTAGCAATAGTAATAATAATAGTAATAGAAATAGTAATAGCAATTGTTATAGAAATAGAAATAGTAATAGTAATAGCAATAGTAATAGTAGTAGTAATAGCAATAGTAAGAGCAATAGCAAAAGAAATGGTAATGACAATGGCAATAGCAATAGAAATAGTAATTGTAATTGTAACAGTAACTGTAACAGTCACAGTAAGAGCAATAGCAACAGAAATGGCAATAGAAATAGTAATAGCAATAGGAATAACAATAGAAGTAGTAGTACCAGTATTGGTAGTGCTTGCAGTATTAGAAGTGGTAAGCAGATGCCTGAATTTCCCTCAGGAAAAAAATATTAGATAAAAGTATCTAATCCAGTATACTCTAATCACAGGCAGAAGGAGTATTAGTAACAGTAGTAAAGTGGTGGTAGTTGCAGTAAGTACTTTTACTTGAGTAATCTTTACACTCATGACTTTTCTACTTATATTTTTGTTGTGTACTTTTACTTCTACTTGGGTAATTTTCTTTTCTTTACCGTACTTCTTTTGAGATACACATACTGTATATTGTGAGTACTTCTTCCAGCTCTGGTCATATACTCACTGCTCAATGTCTTGGACGAGTCTGAAGTTGAGGTTGTCCAGAGGCTGCAGTGGTCGACCAGCGTTGTCGATGAAAACCAGTCTGGAGGGGTCCGCTTTCCTCACCTACGCACACAGACAACAAACACCATATATGAGTGTTTACAAGGATAAGTCAGTGCTTACTTTTACTACACCACTACTGCGTACAGACATGCAAGACCTCACTGTATAGATAGACCAACATAATGCTGCAAGGGGCATTTAAATTCATTAGATGCTGATGAGATACAGAACATCAAATACCACGACCTGGATCTGTTTTGTGTCTTGAAGCCCCCCTTAGTCATATAGAAACACAAACACAACAACAAGGAACACATTTTGATGGCTTATTTTGATCTTGAATATAGTCCTCAGCTTAAAACAAGAAACAAATGTAGAATATGGGACTGTGATAAGACAAAGGTGAGACACTAAGCCAGGTTTTATTTTGTCAACATGTTTTATAAAATGCTTTTACAGATGGGATTATGGATATCTTATTGTGTCTTTCAGTAAATTAGAAAATACTGACAACTAACCAAAAAAAGAAAAAAAAAGAAGAAGTCATATTTAGGAAGGCACTCTGTAAAAATCTTCAAAATATCGATAAATATCGGACTGGAAAATACTGTCCTTGTAGGTGCTACTGAATTGGAGAAATCTGAGAGTGAGAAAAATTCATTTTGAGATTCTATTTTCATATAGAAATCTATGGACACAAGTGAATTAATGTATTAAAATAAACACCTTCATTTTCTTTATTACAGTGTTAAAGCGACATTTGAAAGAAGCAAACCAGCCCCAAACCATCAAACTGTAAAAAAAAAAAAAAAAATGCCTGTAGTAGTGTATCCCTTTAAATCACATTCACTTTCACATTCTATTACAATGTTATAGATATAGATGTGTATAGACAGACTACATAATATGTAAAAATGGGGATAAAAGGAGATGAAACTGTACATTGACTTTCATCGTAAAACCATCTCAACGTTATGACAGCTTTCTATACCACACACCGCACTACCAGACAATATTATGAGCAGATATGAGCCTGAAGCCTGTAAACCCTGGTGTTTGAGTTACCGCCATGATGAGACACGCTCCTGCTGATATTTTTACACAAACAGCTCCACCGCATCTATTTTTAAATGAGGTGGCACTCAACACAAAACCTATGTAAGATAATCATCTCCAACATCAGCCTGTATCAAATCAGTCAGCGCAGTCGCCTGAAGAAACAGACACGAACGTGGAAGAATGACAGCGTCTAAAGCAGAAGATAGATCCGCTCTTAAAGCTACAACTATTGCAATGAAAGTGTTTCTATACTGAGAATACAATACCAGTCTGTCTTTATAATAACAACTGTACTATTTTAAATTTGTCACATGATAAAACTCATTTTCCATATAAATAAAATCAGAACTATTTTTCTTGCAAATGCATATATTTACTGCAGTATGATTCTCAACTGGTGGGTCAGGACTTAAAAGTTGGTCACTGGGGAGGTTGATAATACTGCACTGAGTAAGTTCAGTAAACTGGACGCCTAAATATTGTTTTAATAATATAATAATAATATAAAATTGTGAAACAGATGTAATGATACCTGCTGTACTGGACTGGACTGTGGAACGTTTTGATTATAGACTGGACTAGACTGGACTAGACTGGACTGGAGTGGACTAGATTTGACTGGACTTGAATGGACTGTGCAACATTTGATTATAGACTAGACTAGAAGACTTGACTTGACTAGGTTGGACTGGGCTAGACTGCGGAACGTTTTGATTATAGACTGGACTTGACTGGACTAGACTTGATTATACTAGACTACACTGGACTGCGGAACGTTTTGATTACAGACTAGACTAGACTAGTCTAGACTGGACTGGACTAAACTGGACTGGACCTGACTGGACTGGACTTGACTACACTAGACTACACTGGACTGTGGATCGTTTTCATTATAGACTAGACTAGACTAGACTAGACTGGACTGGACTGGACTGGACTGGACTGGACTGGACTAGACTTGACTGGACTTGACTAGATTTGACTGGACTTGACTGGACTGTGCAACATTTGATTATAGACTAGGCTAGAAGACTTGATTAGGTTAGACTGGACTGGACTGTGGAATGTTTTGATTATAGACTAGACTGGACTAGACTAGACTTGACTGGACTAAACTGGACTAGACTGGACTGGACTGTGAAACATTTTGATTATAGACTAGACTAAACTAGACTTGACTGGACTAAACTGGACTAGACTAGACTGGACTGTGAAACATTTTGATTATAGACTAGACTAGACTAGACTAGACTAGACTAGACTAGACTAGACTAGACTAGACTAGACTAGACTGGACTGGACTGGACTGGACTTGACTAGATTTGACTGGACTTGAATGGACTGTGCAACATTTGATTATAGACTAGACTGGATTAGAAATAGACTGGACTGTGAAACATTTTGATTATAGACTAGACTGGACTAGACTAGACTGGACTGTGGAACCTTTTGATTATAGACTAGACTAGAGTGGATTAGACTAGACTGGACTGTGGAACCTTTTGATTATAGACTAGACTAGACTGGACTAGACTTGACTGGACTGGACAGCAGAACGTTTTGATACTTGACTAGACTGAACTGTGGAACATTTTGAATATAAACTAGACTAGAAGACTGGACTAGACTGGACTGGACTGTGGCATGTTATGATTATAGACTAGACTGGACTGGACTAGACTGGACTTGTCTGGACTGGACTAGTCTGGACTGGATTGGACAGTGGAACCTTTTGATTACACTGTGGCTGATATTGGTGTTGTGTCTTTCAGGTGTGTACCAGGATGTGAACCAGCAGCTGGTCCTTGGTGTTCCCACATCTGGACTGAAGCAGGTTTTCCACACAGAGGTCTGTCGGGTCCGGTCTAAACCCACAGCAGTGCCGGTCCAGGCGGTCGTTCACCTGCAGCAACACAAAAATAGTACAAAAACACGACATACATTATTTATTTTTTGGAGCGTCATGTAACTACGCTGGAGGCTTTAGGGAAAGACCAAAGATGAGATTTGTTGGTGTAGTAAAGGAAGTGTGAGACCGACACAGAGAGGTCCAAACACAAACTGGGGTCATGTCCCGGGACGAATGAAGACCTCCAGGCTTTCTAATGGTTTATAAGCGTCTTTGTCTGTGTTTTGGCATTTTTACTGAAATAAACAAAAGGCAGAGTGTCTTTTTCTGGTTCCAGTCACCTCCAAAATACCTAAGCACAGTTTTTACACTATAAAATTGTTGGTAAAAGTCCTATATTATGCTTTTTGAAATAGTTTTGGCCATCCTTGCATTAGTATTTCATGTTATATAACTTGAAATATTTATGGAAAACATCTTTGACTTTGTAGAGAACGCTTGGATTAGGTGTCTGTCGCCCTCTGCTGGCAACAGTGGGAACTGAACAGGGCATAAAATGGCTATTTAGTAAATCTATTAGCAACATGACGCTAACAGATAGATAAATGAACTGACTGTTTTGTAGTGGAAGAATTGAAACAAGCAGAAGTACTTCCTGGTTTCACGAATCTACGTAAAGGCACATTATTTTTTTTTTTTTATACTTTATTTATATTTTTGAGGTTGAAACATTATAACTTGAGTAAAAGCTAAAAAAAAAAGTCTATTTAGCAAAATGGGAGACTTTTAAAAACCACAAATTTAAAATTCAGCTACTATAATGTTGACTCAAGATCTATTGTGTAAAAAAGATAAAAAAAAAAAAAACTGTTGTGCCAATAAACCACATTTATCAAAAATCATTATTCTATCATTAAACACAAATAATATATATATTTTTCTATGCAGAAACTAAAAGTCATAAGTCAAATTATGATGAATTCACACACAGACCTTTAAATTTCAAAGACATATTATTTTTGAAGCGGTTGCTATGTACTTTCTGACATTTCAGTGCGACTTGCGTAACTCTGGCCCTCCCAGGTCACCTCAGTGTGCGTCTTCTCGCCCTGCTGACATTTTGCACTCTCCCCCCTCTTCTCTCGAACTTGGACTGTGATCCTGGATTTTGTCCAAAGTGCCCCGCAGCACACTGCCCGGGCCAGTATTGACTTTACACCGAGCACTGAGATGTGGAGCTGCTGTGGTCAGAGGCAACGGAAAATTAAAGTGGAACAACAAGTGCGAGGAGTTTGTGGGAGGCAGATAAAATGAAACGCCGTATTGACTACGCACACAGCTCATATTCGGCTCAATAAAAGACAATGCAATCCTCGGCTAATGGAGGATCTGCAAACATGATTTAACAACACGTTCAGAGCAATTACAACCTCAACATCCTGCTCCTCTCGCCTGCTGCAGCAACATTTGGTCACTGGTCTTGCTTGTTTTTCCTATTTTTATAATGCAGCGGTTCCCAAAGTGGGGTCCGGGGCCCCCTGGGGGTCCGCGAAGGTACTGCAGGGGGCCCCCCCAGAGGCTGTCTCTATTAAGTAAACAAAAAGAAATTGAGTGTGAAATGCACTGTAAAAAACAATGCAAAAGCTCAAGGCAACAGAATCCCTCAAGATTTTTAAGTTTTGGTGATCAACTCAAAATCTCAAGTTTTCAACAACTAATATTTTTTACTCACCAAATTTAACGTTCATACATCTAAAAACTTGAAATTTTAAGTTTTACTCTCTATCTTTATTTTTTCCAATTCATCTTGCAGCCAATTGACTCCACTGTTCAGAAAAAGTATTATTGATAATAATAAAAACTAAATATTTACATTTAACAAAAAAATAACTTTTTCTGAACGCTGTAAGTTGGCTGTAAGATGAGTAAAAAAATACTGCTAGAGAGAAAAACTTAAAATTAGAAACGTTTTTAGACGTATGAACATCAAATTAAGTGAAAGTGTGGAAAACTTGAGATTTTGAGTTGGCCCCAAAAATCTTGAGGGATCTTTTGCCTTGAGTTTTTGCCGCATTTTAGGGAATTTGTTAAAAAAAGTTATATTTTTGTTTAAAAACGTTTTAGCCAATAGTCAGTGTCTTTTGTAATGTTTTAATAAAAATATATGGAGGAAAAACATGAAAAAAAAAATTGGGATCAAGGGAAATTGTATTGTTGGGGGTCCGCGTGGGATTTTGGTAAATTTAAGGGGCCGTGACACTCCTGACTTTGGGAATGGTTGTTTTAATGCATTGGGTTTGATATTGAGCCCTGTTATCATGCTTCATACATGCAAACAGTAGAAGCCATTACATCCCTAAATTGAGTCCGGGGATGGTGTATGGGCTTTAGAAATGCGCAGGAGCACTTCCTGGTTTCATTTGTCTGTGTAAAGCCAGGAGACCGAGAGTTACCAGCTCTTGAGAAGGGGTCGGCCTCAATTCAATTTCAATTCAATTCAATTCAGATTTATTTGTATAGCCCAATATCACAACAAAAGTTGCCTCAAAGGGCTTCACAAACAGTTAACCAAAAACACACAATCAGCACAAACAATAACTACACTAAACTAAACAGACCCAGGACACTCCTGTCCTTAGACCCTCCTTCTCGGTAAGGAAAAACTCCTAAAAAAAACCCCAGCCTCAGCATACAGGATTACTCAAACACTTGTGAATGAAACAAAATACTACTCCAAAAAAAAGAAGAAAAAAAAAAAAAAGAAAAGAAAAGTTGATTTAGCAGAGATGAGGAACTTCAAGTGTTCTGGCAACTTTAATGTTTAAGCCTATTTGTAAATTACAATCAATATCCAATATCATTATTTCTGCTTTCAGTTGTTTCCTTCAGGCAGCAACAGTCTCCAGCTACCAGCCCTTTTCCTTTGCATCCTCTTCTCTCACACTAACATGTTCTCTTTCACTGCATCCATAAATCTCCTTTTTGGTCTCCTCTTGACCTCTCACCTCAGCATCCTTCTACTGATATACAAGTCTCTTTACAATTAAAATATATTACAAAAGCAAATGAACAAACAAATATGTGGAAATTATTACAAAATGAGGAGTAGATATGGTAGTTTTTTGCCTTATTTAATCCACCGCTATATGGGCTCCATTAGTTGCATGAAGCACATCAAGACAGTACTGGATTTCTTGCCGTGTTCCATCCTCAGAAACTGGTTCCAGTGTTTTAACTGCAAACTCTTTCGATCTTGGTTTATCATTTGGCTCGAGTGCAGCTGTAAGAGTTGCACTTTGTCAGAGTACAATCACAAGTTCTTGTCAAGGATTTTGTGCACTGTTGACTGTGGCGCTGTAACTGTCTGGCAGCAGTACGTATGTGGTTAAAAACTTTGATAACCACTGAGTACATAGAACAAATCTGATTATATCTCATCAATTGCCTTTATAATATATTTTTTAAACTGTAAAAAGACTTTTTGCACATGTACGACCCTCTGATGCACTCTTAATGCCATCTTCAGCTCTGCCTGCCTTCATACTATGGGGCACTTCTTATACAACATACTGTGCATACTGCATATACTCAAAAATAAACTTCTGGTGCTGACTTACCGTTCATTCTTGGACACTTTGCTCATATAACATACGAAGCATTAAAATTTGCCTTTCAGACGACGCTTCTTCTTTACACCATATGCCGTTTCTATTCAAAGGCAGACTTAGTGCAGCTTAGCCCACTTCTTCAGCTCAACAGCACTTTGGAGACAGCTATGTTTATGCACTGCCTTCATAATGATTGGCCATGATTAAAGCTGAATACATAACTGTGCCCTTATAGTCTATAGCAAAGTAAAATAATAACCCAGCCTGTATATTGTCCTCTAGGAGCCGGGTAAGAGCAGGAACAAAGAGTTACACAGTGTGCTGCGATTGCATTATTCATATGAGAGGATAAAGTACAAGAAGAGAGAGGTATTTTCAGACAGAACATATAACATGCATTAAAAATGTAAAGAGGCTGCACAATGCTAATGTGTCCTGACGGGTTTCAAAGAACAGTACAGAACATCTGTAAGTAGGCTTAAGCTGGATTATACTTATTTATATTCTGAGAAGTTTTGTTTCATTATTAAAATGTAAAACCAACTGAACACACCTGGGTAAAGTGGTTTATTCTCTGACTATTGCTGCATATCTAAGACTTCAGTTCTGATGAGAGAGGTGTTCAGCAGCACTAAACAAGCAGGACAACAATAACTCCAGGGGTTAGAGCAATACTGCCATTTTTATTTTTTATTTCTTTTATTTTATTTATCTTTTTTAAACCATTCTTGGTCACCTAAAGCAGAGCGTTGCATGTTTTACAAACTTTAAAAACATTATCTGGCTAAAAGAAAACATTTCAAATAATTATTTTACTGCTGTCATAAAGAAACAGGTGAAGAGACCAGCAGAGGGCAGCAGAGTGCAGCTTTTGTTACGCTCTTTTGAACAAAAACTGATACCTTTTCAGTACAAAATAAAAAAATGCTGTGAGGAATCAGTGGAAATAGAGCTGTACAGCATTTAAATATTTGGGGGGTGTGGGGGCTGTGGATTGTATGTTTTTTGCTGAAGGAACAACATTATAACATTGTAGAAAGCTCTGAAAAGTAGATTTTGCATAAATGTGAAAGCTTGACTGCTGTAGCTGTTGACCTCTTTATGTCCTTTCTGAATTAGTTTGTCATTTCCAAGTACTACTATTGATATTCATAAATAAATCAGTGAGTACAGTGTAAATAAGCCAAGTTTATTTGCATTTAATGGTACATGTTAGCCACAAGGGATCACAAGGCAGTGTAGCCTTTATAGCCTGAAAAAAATGTTGCCAAATTAATACTGAAATCACTGCACACTAAGAGGTAGCTGGTTTTCTGTTGTGACCCTAGAAGGAAAAAGCTGAGAGCAATGTTCATGAACATTTAATGCTACAAACAGCACCACTAAAAATACAAAGATGAATGCAACATTAGCGGAGCAGCAGTTTGGTCGTCTCTGCTGCATATAAACTTGGACAAAGTAAGAATTCTTGCTGTGACGGCTTAATCAAGCTGAGCCCAGTCTGGTTTGCATATAAATGTTCTGATTGAAGATTAAATAAAATAATCAGAAATGTCCAAGATGCACAGAGAATCCTGTTTTAAAACCCTGTAGTATTGTACTTGTTTAGTTTTCCCCTCTCCCCAGTCACCGCACCTTTCCCGTTTCACTGTGTACACTCCTATTGTCATCTTATCCTGCATAGAGCTCCCCTAGCTCCCGGCGGGACGTCCTGTGTGTGTCCTTCACGCCGCTCAGAGCCCCGGGAGGTGTGAGAGTAGCAGGTAGGAACAAGTGTTCACAGCCCACTCATCGCCTCTCACCGGATCAATACCAGGCTATTAGAGCTTGGCCCGCTTACAGACATTGACTTCTGCACTCATGGGTTATTCATATCAGCCCCACACTCACACACCCACTGTAGCAGGGCATTATGGGTATACACACAGCCTATTTCACGGTGTGCAGAACAAAGGAGGACAAAATTACTACAGCAGAGGTTGTAAAATCGGTGACAGGGCAGTGAGAAGGTGAAACTAGTGTGGAAATGACAGAAAAATTCAACACTACAGCTGCAAATGTGCCAGGAAAGACAAGTATTAGGATAGAAAACCTCAAGAGGAAGGTGGAACACTTAAAATGCCTTGAGATCCCTCTTGTATGCGGACTTCTTCTTGTGGTACTCAAGAGTTTTTTTGCAGTGCAGCTCCTGATTTAATTTAGAGACAGGTTTATCCATGTTTTAGTTGAGGCTTGTCTTGCTTTGGACCTGGTTTTAGTTCTGGTTTTGTCATGGTTTTATCCTATTTTTGGAGTGGTTAAATTAAGCCTTGGTTTAGTCTTAGTTTAGTATTAATTTAGACTGGGTTTAGTCATGGTTTAGTCCAGATTTAGGCTCATTTTAGTGCATTAAAGATGGTACTTGTAGGACTAAATTATTCCTGAGCTAGTACCTGGTGTGAAAAGTAAAAAAAAAAAGACTGAAATAGACAATATGTCAGGATGGCCATCTGTGCATCTGTAAAGGCTGGACTCAACTTATTCTGTAGGTGGACTTAATGATTAAAAATTGAATCTAAAATACCTAAATCAGAAATACTGAATCATCTCAAAAAACTTGTCTGCAGTGGCTGATGGGACAGTTCAGGTTTGAGTGACATTGCTATAAGCCTGACTTTTCCTGTGTTAAGTTTCTGTAATAATAATAATGATAATTCTAATACATTTTTAATTTGTTATTGTGATTTTGACAGTCCTGACCAAAACAAAAAACGAAAAACAAAAAAAACACTACAGCATCTGTGCCCTGTATCCTTTGCACTCATACATACTCTTATGTCAGATGACTGGACAGCTCCCCAAAAGAAAACGTTTTTCATACATACGCAATTTTTTAAAGTTTTAAAAGGTGAAAAACCAATGCAAAGGTGTCCAAAACTATTTCAAAAAACCTGAAAAAAGCATAATATGGGACCTTTAAGAAACAACTACTACAATTTTGATACCGAACTGTACAAAAGGTTTTGAATTACTTCCATTTTCCCCTGTCAGTGTTTTTTCCTTTCGGCTTTTACGGCGCGAGACAAACACTAGGAGCTCACAGAAGTGCCACTTACAAGGTCAAGATTAGCACAATAATTCATACGTGAAGAGTACCGCCTTTTCTCATAACCTCCATTATACTCCCAGACAGCATTAGGTCGATGTGCAGAAGCCAAACTCAGGCTGTGTTTATGGTACATTCAGTTAACAGGCTGTTACGCTGCTGCGCGTTTACGCCGTGATTTTTGGCCCAGTGTGGCTCTGCGGTAAATGGACTTTTAATGCATCTTTTAATTAGCTTTTCTCTCCCTATTTCACAGGCTGTTACTGGCTCCCTGACCTCAACGGTTACCAGTCTCCGGCCGCACAAACGCATCATTGCAAGGCTGTGGTATTTCCAGTGAAAATGTAGTTTTTTACTGCTTAAAAGTGGACTTAACTGGCCACGTTTTTAGATGCACCTGTTCTAAATGTTTCTAAATGCAAACGTTCAGTGGTGGTTCCTAAACTTTTCACACCAACTACCACCTCAAGCAAGGCCTAAAACACGTGGGTGAAATGTCTAAGGACACAACAGCAGTATGCCATGCTGGTTGCGGGGATTGAACCGCCAACCTTGCAGTTAGTGGATGAACGGCTCTACCTACTTTCTTATTTTACTAAAACGTTATGGCACCACTTTTGTTTCATTATTAAAATAACCATTAGGCCTCAAATGAGGCACTGAGACCTGCCCCTGATCCTCACACAGACACACACCAGCCACACACAGACACACACCAACCTCACACAGACACACACCAGCCACACACAGACACACACCAACCTCACACAGACACACACCAGCCACACACAGACATACACCAGCCTCACACAAACACACACCAGCCACACACAGACACACACCGGCCTCACACAGACCCACACCAGACACACAGACATACACCAGCCTCACACAAACACACACCAGCCACACACAAACACACACCAGCCACACACAGACACACACCAGACACACACAAACACACACCAGCCACACACAGACACACACCAGACACACACAGACACACACCAGCCACACACAGACACACACCAGCCACACACAGACACACACCAGCCACACACAGACACACACCAGACACACACAGACACACACCAGCCACACACAGACACACACCAACCTCACACAGACACACACCAGCCACACACAGACACACACCAGCCACACACAGACACACACCAGACACACACAGACACACACCAGCCACACACAGACACACACCAGCCACACACAGACACACACCAACCTCACACAGACACACACCAGCCACACACAGACACACACCAGCCACACACAGACACACACCAGACACACACAGACACACACCAGCCACACACAGACACACACCAGCCACACACAGACACACACCAGACACACACAGACACACACCAGCCACACACAGACACACACCAGCCACACACAGACACACACCAGCCACACACAGACACACACCAGCCACACACAGACACACACCAGACACACACAGACACACACCAGCCACACACAGACACACACCAGCCACACACAAACACACACCAGTCTCACACAGACACACACCAGTCTTACATAGACACACACCGGCCTCACACAGACACACACCAGTCTCAAACAGACACACACCAGTCTCACATAGACACACACCGGCCTCACACAGACACACACCAGTCTCACACAGACACACACCGGCCTCACACAGACCCACACCAGACACACAGACATACACCAGCCTCACACAGACACACACCGGCCTCACACAGACACACACTCGACACACACACCAGCCTCACACAGACACACACCAGCCTCACACAGACACACACCGGCCTCACACAGACACACACTAGACACACACACCAGCCTCACACAGACACACACCAGCCTCAGACACACACCGGCCTCACACAGACACACACCAACCTCACACAGACACACACCAGCCTCACACAGACACACACCAGCCTCACACAGACACACACCAACCTCACACAGACACACACCAGCCACACACAGACACACACCAGACACACACAGACACACACCAGCCACACACAGACACACACCAGCCACACACAGACACACACCAGACACACACAGACACACACCAGCCACACACAGACACACACCAGCCACACACAAACACACACCAGTCTCACACAGACACACACCAGTCTTACATAGACACACACCGGCCTCACACAGACACCCACCAGTCTCAAACAGACACACACACCAGTCTCACATAGACACACACCGGCCTCACACAGACACACACCAGTCTCACACAGACACACACCGGCCTCACACAGACCCACACCAGACACACAGACATACACCAGCCTCACACAGACACACACCGGCCTCACACAGACACACACTCGACACACACACCAGCCTCACACAGACACACACCAGCCTCACACAGACACACACCGGCCTCACACAGACACACACTAGACACACACACCAGCCTCACACAGACACACACCAGCCTCAGACACACACCGGCCTCACACAGACACACACCAACCTCACACAGACACACACCAGCCTCACACAGACACACACACCAGTCTCACATAGACACACACCGGCCTCACACAGACACACACCAGTCTCACACAGACACACACCGGCCTCACACAGACCCACACCAGACACACAGACATACACCAGCCTCACACAGACACACACCGGCCTCACACAGACACACACCAACCTCACACAGACACACACCAGCCTCACACAGACACACACACCAGTCTCACATAGACACACACCGGCCTCACACAGACACACACCAGCCTCACACAGACACACACCGGCCTCACACAGACGCACACCGGCCTCACACAGACACACACCAGGATTTACGCTCATCTTTTTATTAAATGTTGCCAACGCCTTTATGTTTTAAAAGTGAGTTTCAAACACACGATTTATCTCATTTATTAACACAACTTTTGTTGCATGTGTGTGACTTCAGTGTTTACGTAACAGACACAGGTTTTGGGGCATCTCGTTCTAAGGCGTCCCGTACCTAGTGGAAAAGCACTTTATGGTGCAGGGCTGACACAGAGACACACGCTAAAATATGTAGTAATAGTAAGTAGTAAGCATGTAGTACTGGTATTAGGAACAGGACTACTAGTATTAGAGGCAGTAGTTAAGAGTTGTAGTAATATAGTAGCAATAATAGTAGTAATAGTGGTATTGGTAGTAGGGTAGTAAGTAGAGGCAGTACTTTCTACTGAAGTAAAATTTATACCTATACTTACATACAGTAGTAAAAAGCTAATTCGTATATAATAAAAAAAAGGTTGGAAAACTGCCGTTGTTTTGGGAAGTGATGAGCTGTAATGTAATATTGTTGTCCACTGTGGCTTTAAGTGGAAAAGTGGAAATGAATCCAAAGCAACAGACAGCAACATCTCCTCTCAGGGTAGGTTTAGACCACAGGAGGCAAACCACAAACTTTTAAAACCTAATACCATAACAGCACATTAGCCCAATAGAAACCAGGTGTACAGAGTGATATGCTTACAATTAAATGAGCGTCTCTAGACAGTATTGTACTTTGGGTGTGTTATATTGATTACATAACATTATAGCAATATGGAAGTAGAAGCTAAATTAAAATGGTAGATGACAGATATATGTTCACAGTATCATTACAACAACATTACCAAATACTTGCTTCTATGTGAAATATGGCTCAGTTAAATCTAAAAAAAATGAATGAGTATTTTCAATTTAAAAAATGGTATCGATCAGGCAACATTAGAAAGTGCACTTATGGCATAGAGGCCAAAGCTATCATCACGTCAATAGTAATTAAGGAGGCAGGCACAGGTATTGACCCACTACATCATGTTCAGAGAGCACTCAGAGAAGAAATGACGGATTTCAGGGTAAAAGAGGAAAATCTTTCACAGTGACCACAGCCCAGTTCAGCCTTGTTCCTGCAGCAATCTCCCTGTACCAATCCACCGACATGTAAGGTGTCACTCCAAGCCAGGCCTGTCGACAGGTTTGCTGGGGCCTGGGGCAAAAAGGCTTCACATGGACCCATTATAATAGAAAATATAAGAAAAGGGACCATTTCTGGGCCTCTATGACCCAGAGGCCCAGGACAACAGACCCCAAAACTGAAAACACTCGGTCTCACGGCTCTACATAGACTCCTGCACGTTTCTAAACCCCACACTGTCACCGGACTCTAATTTCAGTCGTCAGTATGAAGCAGTCAGTTCATTTTTCTATCTGCTAGAGCCATGTTGCTAATAACAGTGCTAATTAGCCATTTTATGCTCTGTCCTTTCCCCACCATTGCCAGCAGGGGGCGACAGACGCCTAAACCTAGGTGTTTTCTGCAAAGTCAAAGTAACAGCTCACAATACACATACATTATTTAAAGTTATAAAACATGAAATACTAATGCAAAGCTATCCAAAACCATTTCACAAAACCTGAAAAAAAGCACAATATCCTCTTTAATAAACAGCCTTAAAGCTACAAAGATGTGTGCTCTGTGGCATAGCAGCAAAGAAGGTCCTGGGTTGGATTCCCTAACCGAGGGGGGTCTGTCTGTGTGGAGTTTGCAGGTTCTTGTACCTTAAATATACTTGGTTTGTCCTTTCTAGGCACTGGTAGCAACAAGAAAATATCACAAACTGTACTTCTACTGGGAGCTTTAGATTTCTATCTGTGTCTTTATGCCTTTCTCAAGTAACAACGGCTCTGATTGGTCCAAAACACTATAAAGAGGGGTCTTTACAGTCACTAATTCCTGGTTAAAGCTTATTTTTATGACTGCATTAGCTTTTGTGACAGTTTACTTTGTGTCTGAGAGCCGACATGAGTCATTGCTTGGGTCGATCTGACTTCTCTTCCTATTCACTGAACAAAATCAAAGCAGAGGATTATATAACCATGCGCTTTATATGCTTTGATGGTCACAATATGAACTTGATGCTTTGGTCTGGGCCGCACCTGTTTCCAGTCGTGCGCCGATCAATGTCTGAGCACTCGAAACGGAGAGAAACACGGAGAAATGCAGAAATGAAGGCAGCCTTTTTGAGCAAATTGATAGAGCAGGTTGACGTTTTTCCCATTCAGGGAAGATGACTATAATTACTCTACGCTGGTTCCTGTTGATTGTTAGAGTTTGGAGTCGGTGCAGTTTGAAAACATCTATTTTCTGCTTGTCTGTAATTAGTGGTGTGTTCGGTGAAGTCTACAGGAGGAAGTGGCAGCATGAGGAACACGTTTAATTGAAGTCTGACAAACTGTCTTTAGGAATCTTACCCACTTTTGGTATTTTACATTAAAGGCAATATATTATGCAAAATTTACTTTTCTGAGCTTTCTGCCATGTTATAATGTTCCCTCATCTAAAACACACCTGGAGTTATGTTTTGTTTCATTTATGCCTGGTTGAGTATTCCTGTATTCTCTGGCGCTGCCTTTCTGAGGCCTCAAAACGCTCAGTTCCACAAACCTCCACCTCTCCCACAAACCCCCACCCACTCCAGGAAGAACTGACCAATCAACAAGCCCTCTACATCCAGTCTGCTTTCATTCATTTATCCAAAACTGGTGTACAACTCTGTTTCCACTGGCTCCTCATAGATACAGTATTTTTAATTTTGTAGTAAAATGGCTTCATACAAAAAGTTTAAGGAAATAAAAAGCTCTTTTTCTTTGATTGTGTTTAAAAGACCATCACAGCTATGCACTCTGCTGCCCTCTGCTGGCCTATTCATGGCGCCAGTGGAGTACTTATCAAAAACATGCAATGCCGCTCTAGAGGCGACCATGATTGGTTTAAAAATATGAATAAAAACAAAATATATACCCTTTAAATTGTTAGATGCAAACAGTTCATAGATTATATTTTAAAATGGTGGTCTTTAAATTAAATGAATTTAGATTATGTGTTCAATGCAGTTATGTTGCCTGTTGGGTGACATCTATTGGCAGAAGGGCATATGGCATTTTCACAGCTCACATTTTAGAAGCATGTGAACAGCTATGGTAGCCCAGCAGGGACATGTTATGAGAAAACCCACAGATTTTACTTTAAAGTATTCGAATTTGAGTTTTGTAAATGTCCTTAAATGTCATGAAAAAGTGTTATATATACCTTTACTCTGCACGTTACAACCTAAATTTCTAAAGCACTAGAAAGGACCAACTGAGAATAAGTGCCAATATGTAAATCCAACTTTTAGGGAACATAAGGGAATAAGGGACAGTGTTGCTCTTACCTGTAATAAGAAGTCAAACAGAGCCAGCCTGCCCCACTCTGAGTGATGGACCCCAGCACACGGCTCTTCATATAGACCAGTCTTTATCCCACAGCGAACCTTTAACATCCTCTGATACTGCACATAACTCAACGGGACAGAGTTCTGGTCATTGTTACTGTCCTCTAAGTGTTGAATGTCAGGGTCCCACCACACTGCGGGTCTGGGGCCCCCTCTGATGTATCTGTAAGGCAGGATCTCACTGTGGAAGGACCGGAGCACAGCAGGGAGACTTCGGTTCAGACCCAAAACTCGGTCCAAGTGAAAGGCGAAGACCTCGAACCAGTCGTCTGTGCGTTTGATCAGAGAACAGTGTCCCGTGTGGCAGCGCTCACTGTGGGACGGGATGGGGGTGTCTTTGGGCCTCTTCCCCAATGTCTGCAGTGATAAACAGAGACATAAAAACACTTTTATTACTTATTATTACTTACTTGTGTAATAATGGATGTTTGATGAATTGGTGAACTGAAATGAAAACACTTGGATTGAGTTTAGATCATTACATTTAAGGCTGGGATACAGGGCAGCCACTCACAATGCATAGTATCTGCGTATGTGCAAGACGTAATAACTATTTACAACAGCAGGCGGCGCTAGTCACTAAACTCAGCCGATAATGGGCTTCTGTAAATAAACATCTGCGTGTTTCATCCAAGTATTTCTGAATAAATAGTAATCTTATGTGCTACATTTAGCACATCTCAGTACATTAATGCAGTGGCTAACAGACTTTTGAATAAAGTGAAGTTTCATTGTTGGGGGTCCGCGCAGGATTGTCTAACTTTTTAAGGGGCCTGCAATTCTCTTAACTTTTGGAAAGCTGTTTGCCTGAGAGGGAGGCTGTTATATTTTCATCTGCACAAAGCTACACACTAAGGTAAGCTAACTAACATTAGCACCAGAGATGTGGGAAACATAATGAATAGCTCTTAGGACAAAATGTTCCTTATACTGAGTTGTTAATCATGAGCTGTGTGACAAATTGTGAATGAAGCACACGTTTGATCAGAGCGCTCCTTCGATGCTGACGTCCAGCACTGGTTTTGGGCCTGGTGTGTCCCAGCCTTTAAAATTCATTATTCAACAAATATGCAAAGAGCTAATGCAATAAGACAAAGAAATTAATTATGTTTTGTTTCTATTTGAGTGAATTTGTTGTTGTGACTGTAAGCAGGCGGGAGAACAAAATTAAAATGCTATTTCCCAAGTTTATGTTTTAGAAGCAAGACAAATTAAAGACTTGAGGGACGCACTGTTTCACTGTGTCCCAGCATCAGCTTGGATACTGTTTTTGTAGTTTTTAGATTTTAGTGAAATAAGTAAAGAAAAAGTAAAGAGCCAGTGACACAGTCTGCAGAATAATTATAATCTGACAACTCCCATTCATGGTTGTAGTGCCAGGTGTCAGTGAATTTAGACTTTTAAAAATTGGTTCCACTGGTGGTACTCAGGAGTCTTTTGTACTTCAAGTCCTTATTTAGTTTAAATGAGAGCTGGCTTTATTCCTGTCTTGGTCCTGCTTTAAACTTGTCCTGATTTTGTCCTGGATTTGTCCTGATTTTGTCCTGATTTTGTCTTGATTTTGTTCTAGATTTGTCCTTGTTTAGTCTTGCTACAGTCCAGGTTTAGTCTTAGTTTAGTCCTCTGTTAGATTTAGGCTCATTTTATTTCATAAAAAGATTGTTCTTGGAAAGCCAAATATTTTCTGAGCTGGTACTTGGTAAGAAAAGTTTGAGAATCACTGCTATAGTACATTGGTCTTAATTTCAAGCCATTTATACTCAATCTTGAATTTTTCCATTAAGGCCAAGATTTCAAGGCAACAGCCAAATGTAGTAATAAATCCTAAAGACGAATGAAAGTCCCTCAAGCCATGCTTCTTTCCTCAGTGGGTTAAGACTGGACTTTGCATTTTTGGA
Source organism: Bostrychus sinensis (assembly GCA_020698575.1). Taxonomy (NCBI): domain Eukaryota; kingdom Metazoa; phylum Chordata; class Actinopteri; order Gobiiformes; family Eleotridae; genus Bostrychus; species Bostrychus sinensis. The sequence continues at coordinate 10,724,718 of CM036247.1, forward strand.
TGCTTTAGCAATCTTGTTCTCTGGTTCTGACCTGGTACTGACCACTATCAATCAACCACAAAACTTTTTCGTCCTTATTTACCTCTTGTTGCGTCGGTGTCTCCAGAGCCACTTGCAGCACCTGTCCATGAGCCGGGACCCTGGCCTTGCTGACCGTCTCTCCTTCAGCGAGCATCTTCATCTTCTGGACGTCGTCTTCACTGAACCAGGGCACCTCTCTCCTATCTCCACTCACCCTGATGCTCCTCTCCTGGTCACTCTCCGGGACGTCCTGAGGCTTAAAACTTGGACATTTACTACTATCTTTCTTTAGTTTTTCCTTGGTCTTTTTTAGATGAGCCACTGATCCTGCATCCTTTGACAAAGTATTGTGCTTTTTCACAATTTTATCTGATGTCCCATTGTCTTTTGCTGCAGCCTTATGTTTTGTAGCTTCTTTTGTGCTTTCAGGAATCCGATATATTCTTCTCATTGCAGTTTCTCCCATGGAAAGGACATGACCTGCTCCAGATTTACCCCTTTCAACTTGAATATACATCTCCTTGGTGTGGTTGCCCGGCTTAATTTTAGGTTTCGGTCTTTTGCTGTTGCCTGTAAACTGTGGTGTATGTGGGCTGGCGTGGCTGTTGAGCTGCCGCACGCTGCCTCCCGTCTCCTGTTTATTTTTCTCCACATAGCTTTTGTTTTTGTCATTGCCAGCATTTTTAGCTGAGTTCTTAGTCCTCCCATGATTGCTTTCCCATGGCTGGCCTTGTTTCCCAGGAAAGATTGCGCTGATTGGTTGGCGAAAAGCTGCGCCGCCGGGAAGGGGCTCAGAAGAAGTCCCGTGTCTAGACTTGAACTCACGGGCGGAACTTAGGGCGCGGGACGGCCATCGGTCCACGTCAGGAGGATGAGGCACGGGCAGAGGTAGCGTGATGGTCATGATGAAAATGGTGAGAAATAGCAAGAATAGCGGCGAGAGGAGGAGGATCCATTTGTGACCACAGCAGAATTTGGACCACACCCGCCAGGCCTGCAAAAACAGACACACAAGCGAAGAAAAATAAGCCACTAAGCCGTAATTATAATGTAGACGAGCACCATAAAACAGGATGGGGCAGCCAATTTAACCAAATGCTTTACCAAAGACAACAAAAAGTATAATGTGTGAGCGAGGAGTGACCAGTGGCTGTGTGGAAGTGGGGTTAGTTGCAAAAAGTGTTTCTCGTTCAAACTTTTTCCTCTATTTAAAAAACAAAACAAAACAAAAAAAAACACTAGGTCTATTGTTTCCTATTCAGGTCATATTGTATCCATTTGAAGTTTCTGGGTCCATGTGTAAATAATTTCTGTTGTGGGGGGTCTCTAACAATTTAAGTGGAAGCTTAAGTTAAATAGAGGCTGTTCCCATAAAACCTTTTATTTTTTTACCCATACTGGTGACTGTGAGCATTGTAAGTTAGTCGAGGTAGAAAAAAAAAGTTTTGTTCCCTAATCAGAGCCTAAAATTAAGCAGCGCCCTCTGAGCTGAATAAAAGATAGCCTCAAGAACAGCTCAGAAATTACTGTTTTTTTTTTCTTTCTTTCTTTTTTTTAAAAGTTTAATAAGCACTAAATCCATGTGGTGTCTTTGACTGGCTATTTGTTTTTTGTTTTGTTTTTTTGTTATTGAACATTTGGCAAGTGAAGCCAATTTGTCATATTATGTGAAATATATATATTTTTTAAAAAGCAGCTAAAAGAAAAACAGAGAAAATCGGAGATCAGAGAAAATCAGAGAAACTAATAAATATTGTCAAAGAATCCACATAATAAAGCAGAGATCACTGCTAAACTCAAAGTGTAGAGGTTTAAGGTCAGCTCAAAACATTTTGCTGCACGTTCATAAATAAAGATCAGGAAACATAGCTATAGTGTTGTTGGGGGGGTGGATAAATACTAGCCTGGCCGGCTAAGCTAACTCTTTTCCTATTCTATACAAAAAATTCTGGTATCCCTTCGTTTGAGTTTTATTTTTGGCCAACAAACAAGGCGCTTATAAAGAATTGTTGTCGTTTTTGCCACAAAACACCAGAATACACTGTATTATTAGTAACACTGTACTTATTTCTGAATGGAGACAGCAGCCAGTTGTACAAAGAGTTGCAAAAAAAGTGGGTTTGTTTGATTGTGGTCGTTATGTCAGACGTCAACAGGACTTTTACAAAGAAAAAAAATCACAAAGAGGACTGAACAAGAAGGCAGACTTCAGCAGAACCTGCAGGTGATGAAGGAAAGCACTTAATCAAAAATAATAAGAAGTTATACATTTCACTCTGGCCCCATGTTGGTTATTTTTGAAAGGAGATTATCTTCCACATTTGTAAGACAAGCTGCCGTTGTTGTAACATAATGCAGTGTTTCCCAATCAGGGGTACAGGGACCTCTAGGGGTATGCAAGCACATTGCAAGGGGTGTGAGGGGTTATATTAGCATTTATAGTACCTTTATATATTTGGGTTTGACCTAAATCATGACTAAACCAGGCCTAAAACCAGAACTAAGCCTGGAAAAAAACAGGCCTAATGGGCTCGACACACGGGAGGCGACATCGCTTCTCCTCTATGTGTTCCCTATGGAAGCTGAGCGATGAGGCGATGCTCGCGAGTCTCCCACCTGTGAAGCGACATGCGACACTCGTGCTCGTGAAATGTCGCGCTCGTGCATGGCTTCGTGCACACGCTGGCTTGCGACGCGATCCAAGAAAGTTGAAACATGTTCAGCTTTTCGTTGCCATCGCCTGATGAGAACCAATCAGCGGGAGTTTAATCAATGGACCAATGAGCGGACAGGACGCCCAGTCACTGAGCTCAACATGGAGGAGAAAATAATAGCCCCGTGTCAGGCTTTACGACATTTACAGATGTGATTAGAGAGATGTAACCAAAATAAACAAACAAACAAAAAACAGTAGCTTATTCACCTTTTTTTCTTGACTGCAATATGGGGTTTAGTAGGTCTACTCAGGCCATAGACTCGTGCACACTTTTTTCTTGTTATAGAACAGATTCATACTAAAACTCTACTTTATTCGGTTTGAACAAAATCTTGATGTAAGAGCCTAGTTTATATTTGTAATTTTCTTTCCCCACTTTAAAACCTGAAATTCCCTTCAAATTTACAGCCAATTAATTCTGTGGGAGATCTGCGATTTTCTTTGGAACTGAGGCTCGGCCTGTAGCTGGCTGCTGTCGCTCATCGCCTCCCGTGTGTTGGGTCATCACACGGTGACGATGAGTTTCGTCGGTCGCTGTCGTTTGTCGCCTCCCGTGTGTCGAGCCCATAAAACTAGAACTAACGCTGGAAAAAAACAGGCCTAAAACTAGAACTAAACCTGGAAAAAACAGGCCTCAAACCAGAACTGAACCTGGAAAAACAGGCTTAAAACTAGAACTAAACATGGAAAAAACAGGTCTAAAACTAGAACTAAGCCTGGAAAATCAGGCTTAAAACTAGAACTAAACCTGGAAAAAAAGGTCTAAAACTAGAACTAAGCCTGGAAAAAACAGATCTAAAACCAGAACTAAACCTGGAAAAAAACAGGCCTAAAACTAGAACTAAACCAGTAATAAACCAGATCAAAACCAGGATTAAACTAAGACTGAACCAGGCTTAAACCATGCCTAAAACCAGAACTAAACTTAGACTAAACCAGGACTATTCCTGGCCCAAACCAAGACTAGCCCAGGTCCTGGGGGTCCAAAAAGGAACCACTGATAAAATGAATAGCAAAAGCCAGATCCATCTTTACGCCAGTATTCACAGACATCTTCAAAATGCATAGTTTTGAGTATTTTCTGTCATATCTCAAAGCACCCAGCATAAATATATCACTCAAAATGTAAATAAAAAAGGGAAAAGTGAAGTAATACATCCTGTTTTGCTCCAAATATCTCTCTCTGAGTACTACAGAATATAAAGTGTGTGTCAGCTCCTGTTTCCAGCGCCTTATAGCAGAATTGGACTTATCCAGCTGAGACCAATGCTACAGTGACATGCCCATAATTCAGAGCTGCCTTCTGCATCACAATACACCGCAAGAGGAAAAAGCCATATTTTTTACACAATACACTGTCACTGCCCCGCTTCGACTTTACGGTCCGCTCAGTGAAGGCTCTATAAAGTGATTTTGCGACAGAAATTCAAACTGTTGGCGTTTTATTTACAGTAGCTGCCACACTTTTTTCCCTCCCCCCTTTTTTTTCCTTTTCTTTGAGCACGAGCAGCAGAAGTGACACAATATAGATGACATCCGCATAATAAAGCTGGGATTTCAAAAGGGCTATTGTCAGGGAGCGTATACAGTTTTGAGAGGAAAGCTTCATAACATAACAAAATGCATTATGCGTGACAGAGAAATGAGTCCAAGAAAAAGTGGATAGGGTGAAGGTATAAAGCACTAAAGTCAGCAAATGAAAATACTGAAGACTAGCCCTGCTTCTCCAGTCATCCCTTATCAAATCACATGGATTTCACCCATAATGTTATTTAAAGGAGCTATATTATGCTTTTTTTAAACCAATCTTATCATTTATCACCTTTAAAAACATTATGCAACTAAAAGAAAATTCCTACTTTACTACTACCATAAAGAAACAGGTGAAGAGACCAGTAGAGGGCAGCAGAGTGCAGGTCAGTGCAGAGCGTTATAACATAATCAAAGAAAAAGAGCTGATTATTTCCTTTTTGTATAATGCTATTTTACTACAAAATGGAAAATAGCTGTGTGGAATCAGTGGAGACAGAGCTGCGCACAGTTTTTTTTTTTTTTTTTTGTATAAATGAATGAGAGAAAACCAAGAAGAAGGTCTCGGGTTTGATTCCTTTCTGTGTGGAGTTTGCATGTTCTTCCTGTGTCTGGACAACTAATCCTCCAGCTTTTGACCAGGATCTTGACTCAGATCTGGAAATGAATGCTCGGACGCTGAACAACGGTCACCCACTGCTCCTGACAGGTTGTCCCAGTGGTTCAGATGGATGGGTCAAATGCAGAGAACCTTATTTACCTATGCATTGTTATTGTTATTCTTGGTTGGTTGTCTACTGCACTATGTTATCTTCACTTTGGAGTCTAAAAGTGCTCATTTTTTACTGGTCTAACGGTGTAATGTTTCTGAAAAAGGTCCTTTACCACTGCCATGCCAGCTCCAGAAATGATTAGAAAAATTATGACATCCCAGCTCCCTACGATGTAATTCCAGCTTGACAGCAAAACATCAACAATAAATCCATTTTGTAACTTTCATAGCGCTGCGACAATAAATGCTAGATATAAAAGTCTGTCTTGAAACATATACGTTGTACTTCCCATGGTTTTTTGTTTGCTAAAAATGCATCACAGTGATCCCAAGTGTTATGCAAAGGGCCTTTAAGTTCCTAGTCTTGGGCATTTTATCCTCAAAACTGGACCGATGCCCGGGCAAGAGAAGCTACTAAAGCCCACTTGACTGGCCTACTTTCCGATTCTCACCTATAAGTACATGCCGAGGTGAAAAGATGTTATTTTTCTGCACTGGTCTGACCTATATAACTCCAGACTCTCTCTCCACTCTGCCCCTCTCGTTTTTCAGTGTGTCCATTTGAGTGAAGGCAGATTGAAGGAATGTTCAGGGACCCCAGAGACGTCTTTCCCATCTCCGAGTCGTTAACAGCGTTCCCAGACCCCTTCACCTGTGAAAGGATCCCATTATCCTTCTGTCCCGCGCTGGAATGAGCCGGAGTCTGGGGCAGTGTCAGGGGCAGAGGCAGTTTGACATATTACACATATATTACACATATATTACACACATGTATGTATAACCCTAAACAGCAGGGGTTCAGATATGAGGCCATGTGTAAAGTATAGGCCAGACTGCAATATACAGAGTTCACCAGCTTAGACTGCACAAGGTTTGTTAAAGAAGGTATATAAGTTTAACATCAGTAACCTCAGCAGCAAAGTGCGTTTAGCAATCAGAGTTTCATAGATTTATTAAAGTAGTTGGGTGTAGTAGTAATGGTAAGTTACTTTTACTTCAACTTAACTAATATTTGTATTTTTATAAGTAATACTTAAAGACTTGAGCCAAGATTTTGAGAACCTCACATTCACAATTTCTGTTATACTCTATTTGAAAACAAAATAGCAGTGGTGGAATCTAATGAAGTAAAAGTACTTAGTTACTTTACTTAAGTGCAATTTTCATGTATCTGTAATTTACTTGAGCTACTTTTACTTTTACTTCACTACATTTTAGAGCAAGTATCTATACTTTTTACCCCACTACATTTCTGAGTTGGTTTGAAGTACAAAGTATTTTGAGTTTTGGTTTAAAATCATGTGTTTTTGTTGTGCCTTCATTGTAGACATATAGTACTTAAATCTCAAAAATGCAGTAAAGTAGTACTTCTGTAGAAACATCAGAATAATAAAGACAGAAGACCTCAGCGACAGATTCAGTCTCTTCTACTGCACCAGTTTGTCCATTTCATCTGTACTTTTTCAGCAAAATCCCTCACATTTAACACAGTAATTAACTGTTAAATTTGTGCAAGATACTTTTACTTCTTTACTTGCAAGTATATTTGAAAGTGAGAACTTTTATACTTTTACTTAGATATTTCAACGTGATACTTTTACTTGAGTCATTTTTTTGCTCCTTTATTTATACTTTTACTAAAGCAAACTTCTTCCACCACTGCAAAATCAAAATAGTTCCTTACTGTCGCATACCTCAGAAAAGAGAATTACCAAAATTAAAAATCAAAGCCACATTGGACAAGTCTGCAGGTAGGTCGATGGCTGTGTTCACACCACAGGTCTCAGTGCTCAAAAACATATATGACGGAGCGTGGAGTGGTGGGATTGGGACGCAAAGGGCTTCACTGACAGGGTTTATCCATCTTTTCAGGAGATTGTGGAAGATGTCTGAAAACATCTGACAGAGACGCTCCTCAGTCCTAATTTCTTAATATTTCTCATCTCATTTCTCCTCAGTACAGTTACAATGCCACCCCTCCACGTTAGCTAAAACGGGATTGTCACCTTAAAAACAAATTAACTTTAAAACCTCACTTTTTTTCACTGACTTAGCTCCATCACTGTTGTTATTATTTGGTCTGGCCACTTTCTGCCTCTTCCAGTCCAGAATTGTGGAATCTGTTGCATTTCAGCGATGTAAAAGATTAAATGTGACTTAGCCGTTCAGACTGCAGTCACACTGTAAAAGATCATATACGTATCTGATTTAGGAGCAAGTATGAAAGTGGCCTGGATTGCTTTAAAAAAAAACAAAAAAAAAACAGATTTGTGCTTTCACTGAAAATCTGATTCGGGTCACTTTTGCCTGCAGTCTAAATGTAGTCCATGTGGATGCACTCAGTTTTTTTTTAAAATATGAAAGTCAATACTCGCATGCTCACAAATTTATATAAATTTTCCAATACTGTATACATTTTTGATGCAGGCTCTGAACTACAATACTAAAATCATATAATCAGATTTTACATTTTTTATGTTGCCAGTGTTGTTCTTTGCCAGTGTTGTTCTTTTAAAATGACCAAACCCTGACTGAGTTATTTTAATTTTTAGACCAAAGCCATGCCTTTCTTTCTTGGATGAAACAATAAAGTCTGGGCTAAAGACTCACAGCTGTGATGAACTGAGAACAAATGACATCAGTGTAAAGGAGGTGGTCCTGTGCTGTTGTAGAACACATTACTTAATGAAAATTGTATGTTCAAATGGCCTTAAAAATGGTGTTGAAAATGACTACATTGCATTACAATTCATTGCACATAACAGCTTTCCAGTATAACTTAGTAATTTTTGAATTTTATCTGTCTGGAGCCAAGATTAAAAAATAATAAAAAAAACACTGCTGTTTTTTTTTTTAGGTGTTTTTCCTTTGGGTCTAAGAACAGGGACTGTTTAGTTAAGGTTTATATTTGATTTTGTGAATAATTGTTTGTAAATCCCTTTGAGGCACCTGCTGTTTTGATATTGGGCTATATAAATAAAATAAAATTGAATGAAAGATTATGTACTATTGCGAGATAGGGCCAAAGATACTAACTCCAGCCACAAGGAGTCAGTAAAAGAACTTATTTTTTGTGGATTCTTTCTATTGGTGAAGGTAATCATGAGGTATAAGGACTTCAATGCATAGAGAGCATTTACTCCTGAACTAGAAGATCACCATTCTGAGTCCAGTGTAGGCACTATATCTAAATACAAAATACACAATACAAAATAAAATGCATGAAAAATAAAGTATGTTTCAGTCAAGAGTGAGGTTTATAAACCTTGCAGGCAATAAGTGATAAAAATATGATATATGAGCACTTTGGCTACAGTTCAAGATAATCTAATCTGCTCTGTTTACGCCTAAACTTGTGCCAAATGCTTCTCTCCAAGAAAGACACGCTCATTATGTTTGAGGTCAAGCCCCAGCCAACAAGACTGAGATTGGTTTGAAGTCATAAAAAGGTCATTATGTAATTCTGATCTACCACAGCGCTAAACTATTTGATTTTCTGCCCAGACATGAGTTCACCAGCGATTATCTCCAAAACAAACTCCACGTTAAAGTGTCAACGCCTCAGCCTCCACCTCTTCAACCACTTTCATATTTATTTTAGCTTGCCCTCGCTAATTAGCGTCAGTGCGTGGTCGGTGTCATCGCCTTCAGCACCTCGGTACAACAACATCCACAAACTGCAAAAGGTCAAAGTTCGAAAAAAGGAGAGAAGCTATAGCACCGCACTGTCTCTGGTAAAGGTTTTGTATGATGTGGTTTGGTTTCTGGTGTTTTTATAGGCTGCTGTGAACTTTGACCTCCAGGGTAAATACTTGGAGAGAAAACAGAGAAAAAAAAAGAAAGAGTGAGGGAGGATTTGTGGTTGGATGGAGGATTGCAGACACTAACAAGTTTTCTGCAACTTTTCAATGGCTTTTAACCACGTTAGAGCAATCGGTGGAATTATTTTGAGCCAGCATTTCACTGAGAGTAAATCAGTGAGGTGAGTTCAGGAAACAGGCAAAGTCTTATATACTTGTGACTTAAATGAGACATAACTAAAGCTAATCCAGCAACCAATAAAAAGTTCATCATTCAGTAAAGGCAGTGAGGAATCAGTGTTGTCTAAAACAGCCAAACATCATACTTTTTTTTATTTATTCATCTTCTGCTTATTGCTAATAGGAGTCAATGAGAAAACATAACCTAATACTGTGTTGTAGTAAAGTCACCATTTCAGTCATCATTTCAAATTGTTGTTAGATAACCCTAGCTTAAGGTAATTTCATTTAAGTAATTTATATTTGCTGCAAATGCGTGTGTATTTAAATGGCTACCACGGTTTGTCCTCTCCGGGACAGGAACTCGTTTAACAGCGCAGTTCCATAATCATCCTTTTTCTGAAGAGGTTCTGTAGAAACGCAGCTCTAACTTGAATAAACAGTGGCTTCGGCTTCAGTGGAGTAACATTAAATCAGTGACAACCCTCAGAAATACTAAGAGGAGCTGCAGATTCAGGGCTCAAACCTAAAAATGTGATGCAGAACACATAACCTGTCCTTCCCTTTAAGAGCTTTTTGAGATCGAAAATCCTTCCAAGCTACATTATCCAATAACGTGTGCCTAAACATGAACATTTTTACAAAGGATTTCTTGATAAGCATTAGGCTCGGGATGAGGGATGTGGTTAAATCCATCCACAGGGCTCACAAGCCAGTGTACTCTTTGTGTTGGTCCCAAATCTGGATAAATAGTCATAGGCATAAAATCCACAAGTCCCTTCATGCTCCTAGGAGAGAGAGGATTTGCTGTGTCGATCCCAAAAAGGAAAAGCCTGAAGAAAGAGTCCAAAATGATACAACTATAGTTCTGAGGTGGCTTTAGGGGACAAGGATGTATGTTTGTGGTTTTAATGAAGCTATATTCTTGTCAACACAACATAAAACTGTTCCCTAAACTAAATCCTATTCATTAAAAACCCATTAAAATCTGTAATGCTCCAGCAAGATGTCTAAATGTCCTCACACATACAGAAAAAGTACTCCAATGTGTCCACAGAGCTACCAACTTGTCACCGCACAGTATTTTTTATTGTGATAAGAGTCATATTTCCTTCATAGAGATTATGTTACAGCGTCTAACTCATTGTACCATTCCTCTCTTTTCTCTCCAAAAGAAAAATGACACTATTACTGGCAGGGTAAAGATATTTTCCACTTGTTATCTCTGCGGATTCTCCCTGTGCTGACAGCTTATTTGTGTCTTCGTTTCTCCCTTTGAGTCTGGCTCCCCTCTTTTCTCTCTTACCCTTCCCCTAATAACCTCAGCCTGCTCCAGTGGGCCAGGTGTCTTCCCTTTCAGACAGCTCCCGGATCATCACAACATTTTGTGTGTGTCTCTCTCTCTCTCTCTCTCTCTCTCTCTCTGTCTCTCTTTTCTTTTTAATACCTGCTTTCTCCCAGATGAAGGCTGCAGGCCAGGAATGCAGCATAAGGTCTAGACATGCTACAGGTGCAGGAGGCATCCTGTTAAAACAAAAGGCTGTAGTGTTTATGGTGGGACATAAGTAAATAACAGTAAATTTGGATCTGGAGGAGCAAAATAAACACCTTAAATGAATTGTGAATGTTTCATGGCAGCCATTTATCATCAATAAATGTGTTAATTAATAAGCAATATGTTTTCCAGTTGAGGGATGCAGTTGATAGAAAAGGTTCACTAAAGCTTGTGTTGGCAGGGTCGTTACCTGTGAGGCATTAGCATTAGGGGCCTCTGAAGATAATGTCTGATTGTTAGAGTCAGACTTGGAATGAAGCATGTAGTTGTAGTTGAGTATGTTTTTTGTTTCAGCACTGAGTTGTCGACTGAAGGAGGACAAAATCTACAAAAATGGCCTTCCTAAAACAGTGCCAATCACTATCTTTGGCCAAAGAGGACATTGCTGTGCTCAAAGAAGTGACCTGTCTCTGTCAGAGGGAGGTAGACTGCAGACTGTGCTCCAGTTGAGTGATGTCTCAAATGCAAGGGTTGTTTAATTTCCCCAATTTACAGATCACTGCATTCTTGACTGCACTGAACAGCGTAGACCACCTTGCTCTGTTTGTGGGAGCTCAGGAGGTGTCCACAAGTGCAGAGGGAGGAGGAAGGAACACCAGCCCATCCGCCAAGCCCTCAGATCCTGTGGATATCCCAGATGGGCCTTTTCCAAATCCAGGACTAAAAGGAAAAGAAAGCTATTAGAAACAAACAACAGAATGAATAACCTGGTTATTCTGGATACAGATTTTTAATAATGACAACATTTCAGCACAGTTCAAACCTGGCAACACTCTCTGACAGAGCCTTGTTCACCCTAAGAACAAACTCCTCTCTCACAAACTGAGCAATGTGCTCTACACTGTTCAGTACAGCGAAGAATGTAAAAAGAAAAGAAATTTGTTTGTGACGTTAAAAAAGAAAGAAAGAATTGCAGTCTGTAGGGGGCGCTATGGTACTCAGTCAGTGCTCATTAGTCTGATCTGTTCAGGCCAGGGGAGTGTATAAGAGATAAAAATTTGAGCTAAATTTATATATATATATATATATATATATATATATATATATATATATATAATATATATATATATATATATATTTTTTTTTTTTTTTGTGGCAGAGCACAGGAAAACCCTTGGCCCCATGGATGCCCCCATGTCTCTAGATGACCAATTTTGAGCTAATCTGGACAACAAAGCCTAGGACGAGTTTGTCAAATTATGAGGTGCATAATGTGTGCCTCCTGCAATTCAAGCCAATATATGGCCGACTTCCTGTTTTTTGGAGGGTGGAGTAATTATAATATTTTAGGTTTGCCTAGCTGTTATGAATCATTAGTACCAAATTTTGTTGCCCTGCAACAAAGTAAAAGTGTCCCAAAACCCATTGGGGTCCATTGGGCTTTTTTTGTTTTGTTTTTGCTATTGAGCCATTTTATCTTATGTCCAGTTTGCCAATGTAAATAAAATTTTCCGTGAGCTTTTTGCCATGTTCAGTCATTATAACAATCATTATAATCAAACAAGAGCACCTATATACAGTATTATCACACTCCAGTAACAGTCACAGGATTTTTTTTAAATTATTGCAGTTTTAGTTGGTGTTAATTATAAAACTTTGCTGATCCCACATTGGGGAAATTCACAAATATACAGTGTTTATACAGTAATGCTTTTACAGGTGCATCTTCCACCACTGATAATTTTCACCTGTATTACCAATGGAGTTTATACAGTGCAGTTTTAGGCTCAAGGGACAACAGCACAGAGAAACAGAGACGTCTGCGCTGTGTCACTGCTTCTTATCTAACCGAGCTTTTATCAGCCTCCTTAAAGAGAGAGCGCCAGCGAACGCCACATTTCAAGGCGAGTGTTGACAATGGTAAATGTTAAAACGCTGATAGTTAATGGATGTAACAGACTCATGTAGTGCGAGCTAAGAGACGATAAAGGCAGCAGATGGAGGTCCTTGCTTCAACAACTGTCTGCAGGCGAGCGGGTTGAGAGTGCATTAGGAACCATCTGTGAGGAGCGCTACAACAAAGGTGCTTAATGTGGAGATAACAAGATCAGGGACTGGAAGTACTACAGTGTCAGTGCTCACATATGTGCAGAAAGAAAAGATACTACAATGCATTATTTAGACTGTTGGAATTCAATATCTAGATAATTTAGGAAAGTGGACTGCAGTTCTGAAATGCTAATCTGTAATATATTCTGTGAGTTGAGAGCATTGAGGCTTTCTCCTGTTCCATTTGCAAGTTTCTGGGTTTCCGGAGTCCCACAAGGTTGTATTCTCTGACCGTTACTTTTCACTTTGTATACCGACGATTGTATCAGCCACAGAAGTAACAGAAGTATTCACTTATCAAATATGCAGATGATGATGTCTTTTAACTGAAAAATGAGACTATAGAAGAGTAACTGGTTGTTTTTTATAACTGGTGTAAGGAGAACTGACTGATTTTAAATGCAAACAAGAGATGATTTTTGATTTTAGAAAACACTCACTCTTCTGTCTTTGTGAATGACAACCATTGAAACTATGCCTGAGTTTGACAGGGAACTCCAACACCATGGCTAAGTTTGCAAAAGCCTTAGCAGCGGATGTATTTTTTTAAGGAAAATGTGAAATTTTAAGAGTAGAACAATGCTAAGATTATTTTAAAAAAGTTTTATTGAAGTTTTATTAAAGTTTTGTATTCAATGCTGGGGTGGAGCACTGGCTTTACAAGATTAAAACAAACTGTAAAAGGTTGTTAAAGCTGGGTAGCAAGATTTTAGGCAAACAATTGGACAGCATGTATTTTTTGGCTAATAAATACACACTGAATCTTTCCCAAAAGATAGTCACTGACACACAACATCCTCTGTGGTTTGATTATAAACTCCTACCATCGGGGCAAAAGTATATGATGCCCTGGATGAGGGCCAAGAGAGGCATCACATCCTTTGTCCCACGCAGTATTCAGCTGCTCAACAAACTTGGTTAACTTTTCATTCTGTTGACTTAGGAGTAGGGAGTAGCAAATTCATCCAAACAAATCCTAGATATACAACATGGTGGCATAGTTGCAAGGTAGTTAGCATTGTTGTGTCATAGCAAGATGGTCCCGGGTTCGATTCCTGGGCTGTGTGGGACCTTTTGCATGTTCTCCAAGTATTCTAACAGTACAAGTAATAGTAGTAGTTGTTGTGATTGTAGTCAGGGTTGCCAGATCTCACTGACAGTTTCCAGCCCAAACAGAACTTGAAACCTGTCCAAAAGGATAAAAAACAGTCCAAATCACAACCGCTATAAAAAATGTTATACATAAGAAAGAACATAAACAAAACAGCAGCACCAAAAAAATTACACTTCCAAAATCTTCCTGGTCAACATGCAATAGAAACCACAAAAACATTTGAAATACCATCATGAAAAGCGAGCAACCAAACACACTGAATCACTAATTTTAAACCAAATGAACAGATGTTGAGCAGGAGGGCACAGCAGTTTATTGAAATGTGCATTTCTACTTCAGTTGCTGTAGAATGACAACTATTTTCTTACCTTTTTTCTCCAGAATATTTTCTAAAAACCTGCCAGATGTTGTAAAAAGCAGCCCAGTGCTATTTTTTCCAGCCCAAGGTGTTCAAATGAAGCCCAATTGGACAGAAACCAGCCCAATCTGGCAACACTGACTGTAGTACTGGGAGAAGTAGTAAAGATAGAAGTAGTTGTAGTGGCTGTAGTTGTAGTAGTAATAGTAGTAGTGGTAGCAATAGTAATAGCAGTGGTAGTAGTTGAAATGTTAAGTGAATGCATACTGGTTATACTACTACTACTACTTTTACTATTGCTACCTCTATTACTACTACGACTACAACAACTTCTACCTTTACTACACCTCCCAGTACTACAATCACTACTTCTACTACTTATCTTTTTTGTCACTTGGTTTAAATGCACCGTGATTTGTGAGGAAAAAAAAAGTGTCCCCGTTTTTGAGTCACTTTTTTTTTTTTTTTTCACCAATCAAGGTGCATTTAAACCAAATGACAAAAAATCTTCCAAAATCTATACAACCTTCTTTCTGTAATTAAAGTACATGACGCTCGCGCTTAATTTTTGAATTTTAATGGACAATTTATTAAAACAAATAATGACATTGTAAATCATTTTAGTGACAAAAATCTTTATACAAATGTGATTTAGCGTCTTATGCTTTTCCATTAGTGAAAATGCAGACGACTGGGACATGGTTTGTTGAAAACTGGGTCATATTAGTGTTTGTCTTGGGACATAGGACAAAGAGCCTAAAACTGGGACTGTCCCGGTTAAATAGGGACATCTGTTCACCCTAGTTACACCTCAAACCTGTTTTATTCAGTTAAGTCACACAACCTGTAAAACCATTTTCTCTTTGTATCGTCAGCGTTCGAGGCTTTAACAGAACCAGTTTAGCTCCGAAGGTCACCAGCCCAGCAGTAATTAGCATGTCACCGACGCCTCTGTCACATTATTCTATGTGGGCTCCTAATGAATCCTGCTCTGGTTTTTATGTGGAGACAGTGGCAGCTCATTTGGAGTCTGCTGCCACGCAACCGGCACAAACGCCAAGCCTGCGTTTAGCCAGAGTGGTGCTCTGAGCTAAATGGTACGTAGCGGTAACGTGCTAATGGCTTCTCAATGACAATGGTGGCGTGTTGAGAGGATTGTTGTACACTACACCAGACTGCGACCTTTGAAACAATAGCATGGAGACACCGCATCAGAGGCCGGCGGGTCATTACTGAGCTATTTTTACATTCTGAAGCTGAAGTGTGGAAAGTCAAGATAAGCACCAGTAGTTGTTAGAAATATACATTATGGGACATATGGTACTTCTTAGGATTATATGAAAATATTGTAGGTTGAACACAGGGTTTTAGAAATACTGAGGTCCAACGTGTTGAAGGCCAGGTTAGTCCTTGTTTAGAGTTGGCTTAGTCTTGGTTTAGACCTGGTTTAGTTCTGGTTTAGACCCTGTTTAGACCTGGTTTAGACCTTGTTTTGACCTGGTTTAGTCCTTATTTAGACTTGGTTTAGTCCTGGTTTGGTCCTTGTTTAGACCTGCTTTAGTACTGATTTAGACCTGGTTTAGACATTGAGTGGTCTTTGTTTAGACCTGGTTTAGTACTGGTTTAGACTTGGTTTAGTCCTCGTTTAGTCTTTGTTTAGTCATGGTTTGGTCCTTATTTACACCTGGTTTAGTTCTGGTTTAGACCTTGTTTAGACCTGGTTTAGTCTTTGTTTAGACCTGGTTTAGTCTTTGTTTAGACCTGGTTTAGTCCTTGTTTAGACCTGGTTTAGTCCTCGTTTAGTCTTTGTTTAGTCATGGTTTGGTCCTTATTTACACCTGGTTTAGTCCTTGTTTAGTCCTGGATTAGTCTTTGTTTAGACCTGGTTTAGTCTTTGTTTAGACCTGGTTTAGTCCTTGTTTAGTCCTGATTTAGTGCTTGTTTAGTCCTGATTTAGTCCTTGTTTAGACCTGGTTTAGTCCTCGTTTAGTCTTTGTTTAGTCATGGTTTGGTCCTTATTTACACCTGGTTTAGTCCTTGTTTAGTCCTGGATTAGTCCTGTATTTTTTCCTAAATAAGTCTTGGTTTAGAGTATTTTTTCTGGTTTCATCCTGCTTTAGTCCTGTTTTTTGCCTGGTTTAGATCAGGTTTAGTCTAGTAAAGTGACCTGACCTGACTGTGACCTCTATGACCCCTGTGGTGCAGTACGGCGATAGTCAATGTTTGGTTTTTGAAGCACTAAGCAGATTTACTGTGAATAATATTATGCTATTTCCAATGCAGAGTAAGTAGTAGTAGTTAGTAGCAGTAAAAGTAATAGCTAGTGGTGTCTTCCCATACTCTGTCAGAATGCAATCAGAAAAGTACGTAGTAGTGGTGGTGGTAGTAGCAGATGTAGTGCAGTGGCTGTAGTAGTTGTTTTTATAATAGTACTTATTGCAGTACTAGCAATACTAATAACCCATCTGTTGAATTTAAGACTAAATTATATGAGTACTGAGGCTGTGGCAAAAACATTTCCACTAAAATAAATTAATCAGATCCTTGCAAATCACATAACAATAAAAAAAAATCAAGAATAGCTGAAATTAAAGACGGACTCAGTGGGACACAAAATCACTGAATGATATTTGCATAAAAAAGTCTGAGCAAATTTATATTCAACAGAAAAACAATCAACTTCACCTGTAAATGTATTCCAATGTAGTTTCCTCTGTATAGTATTATTAGTGTCATCTCTGACATTTTCAAAAGTGGTCATTTTTGAGTTACAATAATCATACAGTCATCATTTGATAACAAGATTTGGGTTGTGACTCAGTATTTGGGAACACACAGCCACAGTCGTATGTAAAAGTCTAGGCAGCCCTCTGAGGATGCAGAATAATGTAAATACTCTGTCTTCAGAGAAACAGAGGTATGTCATAACATCTGAGTTCTGGTGTGTTTTCCTAACAACAGTTTTTAGTGTATGAAATTTAGGTGTATGAAATTACATTAAATATGAAAAAACAATGTCTGTGCTCTTGCCTCCAGCCTTTCTCCTGCTCCGCCTTCTCCACCTGCTCCGCCTCCTCCTTCTCACAGGTGGCCAGTGTGTTGGTCCTGATTGCCCGTGCTACCTGGGGGGGTGTGGCCTGCTGGGCTTAAATACCAGGCTTTCCGCGCCCCGCTCTCTGCTCGCACCAGCCTGCTCCCTACAGACACCTTTTTATTTTGTTTGTGCACCTTTTAGTTTCTTCACATACATTTTCTCACATACAACACTCTCACACAACCAACATTTACACACACTACAGATGCTACACATTACCTACATAGGCCACACTTATAGCTTTGTTTATACTTTCTTTAAACACTTTATTATTTAATCAGTATTCATCCTGTCCTGCGTTTTGTTTGTCAAGCCCTATACAAGCCAGCCTTGACAGAATGGGGGCTTGTTCCTAAGTGACCTAAATTAGTTTTCTTTAAGTCCATTTTGTGTGTTTGTTTTTTTTTTTTTTTTTTTTTTTTTTCCGTTGCTGCAGGTTTTCTAGTCACCAGGCAGAGTTAGGGTAAATACTGTTTAGACACAGATTGACGGGGAGTTCCCTGATAGGCATAGGGTACCTTCCCCTTTGGGACTGTGCGGTTTTTTGTTTGATAGTGCTGTGGGGAGTGGTTAGTGTTGGCTGTCTCAGCGACCATCTCGGGGTCAGTCCTTGGGGTCGCATGTGGCAGTCTACTGCAGGGCGCTGCACGTCCCACTGGTCTTGTGCTTAATCATCCCGCCACAGAAGGGTCCAGCTTTAGCTAGATTTTTGGTTCGGCAGTTCTACTTTAGCTTCACATACAACACTCTCACACAACCAACATTTGCACACACTACAGATGCTACACCTTACCTACATAGGCCACACTTTCTTTAAACACTTTATTTAATAAAATATTATTTAATCAGTATTCATCCTGTCCCACAGTTTATTTGTCAAGCGCCATATGAGCCAGGCTTGACACAGTCCACACCACGTTGTTCCAAAATGAATCTGGCTTTGTCTAAATGAGCTTTTTCCTACCTCAAGTGGCGTGGCATCATCCTCCCATACAGCTGTTCTGAATTGTTGACCCATGTACCGAAACATCTGCAGCAGGATGATGTTGTAGGTGTTTGGAGGTGACCTGTGGGTTGACTTTAACCATTCTCACCATTCCTTGCCTGTGTCTCTCTGGTATTTTTCTTTCACATCTGGCCTTAACATCAACTTTGCCTGTGTCCTTCCATTTCTCAATTACCACCTTAATACCTGTTCTCATTACTGAATGCACCTATCTGTGAAGTTCAAGGCTTAACTATCTAATCTAACAAGTTTTATGTTTCATTTTCATTTTCTTGTAGACCTTTTTAAGACCATTGTTGAAGAAAATCAAGACCTATTCCATCAGCCTGCAGTTCACAGAAAGCTGAGTCATAAACGTGGCGGCGTCGTGTAATTGTGATGATTGACGGCAGTGAGAACCGCAAAACATTTTGTTCTTGGTAAGAAAAAAATCTGAGCTCTCGTATCGATGATGGTAATACACCTTTGAGAATTTAAGTGGGCATTTTAGAATAAGCTGTGAATGCAGGTAGTTATGTTAAATGTATGAGACATAATAAGATTTAAAACCTAGTACTCTGCATCTCTGCAAATTTAAGACTTTTTAAGGACGTTTTTAGACTTTTTAAGACCCAGCAGAAACCCTGTGGTACTGTTAAATCCTCACTCAGAAGATACAAAGAGAAAAAAAAGCTATATGTGTATCGTAACTGAATAAACCTGGTTAAAAGATCATTTGAGGTGAAATCCTTGAATATAAAGTGAATGCATTTTGCCGCTGGTTGTGTAACCTCAAAAGGTCTGTCTACATTTATTATCATTACACAACAGCATATATTCATGTGTTAAGGCCATAGTTTAGCAAAAGAGCTAAGCAAATACATAAAGGACAGTCTACTGCGTCTGTGCATGGATTTCTATTGAGTGCTGCACATCAGGTCAAAGGTGAAAACCATTGAGAAAGCTACGCCGTGGGATGTAAGATAAAGGACTTTGACGTTGTTGCCAAGTGGTCACATTGTGCTTATAAATTAAAAAAAGAAAAAGAAAAAAGGCTAAATTAAAGTGAAATTGCAGAAGCTTTGGGAGTAGGCCTTGAGGTGGTGCTTGACTTGTAATGTATTATATAATAGTGGTACTTTTGGGAGCTCATAATCTGACACCTCATGGAAACTAACCTGTAGTGATGATGGTACATAGCCAGTAGTGGAGGGGACTTGTATATGAAAGTACAAAGTGGTGCGGTTCAAAGGGGTACAAAGTGCAGACACTATAGGAATAATTTGGTACTAACATTTCTGGATTTGCTGTTGGAGTATCACTGGTGGGACACAGGCTTCTTCTGGTGGTACTCAGGAGTCCTTTTCAGTTCTAGTCCTTAAAAAGTTAAATTTAGAGCCATTATTCCTGTTTTAGACATTATTTATTTGAGGCTAATCTTGATTTGTCTTGGTTTAGACTTGGTTTAACCCTGGTTTTAGTACTTTTTTGTCCTGTTTTTTGCTTTGGTTTAGACATAGTTTTGACCGAGTTTAGTCCTGGTTTTTGTTCTGGCCTTACAACTTCTTTAGTTCTGGTTTAATCCTTGGTGTAGGTTTTGGTTTAGACCTGGTTTAATCCTGGTTTTAGCACTTGTTTAGTCTTAGTTTTTGTTCTGGTTTAGACCTGGTTTAATACTGATTTTGTCATTTTTGTCCTGGTTTTAGTCCTTTTTTTTTTTTTTTTTTTTTTTTTTTGTTTTGTTTTGTTTTGTTTTGTTTTGTTGTAAGCCTTGATTAGTCCTGATTTAGTTCTTGGGTTAGATCTGGTTTAACCCTGGTTTTAGTCTGTGTTTAGTCCTAGTTTTTGTTCTGGCTTAGACCTGGTTTAATACTGATTTTTGTCATTTTTGTCCTAGATTTAGTCCTTTTTTCTTTTGTTTTGCTGTAACCCTTGTTTGGTCCTGGTTTAGTTCTGATTTATACCTGGTTTAACCCTGGTTTTAGTCCTGGTTTAGACATAGTTTTGTTCTGATTTAACCCTAAATTTAGTCCTTGTTTATATCTGTTTTTTGTTTGAGTTTAGACCTAGTTTAACCCTGGTTTTAGTTCTTGTTTAGTCCTAGTTTTTGTTCTGATTTAGACCTGGTTTAATACAGATTTTTGCCTTGTTTGTCCTGGTTTTAGTCCTTTTTTTTTTTTTTTTTGCTGTAACCCTTGTTTGGTTCTGGTTTAGTTCTGGGTTAGATCTGGGTTAGATCTGGTGTAACCCTGGTTTTAGTCTGTGTTTAGTCCTGTTTTTTTGTTCTGGTTTAGATCCGGTTTAACCCTGTTTTTTATTTCTGCTTTATTTCTGATTTATACCTGGTTTAACCCTGGTTTTAGTCCTGGTTTTGTTCTGGTTTAACCCTGAATTTAATCCTTGTTTAGATCTGTTTTTTGTTCTAGTTTAGTCCTAGTTTAACCCTGGTAGTAGTCATTGTTTAGTCCTGTTTTTTTTTCTGATTTAACCAGGTTTTATTCCTTGGTTTAGGAGGCTGAGTTTAGACCTGGTTTAGTCAATATTTAGAATAATTTTAGCCCATTAAAGATAATACGTATTTGCATCCGTGCTGTAGAGTCCAGTACACAGGACTGTCCCATCTCCTCCACAGTCGTCCATGTCGTGTGTGTATTACTAACTTATTACTGCATCCGTGTCTCTGTCTCAGGGGAAAATGTGTCTCGCAGTAAATTATTCTGAAGTGTGGTTCATGATTATTCCTGTCTTTGATGAAGCTGCAGAGATGTGCTCGGCTCCAGCAGCCATTGTGTGTCTGTGTGAGTGTTTAGCTGCTAATAATTGAAGCAAGCACAGACACAGACCTCCTGACCTCATAAATTTCAAACATAATCTAGGCTTTTAATAGCTCCATTAGACCGGCGTGGGCTACCGGCTCATGTATGTAACATCCTTCAATCAGCGCTGGACTCATTTAAAATATGTTCTTTAGCACGGGCCTTTGCTATAGAATATATAATTGATTTACCCTCCTTAACAGTAGGTGGCAGTATGGGACATTAGGAGTATAGAAGAAACCCAACAAGAGCAAAAAATCCAGTTCTATAATGTTACTGCTAAGGTGCAACATCAAAATTGTTTTTGTCCACTAGAAAAATAAAAGCAGAGGTAGATTCTTTTTCAAATCTAGCCTTAAAAAGAAAATCATCCCCTAAATTTAAAACGTAACACACGGAAAATTAAAATACATGTCTATGTTTAAAAAGGAGCATCATTAAATTTGTTTTTGTCCACTGGAAAAATAAAGATGATTTTTAAATGTGTTGTCTACAAAAAAAAAAAAAAAAAAAATCCAAAAATTAAACAATTCCACTAAAATAAAGCCTTCATCAAAATCGAGGTGGGTTTCTTTTTTGATGCAACACATTTAAAAATCTTCCTCTGCTTTTATTTTTCTAATAGACAAAAAAACATTTTTGATGTTGCACCCCGGGGCCACAGTACTTTAAAGTGCTTTTCCTCAATATCCCTTTATTTTTTGAGCGTCATAGTTTTTCGTTATGGGTGATAATGAGTCCCAAAGCCAGACCAGCTCAGAAACACAGTCCACAGTAGCAGCTGGAGATAAATGTCTTCTAAACTATTATCTATTTAGAAATGTATTCCCAAGACCACATACAAGCTGTAAACTAGACAGAATAAAAGTTTGTCCAGCCTAATTATCTGAGAGTTTATGTTTGTTCCAAAGCCAAATGCTGGAAGAGCGAGCCCCAAAAGGCGCACCACTTATGCCCAGGCTATAGATGAACGGGACACACACACTGTATGGTACTAAAATAGTCCATTACTCGTCTAAATAGAAAATAAAAACATACATAACTTGTCACATATAGTATAATAGTGAGTCCCTTTAGACGCTTTTAGTGTTTGTAACAGAACGGCTGCATCCCAAAAATGGTGCTAAGAACTTAACTGACCATAATGCATTTTCTATGGAGGGTTTAGCATTATTTATTCATTTATTCATCTTCTTCTGCTTATTCCTGTTAGAAGTTGCGGGTACTGGAGCCTGTCCCAGTCGCTTTGGGCCTTAGGTGGAAGGGGAAATTTAGAGTCACCAATTAATTGTGTTAAAACATGCATGTCTCTGGACGGTGGGAGTACCCAGAGAGAACCCACAGTAACACAGGGAGGACATGCAGACTCCACCCAGAGAGATTCAGAGTTGGCCGGCCCGAGGATGGAACCCATGATCTTCTTGCTGGGAGGCGAGAGCACTTACAGCTTAACAACAAATCGACCACATGTGAGAAATATCAGAGCCTGGTTAGAAAACAGGTTGCAATTAGGCATGTATAATTACTTAGCTACATTTGTCAATTTTAATGTTACGCTGGACATACTTAATAGCCTGACTATAACATTAAATGTAGAGTCTGGGGGCGGTCCATAGACAGAGCTCAAGCCTAGAGGGTGGAATCAATGCATGTCATTCAAACTGCTAACGCTCTGACCAATCACAGCAACGGACAAGGTGAGCTTTGTTAGCTACCAGCGGACCCAGCTGGTATATTAAACTTCTGCTATAGACGGTCAGCAAAACAGCAAATACATCCTTCTTTAAGACGAATGATTTGAGTTCTTCTTTCTGCTCCACTTTCAAAGAAAAACCCAAATCTAACGCTTCCAAAATTGACGTCAAGGCCGATTCAAACGACCAGCTGTTCGTTAGCCACAGCCATTCGTAGTTGTTGCTCTGCACCAGTCGCCATCGTGCTAAGCCCCGCCCACTCCGACTCTGCTACACACCCGCTACACAGATAAAGCGTTGTGATTGGTCCGACAAAGCCCTGGACGGAGCCGAGATTGGCCCCTATGGTGTGTTACTACACCAACCCGCTAGGCAAAAAATATTTTCTGCTGCTAGGGTGCGTCTAGATTTCTAGGCTACGTACTTTCATCATTTAGCATACAAACATGCACAGCTTTTACTTGAGCTTCATCAATTAATCCAAAGACCAGCTGCCAGACTTTAGGCGCAGTAACAGTTTTATACATAAATAAACCAGACTGCTATTTCTTCCACGCTTTGCAAACAAATGTGGCCGATTTAAATGCATTGAAATTAAACAAACATTTCATCTTATCATCATCAGAGCTCCAGAGCATCTCAGGGTTTTGGACAAACATCTCATTTACCAAAGTGGTTTGATGGACCACAGCAGTGTAGTGAAGTATCAGAGTTAATCCATCACTCACCACAAATCCTATACGTTCACTTTAGCAAATAGAAATGGAACCATCAGATATGGATGCTATTACAGCCATTCATCCTGTCAACTAAATCAGTGTTTCCCAACCATGGGTGCGGGGTCCCCTAGGGGTACGTGAGCACATTGCAGGGGGTACATGAAGTTAAATGATCATTTGTAGAGCATTTATATATTTGGCTTTGAAAGAATAAATTTAACATAAATCAAGGGAAAAGAAGGACTAAACAAGGTCTAAAACCAGAACTCAACCAAGAAAAAAACTGATCTAAAACTAGAACTAAACCAGGAATAAACCAGGACAAATCTAGTTACAAACCAGGTCTAAAACCAGTCTAAACCAGGACTAAACCTGGACTAAGTCAGATCCAAACCAGGACTAAAGCAGGTCCCGGGGGATACACAAGACCAAAAAGGTTTGTGAACCACTGCTCTAACTTACCAATGTTTTACTCTATAACTCTATAAAATACTAAATTGCATTTGTAAGCAGAACAAAATTAGAGAGCACAGTCAAGATTTTGACCCTATCTCACAATGACACCAATGAAGTGCCAAGATCTGGACTCAAACAGAGGAGTTTCTACTCAGCCACACAGCTCTTATGTACAACGGTAAAGACTTCACGCTAAAACTAATCATTTGTTCCTTGTGGCTGGAGTTAGTATCTTTAACCTTATCTCGCAATGAGACTGAATGCTTTAAACTAATAATTTCTTCATTGCCTCGTTACCAGGACCTTTCCAGAGACTATTAGTGCAGTGAAACAAACAAACAAACAAACAATCCACCAACGACAGAGAAAAACCTAGGGTGTGGTGCTTATTTACAGATGAGAGGAAAAGAAGGAGGGGGGGAGTAAAAGAGATGCAAAGACAATGCAGCAGAAGCAGAGTGATGGAGGGAGACAGAGCAACCTCTCCATCCGTTTACTCCGAGTGCAGTCTGAGGATGATGACACACATGAAAGATGAACGCAGAGGTCCCAGAGATCTGCCTCAGAACATTCAATTTTTAACAGCTTCAGGCCAAAGACAGGAAACATGTCTTCATATATACAGAAAGTGAGTACCATTGTGTAATTATTCACCTGCAGATTGTACTTGCAAGAACACAGAGAAAACAACGTAACAGCTCTGTCCATGTCCGCTCAAACATTTTATACAATCATGATTTAATGACTCAGTGTTAGTAAAGCGTGTATAAAACAAGCTTAATGGTGTTAATTAGCTCTGCGCAGGAGGAGCACAAGATTTAGTGAAAGTTTCAGGCTTAAAGAATTGTTTAAAAATGCTACACCAAATAAATTATTGTTCCTTGTCCTATTGTGATGTTTCCTGTAAATTTCCTAAAAATAATTGCTTTGCATAGGCTTTTTGAGTAATCTTGGAGCGATAGTGGCACAGTGGTAAGGAGTTCACCCACAAACCAGAGTAGGAGTGTTCATGGTTAATTGATTAATGGAATAATTGGGATTATGATCATATAATCGATTGAAAGAAATACTAACAATTAATCGTTATGCTGTAGGAGAGTAAAGGTATTTTTGGAGAGTTGGAAAAAAAGAAACAGGACAAACGTGTTCGTCTTTCACAATACGATTTGTATATATATTTTTTCTTTTTATTGGTCTTTCTGAAATTTAAAATCAGATGGATTTCTTTGAGTGTCAATCATATTAGCATGTGGTATTTTTGACATGTTGACAGCTTGATATGAATATGTTGCATAGCAGACTGACAAGGGAAAAATATCATGCAGCATCAAATTTTTGGCAGTTTTTTGTCTTTAACAGCACATAAAATGCTCTGTTTGAGACATGTTTTCCAAAGTTTGATGGTTTAAAGTCAATCTGCCCCATTGTGCCTGTATTAAATGAATTATTATTATTATTATTATTATTATTATTATTATTATTATTATTATAAGTATAATAATAAATAAGAACATATTAGATTTCCCTTATTACAATATAATAAATTAAAATATATTGTTCATCCCTAATACTAACATCAGTGCAACTCGAAGGCATTGACCTACAATACTATTCCTGATTAGAGGTGTTTGTGGTTTATTGATTACTCAGCATTATGGCAATAATCGATTGAAAGAAATGCTAACAAATAATCAGTGTGCTGTACAGTAGAGTAAAGGTAAAGTACCATTGGAAAGTTTGGGCAAATTAAACATAAACATAACTGTTTCCTAAAATATACAAACCTATAACAAGACTTTTTATTATAGTTCATGGCTTTAAATTTAATAAAGAGCTGTTTTTTTTTATAAAACATAATGATAGGTGACGTCAAGCCGGTGGTTAATGGTTGATCGATAATCGTTTGTTAAGACTACCAATTAATCGATTAAAGAAAATTAACCAAATGTGGCTCTTAAATAGGGCTGCAACTACGATTATTTTGATAATTGATTAATCTGTCGATTACTTTTTTGATTAGTCAATGAATAATCGGATAAAGCACGAGTAAAATGGTTAAAAACTTGATGTGTTTTATAGATGTGTTTTTGTTAAAAATTGGTGATAATGCTACCAAAAATCACTTAATTTTTACAAAATTAAATCAGACAAAGCATACAAACATACATACAAAGCATGCTTCTTGAAGATGTTTCTATAGAGCATATAAACATAAAATATCATCTGTAATATATATATGATATTTTTAATCAAAAGCACAAATGTACATGTTTTTAACTGTTTACTGCTCTATCTAGGTAATAAAACTTTCTCTCACAGAACATGGCAGGTGTCAGAGTTTATTAAATATCCCTGTTGGCGATTATTTGATTACTAAATTAGTTGACAATTATTTCAATAATCAATTATAATCTATACATTTGATTAGTTGTTGCAGCCCTAATCTTAAACCAGAGAGTCGGTGGTCTGAATCTCGCCCATACTGTCGTTGTGTCCCTGGGCAAGACACTTTACCTGCGTTGCCTGTTCCAGTCACAGTATTGGGCTGGTTGTAGCTGGTTTTAGTTTTCTTACTACATCATTTTAAGACCTATGAAAACCAAGATGCTGGTAACTTCTGTACACAGTTTAATTTCCCAGCCTTAGCTCAAACTAAACGTGAATGATTTTTAGAAGACAACAGCTCATGTCTCAGTCTGCGGCTCCTCCTCGGTGCCACAGTTGTGTTTTCTCTTCTTCACAAACGCCGTAGACCAGAGGAGGAGCTCTGTATTGTTCCTGCCGTGCTCCACTGAACTCCTCTGGTCTGAAGTGCTGCAGGCTGCACTGACAGCCAGTTACATCAGCCTCACTGCAGAGGAAGGTGTGGAGCAGAGGAGCCACGCTGAAAAAACACTGACTTTTAAGATTGGGTTTTAGCCTTTGGTCGAGCCCCTCAATCAGCTGGCTGTATGTGGTGAATGGTAAATAAAAGTGCCATTGATGTCAAAGAGTCGCTACTAACAAAACTGCAATTTGTGAACATTATGCATGCAATGGTTAATTAAAGGCAGTGTTCAAAAGGGAGAAGAAAAAAAGATTGTATATCGACGAGGGATGTAACGATGCACTGAAGTCATGAGTCGACTTGATTCACGATTTTATGTTCACAATTACAATTTTTTTACGGTTTTTATTTGCAGATTTAGTTGCAGTATAATTATGACCAAAAGGATTTTTTTTTCAGAGCCTATTTGTGTCTTCTTATCAAACTTGAATTGTTGTACATTTTTTATTAACATACATTGAAATTAAAAAGTAGATATTAAAACAATCACGTCAAAATAACAAAAAATATATAAAATAATTTGTTAGCCACTTTTATTAACCCCTTTCTACTCTCCTCCAAAAACAGAGACACTACAGTAGCAAGCAATGCATAACGAAGCAGCTTATCATAAATCCACTCCTCAGTAATTTATAATGGGCCTAACATAGGTCAAGTCTTATAAAAATATCAGTGAGGAAAGACACATCCTCAGTAAAGACTCTGATCACCATGGAAACTTCAGATCAACTTTAGCTGTTGTTAGCCACTTAGCTTTGCTTTAGATCGCTGCTAACAACAAGCTACTTTCTGAACGATGGTAAACGGAGCACACAAGTATGTGCTGCCTAAATAATAGCTTCAGGAGTGTCTTTCGCCCTGGGCTTGTTTTTGTTTTTCCCTGTGCGCTGTATGCACGCTCCTCCGTCTGTGCAAGAGGGGAGGGAGTGCTCTTCCGAGCTGCTCCAAGTAATCAAGCTCTTGTGCAGTCTTTTCACGGTTCCAGCACATCGGACTAATGATTTTACGAGTCCTGTAAACTAAAACTTTATACAAATTCATGTTTCTCTTCTGTAAAATGGCCAGGTAATGATGTCTAGCACCAAATATGTGAGCCAGATTATGCACCATTAAACTCTGGTGGCCTGCACGCTGTTTTAAAGGGACATCGCAATTAATTTTTTTACACACCAATTCAAAATGTCTCTCTTATGCATTGATTTTTAGCCGATTTACAAAGAATCGTTACATCCCTAATATTGGCACCATAGCAATACAACAGGATCTAGTAATTAAAATCATTTACAACTTTCTACTCACAAATAAAATGCTTAAACAGGGTTCCCACGGGGCATTAAAAAGCATTAAATTTGATTTCAACAAGCATTAAAAATTTTAAATAGTTTTGAAGTAAAATTGCTGTTATTATTAGTTTTATTTGTGAATATAAATATGTATATATAAATAATAATTTAGTGTTGTAGCCTACACTAGCATGATAAACAGCAGAATAAGTTTTCTTCCAGCGGGACCAAGTTACCCTAACCCTAGACTTTTGACTTTTAACATTACTGGTGCTTTAAGAAATAATATTTGACTCTTTTAAGGTGCTATGAGCCAGTGGCATAACTTGGTAATGTGGGGGCCCAGTGCAGGATTTCAGAATGGGCCCTAAAGTTATGAAACACATTCAGTACTAGAGGTTTTTAATTTATAAACTGTCACTGTTTGCTGATTTACTAGAGTTTGATGCTTATTCATTATTATTAAGGGGCAATTTTGTGAAACTATATTCTTTTCTTATTACAACTTGTGTGTTAATCTTGTGAAAAAAACGTCATTTAAAATTTAATTTATGTTAAAAACTCTGTTCTGCTCCTAATTATTGTGAATATTTTAAACACAGACTTGACCATAGAAGAACAGAGGCCCACTCTAATGGGCCCCTAAACCTCCTGGGCCCCAGCGCCGTTGCTCTGGCTGCACTGCCTGATGTTACGCCCCTGCTATGAGCAGTATATATTTTTTATATTTCATAAAAATGACCCACATGTGTTCCAAGATATGAGATAACCATCAAATATATGTTTTTCTGATAACAGTGGTACAGCTGAGTTATTACATTACATAATCGCCAAGTTGATTTTGTTTACATTTTTTTTTTTGTTTCTAAAACTGCATCGCCGATCGTTCAATCAGAAAAGAGACCATTGTTTTGATTTAGACTGCAGTACTGTTTTCAAACCAGTACGAGCGCATGCAGCTTATAGTACTTTAAGCCTGCCGCCATATTTGCCATATTTATGGCATTAAAAATGTTTTTAAAAAAAACGTGGTAGCTGCTTTTTGGGAGAAAGTGATATGAATTTGAATTATAAGTTATGTTTTCTATCAGTGGTTCTAGGAGAGACCACATTTGATTATTCTTTTAGGGAAAAAGATTTATTGTTAATGCTATAAATGCTGTCTCATTTTATTCGTTTTTTGGAACACCATCAAAAAAAAAAAAAAAAAAAAAAAAATTACCAAAAGCAGTGGATCAGTTTTTACTAAAACAATGAAATTTAACTGTTTACTTTTTATATAAAATAAAGTAGTGCCATAATGGATGTGTGTGAATGCTTTATGTTTGTACTGTAAATGGTCACATTTCTACCTCCATGGGTACTCAAAGCGCTTTACATCAAGGAACCATTCACACTCACATTCATACATCAGACACTGGAGGCAAGGTGGGTTAAGTGTCTTGCCCAAGGACACAACAACAGTATGCAACAGTGGGAGTGGGGTTTGAACCACCAACCTTCTGGTTGTGGACAAGAGGCTCTACCAACTGAGCTACTGTCTAAATGTCTTTATTGTTACTCGACTTGAAAAGGCTAGACACAAAAGTCCACTAAACAACCAAACCCTGTATACGTTTTGTCTTCTTCTTGTGCGACCCAACAATTCAGAACCACTGCATTATAATTTATTTGTTTGTTGTTTTTTTTCTACTGTTAAGCTTTCAGTTCACATCTAAGACATCTTGCATATTTCCAAACTGTACTTTTATAATTCAGTACTGCATTTATCTCACACTTGCACCACGCCATGCCAGCTCTACAGCAGCCATCTTGTTTTAAAGCACACAGAGAGGCGACCTGTTCCTCACAACTCTGAAAACCAAGGCTTACAAAACGAAGCCTGGATTATATCGAACAGCCGACTGGACTGAAGGATGTGTGTATTAATGTAGTAGTCTGTACTGCAGTAGCCCACGGCCAAGAGCCAGAGGCAGAAGTACACGAGTGGGTAGAGGAAATGTTCAAATAACGGGAATCAATAAACTCTGAGAACACAAACAGAGGTGGAAGAAGTACTCCAAAACTCTACTTAGGCAAAAGTATTGTTACTTCTGAGTAAGATCAATTAAAGTGCAGTAAAAGTAAGTACTGAGTGTGAAGTGTACTAGTAGAAAATATTTACTGCTGTTACCACTAAAAGTATACTACTGCTGCTCCTACTGCTATTACAACCACTACCACTGCTACTGCTACTGCTACTGTTACTATAACTACGACTACTACAACTGCTACCACTACAACTACTATTATTATTATTACTACTATTACTTTGCATTTAAGTCAACATTGCTTTAACTCAACTAGAAGTAAAGGTACTTAAACTGTTTATAAGTAAAAACGTATTAGAGTGTCAACTTAAGTAGAAAGTATTTATTGCTGCTACCACTACTGTTACCAGTACTATTATTACTACTGCTACCACGATAACTACTACTTTTATTAATTCTATTGCTACCCACTCTGCCACTGATGTCAAAAAACAGTAAGCAAAAAAGTAGTAAAAGTACTTACTAGAAGTATATGCTAGTACTTACTACTACTACTACTACTACTACTACTACTACTATTACTACTCTTACTATTATTACTATTACTACTGCTACTACTATTACTATTACTACTACATTACTACTATTATTATTACTACTACTATTATTACTACTACGATTGCCACCTAGGTCAAAAACACTTTTACTCATATATCGAGTCTAAAAATGTACTTTAGGTAAAAGTAATCACCAAAATTCTCATTTGTTCTTATCTTTAAAGTACTTACTACTGCTACACTACTACTTACTATGACTATTACTACTATAACTACTACTACTATTACTACCCACTTTGCCTCTGAGGTGTGTGAAGTGTTTTTACTGCTTTAGAGATTCTAAAAATTGACTTTACATAGAGAAAGTAAAGTGTGTGGGCAGACGGACAAATCCAGCGCCAAACACTGAGCACAACCTCCACTCTGCCATCGGAGAGTATTTCTGGAGATTTCTATGTGTAAGTTATATATGTGTGTGTGCGTGTGTGTGTGTGTGTGTGTGTGTGCGTGCGTGTGTGTGTGTGTACGGTGTAATGGTTGTGGTGGAGCAGAAACCAGACCCTGGTCTTCCTGTTGGGAATATGAGATCTCCTGTTCAGCTCCTCAGTCAGCATCTTTCCACTCACTGCTTTTGAGAGATCCAGTTACCGAGTCCAAAATCTGACATGGACTCAGTCAGAGGGGGAGAAACCTGCCCTTGAAAAGAAGGTTAAATGTACTATTAGGCTACTCTGCAGTGATTTACCGCTGGTGAATTGGGACCTGAGCAGAATTTTCAAAAATGTGCAAAATGTATAAAATCATTGGCATAGAGTAGTAGTAGCAGTAGCAGGCTGGTTTTAAAAGGAAAAAAACCAAACAAACAAACAACATAAACACAAACTGAAGGCTAGATAAGTGCTATATCATGCTTTTAATAATATTTTTAAACCAGTCTTGGTCAACTCTAAAACAGCATTCCATGTTTTATAACCTGTAAAAACATTATCAGCTGACTAAAAGAGAACGTTTTTAATAAGTGCTCTACTGGTGCCATAAAGAAACAGGTGAAGAGGCCAGCAGAGGGCAGCAGAGTGAAGAGTGAACACATGCAGAGGAAAGCTTTTTATTTCCTTAAACTGATGGATGATGTCATTTTACTACAAAATGAAAGATGTCTGTGAGAAATCAGTGGAAATGGCGCTGTACACTGTTTTTTGGGATAAATGAATGAGAGCGGACAGATGTAGAGATGATTGGTCAGTGCGTCCTGGAGTGGGTGGAGGTTCGTAAAACCAAGCATTTTGAGGCCTCAGAACGGCCATGCCAGACAATACAGGATTACTTAAACAAGTGAAGCAAAACACAACTCCAGGAATGTTTTTGAAAACATGGTAGAAAGCTCAGAAAAGTGGATTTTGCATAATATAGCCCCTTCTTTCCCATTGAGAGATAGGGCCAAAGATACTGACTTCAGCCACAAGGGGTCAGTAATGGGATATTTTAAGGTGTACTCATGTAGAAAGTAACTACTACTACTACTACTACAACTACTACTACTACTGTTGCTACCACTACTACTGCTTGCTTCTGCTACTACTGGTGCTACTGTTTTTAATATTTTCACAAGTTCAGTTCAGTTTTATTTGTATGGCCCAGTATCACAACAAATGTCACCTCAAAGGGCTTCACAAACAGTTGATCAAACATAAACACACAATCAGACTTAACACACAATCAACAAACAATAACTACACTAAACTACACAGACCCAGGACCCTCCTGTCCTTAGACCCTCCTTCTCGGTAAGGAAAAACTCCTAAAAAAAAACAGCTGTGAGAAAAAAAAGAAGAAACCTTACGGAGCCCATATTGAAGGAGAGGAGGAGAGCACTTTTAATATATTCACATACTACAGAAAAAATACTTGAGTAAAAGTAATATTTTCCATGCATGTATGTTTTAAAAAAAATGTGCTCAGACTATACATTTCTTTAAAATATGTACTTTCTACGTCTGTTAAATCTTGCAGTACTGCGTTACCTCTTCATCCACATTTTTTCTTCCCTTCACAGGAACTGATCAGTACTACCTTTACTAATAATCGTATTCAGATTTGCTGCTAATGTTGGAGCGTATAAAACTCATGTCCCAGACTAAATGTTACGAGCCGCTCCTGGGTCGACCTGAATGTCAGCGCCGTGTAACAGCCCCGCTCCTCCTTCCTAATAGCTGCCATTAGACGCCGATAAAGGCAAAAGATTACTTAATGTGCCTTCGGAAATGTCACTCGAGCAGGGCCCGAATCAGAGTCTGAGCTCAGTCTGCAGAACACTTAAGGTCTGAGAGCAGCTGGTCTCAGAGTCAAAGA
Organism: Bostrychus sinensis; assembly: GCA_020698575.1. Classification (NCBI taxonomy): domain Eukaryota; kingdom Metazoa; phylum Chordata; class Actinopteri; order Gobiiformes; family Eleotridae; genus Bostrychus; species Bostrychus sinensis. Next base: position 10,757,623 of record CM036247.1, read on the forward strand.
CCGGAGCTGTTCCCGGGCTGAGTGAAGGTTCAACAACAGAGACAGGCCATCAAGAATTTGACTGAAAAGAGCAAAAGAGGTCACTGCTGGGTTGGTGCTGCTGGTGAAAAAGGCGTCCTCAAAATATTCACTGAAGTTGAATACTTTTGCATACTTTAAACTCAGGTAAAAGTACTTCAGCTTCAAAATGGTATTAATATTACCACCTGCTGCATCCTTACAGACCTGAACTATGATCCTGTAGATGAGCTAATGGACTTTATTTAACAGTCCTGACACATTTATAGCCTGTCCATCCTGGGATAGGATCTCTCCTTCTTTTTGGTCTCCATAAGGTTTCTTCTTATTTTTTTTTATTTTTTTTACTCCACAGCTAGGTTTTTAGGGTTTTTTTCCTTACCAAGAAGAAAGATCTAATGACAGGGGATGTCCTGGGACTGTTTAGTTTAGTTATTGTTTATGTTGGATTGTTTGTAAAGCCCTTTGAGGTGACTGCAGTTGTGATGTTGGGCTAAAAAACTGTACTGAGCTGAATTATCACTACAACTACTACTACTACTACTACTCCTACTACTATTACTATTACTACTACTACTACTACTACTGTTATTACCATTACTACTACTACTACTATTACTACTACTACTATTATTGCTACTTTTACTACTACTATTATTACTACTACTACTACTACTATTACTAGTATTACTACTACTATTGCCGCCTATGTTAAAAACACTTTAACTCATATATCGAGTCTAAAAATGTACTTTAGTTAAAAATAATCACCAAAATTCGTATTTGTTCTTATCTGGAAAGGTCTTACTACTGCTACACTACTACTTACTATGACTATGACTATTACTACTATAACTACTACTACTATTACTAGCCACTTTGCCTTTGACTTTACATAGAGAAAGTAAAGTGTGTGGGCAGACTGGACAAATCCACTGCCAAACACTGAGCATGACCTTGGTTGAATTAAGATAAGTAAGGTATAATTTATTGATCCCCATAGGGAAATTCGTTCTCTGCATTTGACCCATCCTTCAATGCTGCTGGGGCAAACTGTCAGGAGCAGTGGGCTGACACAGGTGCAGCATCTGGGACCCTTCTCCAGATCTTGAGCCAGGATCCTGGTCAGGAGCACCTAGCTGGAGGATTAGCCTATTGTGCATGTTTTAGGTTGATGGGGGAAACCAGAGCACCCAGAGGAAACCCACCCAGACACAGGGAGAACATGCAAACTCCACACAGTAAGGGATCAAAATGTGACAAGATCAGTCCTGTGTGATATCTTGCTGATGTGCTGGAAGTAAAGGCATTAATCCTGACTTTAGTAACCCTACGTAGGTAATAGCTAAGTCCAAGATTGAACTTAGCAACAACAGGCAACATTAGATACATACATACATTGTTCGGCATAACAATGCTAGCACAGGAATTCAGACACTTTTTATGCTCTCCAGAGTTCTTAAGTCTACCATCTACTTATCGGGGCAGCAGTAGCTCAGTAGGTAGAGTCAGTAGCTGGAAGGTTGGCGGAACGATCCCCACTACCAGCACTGCATACTATTGTGTCATTCATCAAGATACTTCACCCACTTTGCCTGTATGATGGTGGACTCAGACGAAAAGAGACAAAATCTCTTTCCTAAGCTGAGTTTGCTCTTCTCGTGTAGCTGTCCTCCCTCAGGTCGCTAATGTTTCATACTCGACTTTTGTGTCTGAACCAATTCCTCTCTAGTGTCTGTGAAATCTTGTTCTGTGATTGGTGGTCACTTTGGACAACATTGCTTCACATTTGCATAAAGTTGACTTCAATTCAACTCAAAACTCCTCTAAGAGTCGCCTGATTTGCGTCGCTCACCACGTTTGAGACGCGTGCCGCCTCGAGACACTTTTGGTGTGAGTCTACCATGAATGTGTTAATGTAATTGTCTGCCACGTTTCTGTCAGTCCACCCTGGGACAGCTGTGGCTACAGAAGCAGCTCACCATCACTGAGGCTGAGGAGTGAATGAATTATGCAACAAATTGTAACGCGACTTTGAGTGAGTGACATTTTTTTCTGCCTTGAAACAATCTTCTCCTCCAGCAGTGCTCAGTTTGTCCACTTTGGGCAGCCACATGTCCAACTCAATGCATACAGTAATGCTGCAGTAATAGCAGGAGCTCATTTGGTAGAGACATTCACCCACTAACCCAAAGGTTGGTGGTTCGATCTCTACTGCCAGCATTGCATTGCATCGTTGTGTCCTTGGGCAAGAAACTTCACCCACCTTACCTCTGTGAATCTGTTTGGTGGTGGTCAGAGAAGCCATAGGCAGCAAGACCAATGTATTATTATTATTATTATTATTATCATACACTATATCTACTACAATAAAGACACACTCATGTATCCCATTGTGTTCTCCTGTACATTGTAATATTTAACACAGAGAATCTCCATGTTATATCCACATAATATTGCTCCGTGCTCGGTTGCTCAGTTTGAAGAAAACACATTTTCTGCTCTGCGCATCTGTGCGGAGTTTTCTTTCTGTGATTCAATGGTTCATCTTGTTCTTTTATTACTTCAGAGAAATAATTTTTGGGTTATTTCTAAACAAAAATAAAAATCCATCTGATTCAATTTCCCCTGCCCTTGACTGTTTCCCATTTTCCAAAAGCTTCCTCATAATAAAAAGTATGTACCGCCGGCAGCAGCAGCAGCAGCAGCAAAAATCTCTCTTCTGTTCTGAATGCCAAACCAATCTCACCTTGAAATGAAAGGGCCTTTGTTAAAACGCTTTGTTGTGACTGAGTGCACTTCAATTTTTCTCCATTGGCAAAAGAATAAAAGGAGGCAGTGCTTTATGTTCCCCCAATGCTGTTAGCAGAAAATAGCCCAGACATCATATCCCAGCTCTGAAAGTAATTACTCCATGGCACTAAAACGCACCGTCCTCACGGCTGCAGAGGGAGACTCTGTCCACGTCTCCACATTCCTGTCTCCAAAAAGGAAGGCAGCAACATTTGTACAACAAGAAAGTAGGAGCTTGCTTGATGATAACCCAGACTGACGTTTCACAATCTTGTTTTGTTGCAGACAAATCAGTAACTCAGTAAATCTGGGCCAAAGCCAAATTAAATGTGTTCCTATGAGCCAAAAAGCAAACTGAAAATCCGGTTTGGAAGAGAAAATAAGTTCGGATTCATCTTGTCTGACGAGCTGAAGGAAGCGTCTATTGGCACCAAGCTTCAAAACCACTAATATGAGCATCTGTAATCAGGGCTAATGCATGTAATAAATATGTCTACAGCCTGTGAAACCATCAGTGAGTTTGACTTTGAATATGCAACGAGTGGAAAGAGAGTTGAAGGATACATAGGCCATCTTTGCACCAGCTGTTGATGAGAGCAGAGGAGACAGTAGGGCAACAGGCCATGAAGAAACGTGCGTTACCGCTGTTGTCTGCAGCAGAGTAGCATCTGGTATATGCAAGAAGGCTACATGCTACACAGGACTGGTTGTTCAGCTGTAGTGATGGGTCTTTTCAAAGATTCGGTTCTTTTGGCTCTGCTCCCTTAAAAGAGCCGGGCTCTTATGGCTCCCAAATGGTTCTTCATTTAGTATCACTCTGAGCATTGAATTTAAGCCTAACTTAGCCTAATTATGAATGTTTTGTGTGTTGGTAAACCATTTTTTAATTAATGTTTTTGTAAAAGTCTTATTTGTATGCAGATTGCAAGCACAAAATACAGTTACAAAATTCTCTTCATCTTTGCTGTCTCCAGTATAATAAAAATTGCTGTCTTCGGAACCCAACTTCTTTCACATAATGACATGATATGATCCTAGTCTGTCCTCACATGTGACTGGCTGCATGGTGTGTCTATCAGAATAAAATTCTGCCTTACTTGTGTGGATTTGTAGCAGCGCTGAGCAGTAGCAGCTGAAGATTCAGCTCTCATCTATGGGAGCCGGCTCGTTCACGAACAACCCATCACTATTGAGCTGATTGATTGATTGATTGATTGTTGTTGTATCAGCATCAGAGCAGAGGATGGAGTATAAGTGTGGTAGCAAACAGTAGAACAAGATATGGTTAATTCACAGATTTCTTTCTAAAGATATTTTTTGGCCTTTTATTAGAAAGCACGGTGGAGAAGTGACAGGAAATCATGCAGAGAAAGCAGAGAGAACCATTTGATAAATCATCAAATTATCAAAACCTAGATTTGAACCCACAACATCAAGGTGAGCTACAGTGTAGTCGCTCTGTATATCTGGCTCATGCTCTACCAACTGAGCTATCCCACAGTGCAATTTCTATATTTCTAAACTCATGTAGCAATATAAGAGCTGAGAGCTGAATGACTTGGACTCACAGCTCAAGTGTAGACAGCAATTTTCAGTGTTCAGCTCCATCCTAAGCCCATACTTTTAAACAAAAAGCTGAGGTGTGACCAAACAGGTTGTTATTTATTTAAGGTGCTCGTAACCCCTTTTGACAATAAAAACTGACCTGCACCTCAACAATGAAAGTGAGGAATGAAGGACAGTTTACTGCATGGCATGGTGTGAAACCTGAAACCATGTCAGCAGATGTTTCTCTCTGAACCAGTAAAATATGTAAAATATGTTTTAGGTATTTTTTGAAATCCAGATGATGTTTAGGTTTATAAAATGGATGGAGCTGCCGTATTGTTTTCTAAGCATCCCTTGTATCACTGTGAAATGGTCCTTATCATCAGCGCCTTGCTATGTGCTGCTCCAAATGGTTCAATTTCCCACCTCCTCCGAAGTTTCTCCTCTGTTTGGCAAATTCACGATGGAAGCACCTGTGCGTCCTCCGCGGGCTCGGCTTGCTACAAATTGCCCACTGCGCTCACTTTCCACTTGTGATTTGATCATGTGACACGACACAGTGACACCCCCAAGCATGTTCCAAAATGCAGCATTAGCAGGACGCTTTCCTTCGCTTTTGGAGGGGCAGACTCTGGAGGAGATGCCTTCAATCAGCCTCCGGACGAATGATCCTTGCAGCTGGAAAGCAGCCATAATCTGTTGTGTTTGTCTGGTTAGCACACAATGGTGATTACCAGACTGAGTAACACAATCTAGTTTCCATTAATCATTTTTATCTCAGTGGCACAATGGGAAAGTGATTAGCACTCGCCTCAATGCAAGAAGGTCCCAAAGTCAAAGAACAAAAATATCTAGGGGAAAATAAAGTATTCCTTAACCTTATCTGTTTTATCTGTATCATAATATTTTAGATACAGGCAGATACATCTCCTGACTATAGCCATGCACATTGTTTTATGAAGATATCCAAACTGAGCCTGAAGTAGAGAACACAACAGTATCTGCTGTTTCTCCAAACACACACATCCAAACACAAATGCACTGAGGACTAAGGGATTTGCCAGTTGTTGAGCGCTCAGACATTTCTCCCTTGTACATTATAATGATGTAAATATTTTATCAGCTAAAACAGTGGCTTGCTGTGAGTGTTCTGCCTTCTGCTTTTATCACACGTCTTCCTCTTCCTGCTCTATCTCCCCTGTGTCCACTCTCCATCTGGTTTGATTATTTCTTCTCTACTCGTCACTCTGAGGTAAGTTAGTGTGCTGCTGCAGACACCTGCAGACACAGCCCAGGCAGATGTCAGTTTTACAGCATGGAAAGAAACGTGGCGCTTTGCCTTAAAAACAAGATACAGGAGGCCACTGGTGCAAGGAAAAACAGCTCACTACAATGTTGGGTCAGATCTAGAAAAGGAGTGGTCTAAATAGGGCTGCACAAAATATTACATGTTTATTGTTTCTTTCAAGAGTAACTACAGACTTGGCTCAATAAATCTGCCAACACCACAGCCATTTGCTCAGTGATTTGGCAGGTTTTTACACTGGATGCCCTTCCTGTTGCCTGTTGACACAACTATATGGGCAAGATCCAAACCCTAAACCGACTGTCGCCCCATTATTGCAAGAAAACGAAATAAATCACAAAAATTATATGTATGGACTATGTTTATAAAAAGCACAGCAAAGACTTTCTCTGTTGCACAAACTGAGAACTTTTGAAGTTAGTGATCATATTTTAACCAGGGTTTATCAGTCCTTGATAGAGAGTGTAAGTGCAAGTTATAGAAATAATAGAATAGAGAACAACAGCTGAATAGGTGTGTGGTTTGCTAACGTAACACACTGATGGTTATTCAGCTACATGAAGCATAAACAACAAACTGAATAGGTGTCTCGTATGTTAACGTTATACATTAACAGTTATTCACACAACTATAGCATAAAGAACATAATAAAACAAGTTCACCAAACTCACCATCTCACTCCTAATCGCTAAATCCTTTAAATTCTTCATCCTCGGTGTCGCTTCTGAACAACTCCGCCAACTTCGGAGGTAGACGAAGCGCCGCTTCCTCCTCTGCGTGGCTGTCGTCAGACTCAGCATCAGTTCCATTTCCAATTATTCCGGTCTTTCTTAGTTGTCTTTATAGCCTAAGTTGTTAGCAGTAATGTTTACATTTTAAATTGTCAGTGGTACAGGTGCAGCAGATGCTGGTACACAAGCCTAGAGCGCCCTCTAATGAACACGTGAAATATTTAATATATAAGTTACACCTGAGTATACGTTGCACCCCTGGCTAGACTATGAAAAAAAGTGCAACTTATAGGCCGGAAAATATGGTAGTCGCTTGGTTTGGTCACTTACTGCCAAAAACAAATCAAAAACTCTGCAGGATTGTAAACACAGGTGGTAAACAGACTCACATGTCACAGTGCTACAGTAAAGCAGTTCATCGTCTCAGTCACAAAATTATTCTCTATACTCTTTGCCACGCTATACTCTTTTTTCAGCTTCCTCCAGTCTGGACAAAGGTACAGACTTCTCTGTGCCAAGAAAAACATTTACAAACATTATTTAATTCCTTTTGCCCTGAAAGCTCTGAATCAGTCAAAGCCTAAATCCTGAACTGTTGCTCATCACTTTTTATTTGTGTTACTTGTCTTTATTGTCTGGCTGCTACATTAACTTATAAATGTATTTTTATATTTAATGTGTTTTTAATGAGTGTGCGACTATGAAATGTGTAAAGACAAATTTCTGCCATTTGTTGGAAATGGGAGACAATAAAGTACAGTCTATTCTATTCTATTAGGGGCCCCAGTGCAGGTTTTCAGAATGGGCCCTTTAGTTATGAAGCATATATGTCATACTTTAAATTGTAAAAACTGCACTGAAATATCCTAAAGTCAAACTTGCCAGTGCCACAAAAAAATGTGATGTGCATTTTTGTTTATAACTAATCTTTGTAAGCATTAAGTAAATATTGTGAAGGTATTAAGCATATCGTATAATTCACATGTTTTTTAGTCATGCGCTTATTCATGAATTAATCAATGCTTGCAGTGTAATTTATAGCCCCGAATGAAAATAATATTGGCCTAAAGCCTGGTTAAGTCTGTGTTAACATCTCAAAAATAAAATAAAATAGAATGTAACTATTGCTGTCATTATCTCGATATTCAACATAGTTATTGCATATCATGTTTTTCTAATATCATGTAGCTCTAGGTCTGAATGTGAATGCTTTGTTTCTAAATGAGTACTGTAAATGCAGCTTTGTAATTAGCTCTGAGCTGTGTAAAAACAACCTCTTGCTCCATAAACCTTCAATCACTACAGGGCTACACAACACAGTAGTGCACTCAATTAGTGAACCATTTCAGTGGTTCAGTGATTACAGTAAAAGTTAAAAAAAGTCCCTTGTTACTTTGCTGGAGTTCTGTAATAAACTCTGGCTAAACTCTTTTCAGGCAAGAGTGGATTATTACAAGTCTTTCTTGCCTTAAGAGGAAAACGTCCATAAATGTTTGTGGAAGGCTATTCTATATTACAAAAACAGATTTATCCAACACTGTGTGAATAATTACATTGCAAGACATTTGGGCTACTACAAAATATCATGCACTATTGAGTGAATAGGGAGTGGATATGGACACAACCTTAGTTTTAGGAAAAAAACTTAAAAAATACCTCTTTGCAAGAATGGTGATATGGTTACTATCCAAATATGCATCAGCACATACATGACACCAGCTAACATATCCTCACAGATGTTGCAAATGTACTTTTTAAACTATGGCCATGCTACTGGATATGACACATTTTGGCAATATTTATTTAACATGGGTCGGGAATGATGTGACATTTACTGAACTAGAAACACTGTCTGTAAGTAAAACTCATTCAAGAAGCTGCACTAATAGTACTCATCTAGAGCTATGACTTCACAACAGACTGTCTTCTGACTTTAAAGACTTTCTTTTTTGCAAATAACCATGTTTCTGAGCCACTGGTCCCAAAGGGGATATGTCGTCCACCAATCAGAAGAGACCAAGCAAATGTTCCTTAGCGCTCACACCTCCCACTTTAAAGACCACGGCTGAACTCAGATGCTAATTCTAGCTTTTATGTGTCATTTGGTTTATTACCTTCCAGACCTCTGTCTTTCACTGCAGCCGCCCACTTCTTCATTTTCCCAAACTACAAATAACAAGCTGCTTACTTTACCCTCCTCCACACGAGGAAGAGTGGCAGATGGTGGCGAAGACAGAGTCCAGCTCAGATTGGATGCCACTTTTTAAGGTTTTCAAATCAATCTTGTGTTTGGCATGCAGTTGGTAAAAAATAGAGCTTTATATAACTCCAAGTAGTACTAAAAGTGCAGCTTAAAGATTCACTAAACATGTTTTTATCAGTGTCGGTGCACAACAACAACAACAAAGCTACGTTTAACTTTGATTTAAAAAAATTTGTGACCTTTTACAGAACCAAAGCTGTTTTTTTTTAAATAGTTTCACTGTGATTTTATGCAGGATAAACTGGGGAACCACTGCCGTAAACGTCTCCCTGTGTGAATGCATGTTTTTTGCTATTTATGTTGTTCTTTTTTGCCTTATTTCACTGTAGGCACTGACCTGTAGCCAGCACTGACAGCCACTTTCTCTGTATTATCAACAACCAAAGAAAGTGTTAGTCAATCGAAGTTATGCCCAGTACAGTGATTAATCAACCGAAAGTGACCAAAGAGCATGCTGGAGACTTACCAGAGTTAGTAAGAAGTAACTTCACAGTAATTTGGTGATAAAACATTTAGAAAAGATCGCTCTATCTAAAAATTGTCTATGCTATCTTAAATAAAAAGTAATAAAAAACTAGGACAGCTTTATTATGCACAGAGTTCATGCAACCAATCAACCAATACAGTTTTTGTCGACCAAGACCTCCTAGAGCGATTAATCGACTAACTCTTAACTTTTTAACTTTAAATAAACAATTTTGGAGTTTATCTGATGGTTAAATGAGTTGTTGTGGGGTAAATGAAGCGCCCCACATCTCCCTCTGCTGTCTCTGGGACAAAAACAACACATAAAAGAATGAGTGTGTTAACAAGCTAACTATGGCTTTATTTTATTTCTCGACTTTTGTCATGGCAGAGCAGCCAAATGGTAGAAAAATAAACTCTGTGCAGAATTGTAGCCAGTTTGTTGTGTGTTTAGTTGTTCTCCATGTCTCGGATCTGTACAATAACACCTGTTTCACGTTGGAGTTGAGAACCTTGGTAATGGTTGAAATATGTTTTGAGCTCCAGATCTTCCTGAGCATGTTAAAAACGGTCCTTGCCTTGTTGATCTGGCTAATTTATATCTGCCTCTGATCCTCCAGTTGTGTCTACCACACTGCCAAAATATGTGAAGCCTCCACCTCTTCAAGTTCACTGTTGTTTAGGAGGATGGGGTTACTAGGTTTGGAATGGATCTTCAGGCGTTGGGTGTGAGACCAAGTTTCTGCATATTTTGTGTCAGTTTGTTTGTCTTGTCCTGCATCTGTGTTTGTGTGTGTGACAGGAGAGCTATATCATCAGCAAAAATTAAGTCATCAAGCTGCTTCCACAATGTCCACTGTAATTCTTTTTTCCTCCCATCCGTTGTTTCCCTCATGATCCAATCAATTGTCAGGAGGAACAAGAAGAAGCTCTGGGACAGTTGGCCTGCATGGATGACTTTGCAGGACGTTTCTTCATACAAATTTATGATTATATTTGTGATTTTGGTAGGAATCCCATAATGATACATTAGGCACCATAATGATCTCCTGTCTGGGCTATCAAACACTTTCTCAAAGTCAATGAAGTTTACGTAGAGGGACGAGTTCCGTTTGATGGACTGTTCAATAATGATGCGTAATGTTGCTATGTGATCTGTACATGAGCGTTTTTTCCTGAAACCTGCTTGCTGATCCCTCAGCCTCTTGTCTACTGCTGCCTGGAGACGGTTAAGGATAACCTGATTGAAGATCTTACTGGGTACAGAAAGGAGGGTAATCTCTTGATAGTTATCACACTTTCTAAGGTCCCCTTTTATAGGCAGCTTAATGATGTAGCCCTCTGCCCAATCTGGTGGTGTCTTTTCTTCCTCCAAATCCTCCCAAAGAAACTGTAGAGCATGTCTGTTGACAGGTTTGGGTCTATTTTATGGGCTTCGGGTGGGATATTATCAGAGCCAGCAGCTTTGCCAGATTTGAGTTGATTTACTGCAGCCTTGATTTCTGCTTTTGATGGTTGGTCACACTAGATTTTCAGAGGTATCAAGGCCTTGGAAAAACATACCTGCTCCACTGATGTGGGCCTGTTTAGGACCCCCTCAAAATGTTCTACCCATCGTTCTATTTGAGCCTCATATGTTGAAATCAGCTGTCCATTTTTGTCTAGGATTGATTTGTTGCAGTATGGATAGGTCCCAGACAGCTTTCTTGTGATGTTGTATAATTCTCTCAATATTCTTATGTTGTGCTGTGCCTTCTGCTTCCTTAGCTAACCTCTCAATCTGAGATCTCTTTTCTCTCCTGATGGACTTTCTCACTTCTTTATGGCACTTATTGTATTCCTTTTGGGCCAGTGCATTTTCGGCTTTTAAGATACTGCCTCACTCCAAAATATAGGGGGAGCTCCATAAAGGAAGGTAAAAACAGAGAAGAAATTACTGAGTTCCACTTTAAGTTGTTGTTTTTTTCCCTAATAAGTCCCAATTATTACAAGAATACTAGAATAAAACTGCACACTTTAACATAGCAGAAGCCACCACAGCATTAGCATAGTGTTTGTGAGAATTAATTGTATGTATGTTTATGAAATGTCTGGGCCCCTATTTATAAGCTCGGGAGCTTTTGGGGAGTCCCATTTTACGAAAGATTTTATTGATAAATATGATTTGTGCCTTGTATATTTGCATATTTTGCAAAATAAAATAAACTTAGCAGCTTTACCAGCTCCTACAAGTTGTAAACACGTCAAATAATCCTTAGGCCTGCAGGACACGAGCTTCTGCACGCCTGTTATCCCTCGCTGAAACGCCTCAGCGAGTCGTCCCTCTTAATCATTTAGAGCGGGCGGTTTATGTGCCGTTCATTGATTGAATTAATTTACGTTTCAAATTGGCTAAATGAGCAATATGCAGCTATAGATTTTCAGTCTGTTTTAGCATACATAATGAAATCCTAATCAGCCCTGTTCGTGTGTTATTAGGGAGGAGACATGAGGAGAATTTGGACATGGAGTGGGGAGTTGGATGTGTCTCAAAGTTAAACATGCAGGACCAATCTGGACACATAATGACATCAGAGAAGTCACAGGCGGATGCATCTGCTGCTGATAAACACTCTTCATTTTAATCCAGCCTGCGCTAAAATCCATGTGTACACTGCAGTCGACAAACATACTGGGAATTCTGACTAAAAACCCTCTTTTATGGCTCTGACCTTATCTTGCAATGGTGGAGATATAGGGCCATATTTACTAAGACAAGTGCAAAATTGCAAGTGCAGCTTAAAAAATAGCGTCTGGTATTTGTGGGCGTGTTGCGTGTGATATTCGAAGAGAAACTGCGCAATTAACTGCTGCCGCAAATCTGATATGTAAATGAGAATTTTGCGTGAGCATAAAATGCACTGACAGCGAGAGCAACGCTGTTTGCCAGCTCTGACTGCATCTTTCCTACAGAGATGCCACACAAAACACAATCTGAGAGTCCAACAAATAACAGGACTGACTGTAGTAGACCTGTGTTCACTGTATCTGAGAGAGAATTATTTTATTGCATTTTACTTTCTTTTATTAACTTTGCGTAGTCCATCCTTGTTAAATGTCTCATGCAGTTTTGGCGCTGACCAGAGTCACGTGCCTTATTTCCCCTCTGTGAAAGACAGTGAAGGGAGAGGAAAGTCCTTTTCACTGTCTGTCAGAGCCAGTAACCTTTCAAACAATTATATAAAATGTATCAGTAGCCTATATGGCGTGCTGATAGTGATCAAATAAAAATAACAATTAAAAAAATTTCGATGTCCTCCGCTCAATCAAATCCATGCAGCCTTGAGCCTCTGTAGGGGCAGCTGTCAGTCAAGCGCCGCAGCGAGCATTGGGAGGCAATGAGATAAACACAGTGAGTAGACTTTGCGCAGCGTTTAAAGACTGTTCTGTCACCGTAAGGATTTCAAAGAATGTTAAACAGACTGAAAGCCCAGAGACAGCAGCGGTAAAAGGCTGAAGTTCAGGGAAATACGAGCGAGAATCAAGGAAAAAGTGCCGCAGGTACAGATTACTGTTGTATCTTTGTAAATGAGCCCTGTTAAAGCATTAGAACTTATTTCCAAGGCCTCATCTGTGCACTAAAAGCTACACTCTTACCTCCGCAAAACCTTTGCACCTGCTTCTCCAACGTACTCAATTTTCACGCAGATTTAGCTCCCGTACTCGTGATAAATCAAACAGCGACTGCAAAGCAACTTCATTTGCATTTTCCACAACTGGAATTTTGCACATTTTCCCTTGTTTTACATATTCATTGAATCACAGGAGCAAAATCTGCACCACGCTGAATTTGCTCCTGTGAGAGACGCAAATCTCAGCTGCACCTGGGTTTGCTCCATTTTTAGCACGTCTTTTTCATTTAGCGTGCACTGCAAACCTTTGATAAATCTGGCCCATAGTGTCCAGACCTAGACTCAATCTGTGAATCTTCTAGTTCAGGGTTAAGGAGTTCAGGGTTTGTTAACAGCATAACTCAAAAGGTTATGGACAGATTTTGATACAATTTTCAGGAACAGCTGATGACATTTTGGGGGTGATCCAAATCTGGAACCAGGAGTTTTAAGGATTCTTTACTATTTGGAGATGGGACTAATTTTGCCATTAGCGCTTCTAACTCAACAAATAATGCCCAGAATAATTGGCAAATAATCACAAGATGACATCATGGTAGATGTTATAATCTGACATAGTTTGACCCAGAACATGTTGATATTCTGGTTCTGGTGATCCACAAGGTTCTAAATATAAAGATACATATGAAATTGGATATTGCACAGCATCAAATGTAGCTACACACCTGCAAATAACGCCAAATGAAAGGTGAGGTTTTTCTTTTTCAGTAGTACATTACAGGTTTGATCTTTAATACTTATTGAGCTAGATCCAGGCCTTTAGGGGTTTTTGGTTTAGGTCAGGTGATTGACTCTAGGCTTGGCAGAGGTCTGTGCTCTCCAAGTGTAGTTGTTTATGTTTGGTTGTGCGCTATATCTGATTGTGTTTTTATGATTGATTGTGTTTTTATTTTTGATTGTGTGACTAATTGTTTGTAAAGCCCGTTGAGGCAACTGCTGTTGTGATATTGGACTACAGTATATACAAGAAACTGAAGTGATCTTTATTGAATATAGATCCCACAGCCGACGGGGACCTTCCGTGTTTGAATGGGAGCCATCCACTGCGTATGAGAACATGTTTTGGTCGAAACTTGCTGTGACAGGCTTAACATTTTCATCTCCTGAACATTTTGACAAAAGCGTAAAGAAATCTGCATTAAGGTCATTATTTTCACAGATCTACTTATATCATATAAGTAGTCAAACCTTTGGGTCCATTGAGAATCACTGGCTTAAATTACACAATTGCTTTTCTATGACCATAACAAGGCCTTTCAAATCCATCTATGTATATTTATTTGCCTGAACTATACAGCACCAATTATATGCTTAAACCACAGCTCCAATCAGCTTCAGTTCAGTTCAGTAAATGTCAATGCACACAGTTAGGTTTTGGCATTTAGTAACCTTACCTAACCTTAATTCCCACAACGGCAGAACCAAAGTGCCCCCATTTGCACTTTAGCCAAGCATGCCGCATTAATAAGTAAATATATCACCACTTTTGGCACGTCATTATGGAGTAGCTTGTAAACATTATTGGCGGCATTTATTGTGCAGCGCCAGACAAAGCATAATTTGCTTGGCTCAATAAATCTGCCAACCCATCGCACTGCCAAAAACAGGGTAAGTTATGTTCCTATCATTTGGTTCACTTTCCGGGACGTGATGTGTGGGGCTAAAGGATAATGCTGAATAATGTTGGCAGATTTTAGTGTTGAAATATGGCTCTGCTGACACTGAAAAATGTTATAATATTTTGATTTAAGGACGTTTTTTAAAAAGCAGAGGCATAGTAAGTAGATGCTCCAAGTCTTTATTGAACAGACTTCTTATTTACACTTGAAAGTAGTAATGGAAAGTACCCAGATACTTTCACTCAAGTAAGATACATCTTACTGCACATAAGTGTATTTTTATTTTTTAAAGGGACATATGGTATGCTCATTATATTATATTTATATACAGTAATACCCCATATATTAGTAGAATTTAATCTACAATGGATTTATGGCACACAAAAATAAAAAGTAATATTCATATCTTCAGTTTATGCACTGGTATCGGTTGGTATCAGGTATTGGTCGATACTCAAAACCCTGGTATTGGTATCAGGTATCGGTGCATCCCTATTATCAGGATAGGAGCCTGTTGCTATGATGACTCTTGGTTCTTTAAAGCTTGGAGGTCACTGGCAACAACAACAACAACAACAGGAGGAGGAGGAGAAACAAAAACAATTAAGTCCATGGAGCGTTTTGTTTTCTTCTTTGACTGGGACAGACAGTAAACTAAATCCTAGATGATACTGAGGAGGGCTGTCTTTGGACACTGGTCATGGAAGGAGACAGACAGTTCACATGAGATCTTTCTGTTGTGTTTAAAATTTTCATTAAAAACAAATAAAAAACAAAATACACAACAAAACAAAAACAAACAAATAAAAAATTAATTCAAAAATCATTATAATAGATCCACACAACATTCTAGAAGAGTTTTATAGAATACAAACTTTGATGGTATTATTTTTTCTTTCTTTCTAGCTGCATTGGGAGTCACATCTATGAAAATGGAGGTTGTTGTATGGTTACATTCACTCCTGAAAACTGTAACCTAACTCACAATATGGTCCTTTCCATAGACCAGGCGCCAGCAACTTGAGGATTGCAGTCCGGATCCGGACCTCCAGAGGCTTTGATCTGGACCCCAAAGCAATTTTCATAATGCTCACATATTTTACGAATAGCTAAATATTACAGCATTTTGTTTTTGAACAGGTGTGACTAAAATGCGAGGGGTCCTTGTTTTAAATATGCAGTTATTAAACCGCTTCTGAAAAAACACAGTCTAGATCCTGAGATTTTAGCCAACTATAGACCAATATCAAATATCCCTTTTATTTCAAAAATCCTAGAAAGAGTTGTAGTTAAACAGTTATGTCGCCACCTACAGGACAATAGCTTATCTGAAGATTTTCAGTCAGGTTTTAGACCCCACCATAGTACAGAAACTGCATTAGTCAGAGTCACAAATGACTTGTTATTAAGTTCAGACAATGGACTGGTCTCAATCCTGGTGCTGTTAGATCTCAGTGCAGCCTTTGACACCATTGACCACAGCATCTTACTCCAGAGATTAGACTGTGACATAGGGGTCAGAGCAGCTGCTCTCTGCTGGTTTAAATCCTACTTATCTGATAGGTACCAGTTTGTCAGTGTAAATGAACATTCCTCACAGTGCAGTAAAGTTAGCTATGGAGTGCCACAAGGCTCAGTACTTGGACCCATTCTGTTCATGCTTTACACGCTGCCTTTAGGAAACATAATCAGAAAACATGGCATTAATTATCACTGCATTACGCAGACGATACACAGTTGTATTTATCAATTAAACATGACCAGAATGACTGCATTGAGAAACTTAGCACTTGTGTGAGAGACGTAAAGACCTGGATGAAAATACAGAGGTCATTATACAAGGCCCCAAAAAGCTGAGAGATGCTCTGTCTGACCAGATAGTCTCCCTGGACAGGTGTCAGTGTAGCCTCCAGTTCTACTGTGAGAAACTTAGGAGTTTTATTTGACCAAGATTTATCATTTAAGGCTCATATAAACCAAGCTTGTAAAACAGCATACTTTCACTTACGTAACATAGCCAAAATCAGAAATATTTTATCTAAAAGTGACACTGAAAAACTTGTCCATGCGTTTGTTACATCTAGGTTGGATTACTGTAACTCTCTGCTGGCAGCGTGCCCTAAAACCTTGTTTAAATGTTTTCAGCTTCAAAATGAAGCAGCAAGATTATTAACAGGAACTAACAGGAGAGAACATATTACTCCTGTGCTAGCTTCACTTCACTGGCTTCCAGTTGAATTCAGAATTAGGTTTAAAATCCTTCTCCTGACTTACAAGGCTGTAAATGGTATGGCGCCATCCTACATTAATGATGTTATAGAGCCATACCAACCAAGCAGAGTACTGCGCTCACAAAATGCAGGGCTATTAGTGGTTCCCAAGGTTTCTAAAAGTACAGTTGGAGGTAGAGCCTTTAGTTACCAAGCTCCTGTTTTATGGACTCAGCTTCCAGCTCATGTTAGAGAGGCAGACACAGTCTCTACATTTAAGGTTAGGCTTAAAACGTTCCTCTTCAAAAAAGCTTATGGTCAGGCCAGACAGGAACAGGGTTAACTCCACAGCTGAAGCTAGGCTGCTCTAGGAGCTAGAAGCTGGGGGAAGTATGGTGCACTGAGCCTCTGTCCTCTGGTTTATCTGCTGCTCTTCTTCCATCACTGTAATTAATATTATCAAATATTCTATATCTCCAATCAGTTCCTTGCTATTCACAAGTTGTCCCACTCTCCCGCTCCCCTCTGGGGGAGTGGGGACTGTTTCAGATGCCTGGCTGCCGGCAGATGTCCCAGAGACGATTGGATCTTAGCTGACCCCATCTGTGCTCCTGTCCTGACCTGTGGGCCCTCAACCTTACCTCTATGGATTTCCCGGACCTATCTCACCCCACTCACCTGTCCGGATGAGGCCACCTGCTGCATCCTATGGACTTCCTCAACCTACCTCACCCCACTCCCGTCTGGATGAATCCTTACAGAGCTGATCTATGATCCTATAGATGAGCTAATGGACTAACCGTCCTAGACACACTGCCTGTCCGTCCTGGGAGAGGATCTCTCCTTCAATATGGACTCCATAAGGTTTCTTCTATTTTTCCCACAGCTGGGTTTTTTTTAGGAGTTTTTCCTTTCCAAGAAGGAGGGTCTAAGGACAGGAGTGTCCTGGGTCTGTTTAGTTTAGTGTAGTTAGTGTTTGTGTTGATTATGTGTTAAGTCTGATTGTGTGTTTATGTTTGATCAACTGTTTGTGAAGCCCTTTGAGGCAACTTTTGTTGTGATACTGGGCTATATAAATAAAACTGAACTGAAATTAATTGAATTGTGGGTTACTAAAGTTACAGAGTACACTGATCTGACTGAGACAGCGACAGATTTAAATGAGCTAGAAAAGCTGAAAACTGCTAAAATAAAAGCAAACTCCAGCACAGATTTACACCGCGAGAGTACAGAGAGGCAGTCTGCTCTGTCTGTGTGGAGCTCATGACACCAATGTCCCAACTTCACACTGGGCTGAAGTTAGCACCAAGCCTGGACTAAGGACTATGGACTATAACAGTTATCAAATATGGACTATTCCTTTTATGTCAGAATTAAAGGAATCTGCGTGAAGACATCTGTGTGGTGAGTTTTGGAAACGTTTGTCTGTCCTGGCGCTACTTCTCTAGCTTTTGCTTTTAGCATCTAATATGTGAGCTTCAGCAGGGTGCAGCCCACAAACACTGCTCTCTCAATTAATATGGACTTTAAATAGCAGAAATTTCTAATGCTGACGATTTCTGCTCTCAGGTGAACAAAGCTCCAATTAGGCGTGAATGGACCGAGTTTTCACGCATATTAATTAGCTGCTAATATGCCCATTTATCCAATATTATTGCTGCACTCCCCCGCATCGTTCACATTTATAATAAATATATTTAAAACAGTGTTAACCAAATACTGTCACCTGGAGGAGAGTGGCAGTCTTTATAAATCCATCTGTCTCCAATATGATTGAGTCTGTCATAAGTTCAAGCATCAGCTGCTGTTAAAGTGGAAATAATAAATGTTTCTCTGACAGAAATAAGCATTGCACATGTTTTAGTAGCCCAGATTAATGCATAAATAACACTGTTTATATTTTTTTATTTATGTGTTATGTTCGGACCCCAGCAGGGTAGAACATTAATTCTGTGGACCCCAAGCAATTTTAGTTGCAGACCCTTGCCATAGACATTTGTATATTTCAATAAAATAAACTTGTTAATGAATAATCTACTATAGCTTTGGTATATTTTTTAAGTGCTTTGAATACTTAAGTATTTTTGAAAGCACAAACTTCAATACTTTAACTCAAGTAATTATTACTTTGCAACTTTTACTTGTATTGGAGGAGCTATACTTTTACTATGTAATGGAGTTGAGTACTTTGCCCACCACAGGGAACCAGTCACATGATGATATGGCAGGTTTTTACACCGGATACCCTTCTTTCTGCAACCAGCTGTGTACTGTGACGGGAGTAGGCAACATGGGTGAAGTGTTTTGCCCAAAGACACAACAACTAGCATACACTGGGTCAGAGCAGGACACTTAAACAGTACAATTAAAGTATTTTCTGAGTACATTTTCTCAGACATACTTTTATTAGAGGCTGCAGAGCTGAGACCTGCAGAGCTGAGACCTGCAGAAGCTGAGACCTGCAGAACTGAGACCTGCAGAGCTGAGACCTGCAGAGCTGAGACCTGCAGAGCTGAGACCTGCAGAGCTGAGACCTGCAGAACTGAGACCTGCAGAGCTGAGACCTGCAGAGCTGAGACCTGCAGAGCTGAGACCTGCAGAGCTGAGACCTGCAGAGCTGAGACCTGCAGAACTGAGACCTGCAGAGCTGAGACCTGCAGAGCTGAGACCTGCAGAGCTGAGACCTGCAGAGCTGAGACCTGCAGAACTGAGACCTGCAGAGCTGAGACCTGCAGAGCTGAGACCTGCAGAGCTGAGACCTGCTCTCATGTGCTCTCAGTCTGAGGAGAGATTGTTATCAGATGGTCTCACAGCTGCTGCGGCTCCAGTCTCTGGGCACACGCTACATACTTACACATATGATGTAAGGCTCACAAGGCGCTTCAAACACAGGGAAAATGACTGCGGTATGGTCTGTCTGCCTTTTCCAATCAGGCTTTATAAAACAGACCTCACTAGATATACTATAGATATACAGTATGTACTTCCAAACTGTCCAAGAGCAGCCTAACTAAGACCAAGTCATGTCCGGGACTAAGACTTTTAAAGAGTCCCAGACCAGAGTATGATAGAATGGAAGTGACACCAGGCAGGACCATGTCTTAGTTCAGTCTAGACCAAGTCCAAATTCATGGAGGTGCAGTTGACAATAGAAGTCGATCAATACTATATTGGGATGGTTGGAACCACAGCATCTATAATAAATGAAGCGCGCTCAGTGTGCCACGTGTCTGTGTTTTGGTAGACACTCGCCCTGACAGACCTAGTAAAGCAAAGGAATGGCTGAACCACAGACGTAAAACCACAGGGCCCTACTGCCTCTGTTATAACTCTTAAAACAGCAAGACTCGTAAACCTACGCCTAAACCTCACTGCTCTGCCATGGAGGTTATGTTTTCACCAGCAATGGTCCGTTTGTTTGTAAGATAACTCAATGTAATGGTCAGATTTAATCAGGAAATACCAGTAATGGGCCAAGGAAGAAATCATGTTTTTACTATGGATCTGGAAGCTTCTTTATCATCACAAGACAAAGCCAAAGAAAGTATACAGCCACAGTGGGTCAGTAAAAGAACAAATTGTCTTTTTACTGTGATTTCTTCCCATTATAAGGGCTTTGTGGCTCAATGGATGGAGCATTAACACCTGAACTAAGAGATTCCCGGTTCAAGACCAGGTCTGGGCACCATATCTTTCCTGCTACGAGAGAGATGCCTTGGTGGATGTCCAAGTTTAGTTAAATAATTTTAAGTGTCAATGTAAATACAGTATTAGGTGAGATAGAGTAAGAATATTTGTCTCATTAAACAACCAAACATATTAAAAAGACACAGGTATAAGCCTACTGTGAAGTCTCTTGTGTTAAACTCACAAATCCTGACTTTACTTCAGGAGAGTCCTGTGTGTGCCCACAGTACAAAAATCCTAATGGGACTGTAACTTCAGACTAGACTTAGACTTAAGACCAGTCTGTGGAGAATGGTATTATCTAAAAGTGGGAAAAGAACTCAAATGATGTAGTATTGTTACTTCAAAAATATGTATTTTACCTCAGTAGAAAACATCTAGGTATACTTCTAAGGAAAGTGCTTGTTCTTCTATGACTACTACTGCTGCTCTTCCTTCTACAATTTCACACTGCAAAAAAATCAATATCTAGCATTAATTAAAATTACTTGAAAATTATCTGCCAATGGGGTACTTCTCCACATTCGCAGATTATCTAGCTTGAAATAAGTAAAAAAAATGACTTGAAACAAGACAGAAATAACTTGAAAAAAGTCAAATCGTCTAGCCATATTAGTAAATAAATGTAATCTAGTAAAGAATACTCAAATCAAAATTAATAATCTGAAGTCAAATCATTTTAACTAATGCTAGATATTGATTTTTTGCAGTGTACTCAACTCGGCTACTGACATAATGAATTTACTCAAGTGAAAGTAACAAGTATTCCTCAAAAACACACTGTAAGTTGTCACTGTATTGTGTCTAGTAAAGTCACTTCCCTCCTTTGACATTATCAACCTTTCAAATAAGTGCCACAACAAATGAAGCATCTGGAGAGTGCAGCTTCAAATCAGCTCAGATCTTTTAGTGCTGACTTTTTATTAGTGAAATACCAGTGGTTGTTGTGAGGAGAAGAATGGGCAGAGTTTTTCCTCTTGGTTTCCCTGTGGCAGCTCTGTTCAGGAGCCTGTCTGCGGCGCATCTGGAACCAATTTGAAACGTGAGACTTTGGGGACTGCATGAAAGACGGATGATCAGCCCGCACCGGATAGGAAAGCGCTGTTTGAACGGGCCGGGCCAACTCCATCCCAACACAAGCAGCACAACGCCCAGACAAATAAGGACCATTTCAATCACTTCATCGGGTCAATAAAACAAGAATCGAGAGGGGTTGTTGCCAGATATGTGGGACAGAAATCGTTGCTGTGCACTTTTGAGAGAGGTTCCCAAAGCTCAGCATCACACTAGATTATTTTAAACAGCCATGTCCAGTCCAGTAGTCAGCAGTGTAGTGTTACTTTTAATGCTTCCGTTTATTTAAAGGTTCTCCCAGCAGAATCCTGCATAGAAGCATTGTCTGACACAGTGGGACAAAAACCTGACTTATCATAGACAAAAAAGTCTCAAGAAAGTACTCTCTGTGATGGTCCCAAGCCCAGATAAATGGAGAGGGTTGCGTTAGGAAGATTATTTGTTGTGTGGCGACCCTAGACAAACCAAAATAATATGATACGGTTTGATCTTAAATGCATAGGTTACTTACTTTTCAATGTAATATTTACCAAAAGATACAGATTCATTACTGTAGTCACTAAGCTATAATGACCTCTACCATGGAGGTCAGGGTTTTGCTGGGATGGTTAGTTTGTCTGTTAGCAGGATAACTCAAAAAATGAATGGTGGGATTCTGACCCAACCTGGCCAGTCAGCCCCTCCTACTTTCTTTTCAAAAGCAGGACAGTCTATGTTCCTCAGCCACAGCGAACTGTTTCTCCTCATTCCATTTGGAACTGGCCCATCGCAACCAATTATCTGCAGAGCGTCGTACAAAAGCAGAAGCAAATCTCCTGGCAAAAATATCCAAGATGGCACCAGAGCGATCTTCTCTGACCTTCATCACCTGTTGATTCTGCTGAAGTCCACGTTGTTTTTTTTCCTTCATCTTGTTTCTCCTTCTCCTGCTGCTGTCCCCATTCAGAAATAAGAAGATAGTTTATCATAATACGGCATATTCTGGTGTTTTATGGCAAAAAAACGGCAATCTTCCATGTTTGTTATGGGTCAGCGGTGCACTGCCTGTGATTGTTCTGCCCATAGAAATAAAATTCAAACCAAGAGGTACCAGACTAACTTCTTTGTATAGAATAGGAAAAGAGTTAGCCAGGCTAGGAAAGGCCAGTAATGGGACAAAAAATAAATGATTTGTTTTTAGTGTGGCTGACTAAGATTCTGTGCAACTGCAACTTCAGCCAACGGATGTCAGTAATTGAACGATTGATTCGTTTTTTATTAGGCTCAGAGGATACAGTATAGCAGGTATGTTTCTCCACGGTCTATTTGTGGCCCAAGCAGGGACCAGGCACATTTCGGTAAGAATAGTGGACAGTTTAAGTGAATCTGGGAAATACTCAGAATGCCTCTTCTGCATACGGCTCACACTGTCTGCCCAGGGCCGCACCATAAGCAGCTTTAGTCACCATTCATTTATATGAGCAAAAATATAAAATCTTTACACTCAATGTTGAAAAAAATATACTTTCCTTTTCATTGATTATATTAGCGTAACTTTTTTTGACAAAATGTGCACACAGTTGAAGTCATAAACAAACAGGTCTATAGCTGCGCTTCTCAAACTGTTCTTATCTTAGAAAGCAGTCATCTGTCCAGTGATCAAAATACTGACGTACTACAGCAGTGAACCACTAACAGTACCGCTACCACAGTTTGAGAACCATTGCTTTTGTACCTGGCAGTGCCTCAAAGCAGGTTACAATTACTCCTGACATATTGCTTTGAGATAAACACTCATTTGGCGAAATACCAGTCATTACTGCAGTCACAGAGATGTAATTTCCAGATGGGACCCTGGTGGTTTATTCAGACATGCTGATGCAGTTACAGCCTTTGTAATAACACTGGCAACGGTCCACCATGACTGTATGTGTGTCACTATATAGATATATATATGACAGGACATGCTCTTTCTATAGGAGCACACACAAACGCAGTGACTGAGACTGAAACTATGCTTGAACTTCTTCAACAGCAGAGGCGGGAGGAGTGCTCAAGATCTGTACTCAAGTGAAAGTACTGTTAAGACCTGAAATCATTTTATTTAATTAGTAGCCAGCTCTTCTCCCAGCGGAATCTTTCAAACATTTCGTGCTTTTTCAGCCCCTGTTGTTGCCCCTTTCCCGACTATTGTGAGACCTGTAGCAGACAATAAATTAAAATTTTATAAATAAAAGCGTAACATTTCTCAATGGAAACATTTGTTATGTTATCTGTGTTCTATTGTGAATAAAATATTGAGTCTTGGATGAAAGTCTTTTAGTTTTTATTTTATTCAGTAAAAAAAAAAAAAAAAGTCCCAACATTTCTGGAGTTTCGGTTGGATAAGTAATCAACCAAATTGTTACTCGAGTTAAAGTAAAATAGTATGGAGTGTGACTTACTGTAAGTACTTACTGCTACTGCCACTACTGTTAATACTTTTACTACTATAGCAGCTACTACCACTGCTACTACTACTGTTACTACTGGTACTTTAAATCCTACTGCTACCAGTGGTGGAAAAAGTTTTTTTTTTTACTTAAGTAAAAGTACAGATAAAGGAGCAAAGATTTACTCAAGTAAAAGTATCACATGACAATTTATATGTAAGTATAAAAGAACTTACTTTCAAATGTACAAATGTACTAGTAAAAAGTAAAAGTATTTCACACAGGTTGAAAAACTTTTTAAATGTGAGGGATTTTGCTAAACTGTGCTGAAGGTTAACAGTGCAGCAGTAAAGAGGCTGAATCTGTAGATGAGGTTTTTCTAAGGAGTACTACTTTACTGCATCTGTTACAGAATGTACTGTGTCTACAATGATGACATGGCAAAAACTAATGATTTTAAATCAAACACATACTTTGTGCTTCAAACCAACTCATAAAAGTAGTGGAGTAAAAAGTACAGATACTTGCTCTAAAATGTAGTGAAGTAAAAATAAAAGTACCCCTTGTAAAATTTAGCTACAGTCTACAGATACATAAAAATTGTACTTATAGGCGACGTACATTCCACCATTGACTACTACCAGTATTACTAAAGTAGTAGTAAAATAGTACTGTCATCAGACAAACTGCACCTAACAATGAGCAAAAACCCAAAAACGCAATGAAAAGGGTCCGGGACTTAAATAAATGCTACATTACATGTCAATAGGAACAAAGTGCAGTTATGAGCAGCAATGCAACACAAACGCAAAAGGAAAAACCCAGAGATGAATCTAGACTTGTCATCATTTGCATTTGGAGAAGACTTTACTATCAGAGACGTGCGCTTTAGGTTTGGTCAGGTGTGTGCGTCCTCCACACATCCATCTGTACTCTACTTCCATTAAACTTTGATATATGGGTCAAGGTGTGAAAACCCCGGCCCTGAAATGAAATATGGCGCGTGCTTATTAGCCCACATTGTG
Source organism: Bostrychus sinensis (assembly GCA_020698575.1). Taxonomy (NCBI): domain Eukaryota; kingdom Metazoa; phylum Chordata; class Actinopteri; order Gobiiformes; family Eleotridae; genus Bostrychus; species Bostrychus sinensis. The sequence continues at coordinate 10,782,444 of CM036247.1, forward strand.
CTTTTGACAAATTCCTCTAACCTCCAGCTCCTCGGTCGTAACTCACAAGTGTCATGTGTGCGCGCGTCCGGGATGTGCTGCTTTCTCAGCGCAAAAAAAAAAAAAAAACTTTTCATGACCTGATTCAACTTCTGCACGCTCAAAAAAATCAACAGAGTAGCCATTCTTACCATGTTTGGTCCCCTTCCACGCAGGCATCCCACTTAAACCTCTTTAAAAGTGGCATTCAGTGTGCGTAAATGTGCCAGATGTCCAGTAACTTTGGATAAACCCCGGTCCTGAAGTTGCATCCTCGCGTCACCGCCAACTGTTGATCCAATATCCATCCACGGTTTACTCCAATCACGCGCACATGAAAAACAATTAGTTTAGCAGCAAATCAGACATTTCTTCTTCTATGTTTGTTTGTTTTTGGGGCTTTTTGTGCTAAAGACTGCGGTGTCTGTCTGTCTCTTGGGAGCCGCGGGTGCTTTTCGCTGCTGCGTCTGGGAAACAGCGCGCTTCAAAGTAAAAGCACAAAGTTTTGAAGGAGGCATGGTAAGGTCTGCTCGCAGTGAAATTTGAGAAGCGTGCGCCAGGCTGGAAAGAGGAGAGACTGGAGCGTCTGCACTGGAGAGAATAATGAGGACAGACGCTTAAATAGGCGGTGTTTGAAAATGTCACAATAAATATCTTTGTTATATGCTGAGAAATGTCACTAGACAGGCTTCAGTGGAACTAAAGCATAGACATGGGGCTTTTTGAATATATTTTTACATTTTACATTGGCTCTGCTGGAGGTTGGTTTGGTTTTGAGTTAAAGTTTTTGAGTTAAAGTCCTCATGGGCCACAAGCCAGAGTACTTTTTGTGATGGTCAGGAAGGGCATCCGGAGTAAAAACCTCTGTGCACAGTAGAAGGCAGAGAGGCAGATGATTTTCCGGTAGTGATTACCCCAGAAGGGAAAAGCTGAAAAGAAAAAAAGAAAAAAATTCACTTTTAAAGCCGTATGTATGAACAGTTTTCTTTTTAGCTCACGATAAAATGTCAGTATGAGAGTTTGTTTGTTTGTTTGTTTGTTTGTTTGTTTGTTTGTTGCCCATTTGCATCAGCTACTCTGCCTGGCGTCACTTTATATCACAAACAATATCACATTCCAACAATCCATAATCATATTTGCACCTCTTCATTGTTGAAACACTTTCCAGCTGTCTGTGAAGTAACCAAAACAACACATGATATAGCAACACATACAAACTTACTTTAAATTTAAGGATGACACACAATATTTAGTGTTTAAAATCCCCACAGCTGGGTTTTTTAGGAGTTTTTCCTTACCAAGAAGGACGAGATCTGTTTAGTTTTGTTATTGTTTATGTTTGATTGTGTGATTAATTGTTGGTAATGCCCTTTGAGGTGACTGCTGTTGTGATATTGGGCTAAATAAATAAAATTGAAATGAATATGATGTTTCCTATATTGTACTGCACGTCAGGTCCTCGTTCATTTCCTGGTGTCAGGATCCTGTCTGGGAAAAGTTAGGAAACACCGTGGTCTGTTGTTCACATCAGGCAGGAGCTGTAAATGTTTCTTGTTCCACGTTTTGCTTTTTTTTATGGTTCATAAATATCCATATCTTCAGAAACAGAATAACTAAGACGTGTGTTCTTGCAGTTCTTTTGTAAAAACACCTTTCTTTTCCTGTAGAGATCCTGTCTGGGAGGAGGTCTGTTGTTCACATCAAAACTATATACTGTATATGTCGGCTCCTCTTTATGTTCTACTTGTAGTTCTTGTTTTTAAAATTATGAGTCATATTTGTTTGTATTTTTAGAAATGGAGAAATCTCTCTTGTCTTTACATTTGTTCAAGCTGCTGTACTTTTTAATAGAACAAAGCATACTAAGGTCAAAGAAACTCAAGTAAAAATACTGTTGCTTAAACATAATGTGACCTAATTAGAAGTAAATGTACTTGAGTCAAAGTAAAAAGTAACAAGAGTAAAGTTTTTTTTTTAAAGTAAAACATACTCCTATTGTCAGTACTAGTACTACAAGTGCTACTACTAGTATTACTAGAGATACTACTAGAAATACTACAGCTTTTACTAGTGATGTAGCGCCTCAGTCTCGGCTGCAGTTTTACTCGGTCATGGTCTTGGTCTCAGTCTTGGATGCGGTTGTCTCAGAGATGTTTTTTTGTTTTGTTTTTTTTACCAAACATTACAAGAAAATGCTGTTCTTCATAGTTTTGGAGTAATTAGTTTTCTGCCATAAAGAACCAGAAAAAGGATCGGTCTCTGTTTGTATGTGGAGTCTGCAGCATTAGATCATTAATATCAAATTTTTTTTTTTTTTTTTTTTTTTTTTTTTTTTAACTTTTCCCTTTTATTTAATGTTAGGGTTTGGTCTTGACCTGGTCTCGGTTCGCCTTGGTCTCGGTCTTTAAAAGTCTTGGTCTCGAACCCTGAAAGTCTCTGGCTTTTCTTGGTCTTGGTTCACTCTAGACTTGGACTGGTCTTGGTCTTGATTAGTGCAGTCTTCACTACAACACTAACTTTTACTACGCAAATGTTTTTACTACTACTATTACTACTACTACTACTACTACTACTACTACTACTACTACTACTACTACTACTACTCAAGATTAAAATACTGAACCTCTGAACATGTTTTCCTTTATACTACCCTCTTGTAGTTTTCTTTCCTGTGCAGATTCTGTGAAACACTGAGGTCTGTTGTTCCCATCATGCAGTGCAGTAAATCTATACATCCGCTCCTCTTTACGTTTCTTTAAGTTGCCTCTGAGTTTGACCTTTGACCTCCAGCTGTTCCTGTTCTCTCCCTCTGTCATCACTGAGAGCGCACTGAGCAGCTGCAGGCTCTGGACTGTTTAACACTGACATTTACCACACTGTAAAGGTTTTTATTAATCAAACCTCACTGTTTCAAAACTCCAACACTGACCTTATAGACCACATTCATTATTCATGTGCAGCTAATTTAATGACCCACATGAGAAAATACCGATTAAATCCATTAACATTAATACATAATGAAGGTATTATTTGAATAGCTATTTCCATATCAGAGAATAGAATTGTCTTTAATTCATCTGAAGGAGAGCACTGCCCTCTTGTGGTCAAAGAGTGAACTTGCATCTTTTACTGCTGGGAGAAAGGAGAGTACACAGTAGAATAGTTACAAATTGTTAATTAAAAAGACACTTAAATCCTTCTTGCAACTACAGGAACAGTTTTCTTTGCCCCCAGGAGATTTGTTAGAGATTATAAAGCAAGACATTCAGAGTGGGATTGTTATGAGAGAACTTTCTAATATTGAATCCTGTTTTGGGGACGTCCAAAACCAGCAGAGCAGACGACCGGAGGGCTCTGCTGGGGCGGTGGATGGTTAAAATCTCTGATAAATAGGGAGGGGCAAGACCATTAAGAGCTTTAAAAACAAAAATTTAAATTTTAAAATCAATGCGATAGCAGACCGGGAGCCAATGGAGAGAAGTGAGACCAGGGTGATGCGGGTGTGTCTGGATGAAATTGTGGGAAAATGTATGTTCTGATTTTTCATAAAGGAACTGAAAGACAACTCTGGAGAGAGCTCAAATGGAAAACAAAAACTAGATTTTTTTAGAACCTCTTTGCAAAATAACACATGCAAAATAATACATAAAAGTACCGCTACAGACAAATGTTGGAGAAACTGTGGCACTGTTGGTGACCACACCCAGGTTTTTCAGGTTTTTCAAAGAGAACATTCAGGGAGAATATCAAAAAGAAGATAGAGGACATCCTGAGGACAGATCTACCCATGGATCCTCTCATATTCATCTCAGATTTGTGCACCAAAGACTCTCATCAAAGATCAAATATTACATTTTGCATGTTCTACTGCTGCTACTACTGGCTGCAAGAAACACCATCAGCCTAAAACCCTGTATAAATAAGTCTTAAGTTTGGCTTTGAACGGGGGCAGGTCTGTGATGGTGCTCCAGAGTTTAGGAGCTGCCACTGCAAAAGAGCAGTCACCCCACTCTTTACATCTGGAGCATTGGACTTCAAGCTGATTTTGTTCCTCAGAAGAAGCGGGACTCTGGGGTTTGATGAAAGTTTAAAATCTCACATAAATAAATAAGCAGGTGCTAAGCTGTGTTAAATGCTCTAAAAAACAAACAAAAGAAGTTTAAACTGAATCGGGAGTCAGTGAAGAGAGCAGAGGACCGCTGTGATGTGGTCATGTTTGTGATTAATCTATTTACATGGACTGCTATGAGGAATATGTGCAATACAAGTAATGTGTTTTTTTAATTTTTTTATTTTATTTTTTTTTATATATTTTCTGTATATGCCCAGGAATCTACACCTTACACATCAAGAATCAGAAGATTTTCTCCAGACTCTGGTAAGTGGCTGCCTCATTGTTCCTAAATAATTATGACACTGACTGGATCAATAATAAATACTCTACAGGAGAGAATAAGTAGAAACCGGTGGATGTATCAGAAAAGGCAGACAGATTATTATTTATTGTATTGATTTTTTGAGTTTAAAAAGGCAATAAAATAAGTCTAAAAAGGGAACCACTGCCTGACCTTACCTGTATTGATGTGCACTACAGCAGAGGTCAGCAGGTGGCAGTGTCAACCTTTGTTTTAAATACTAAATACACAGGCATATGTTTAGATGAAGCAATGTTTAGAGAATTCATACAAACACAGTTAGGGGTGGGAATTGAATCTTATCTTATACTTATCTATATTTTATCTGTGTACACTGATGAAATGGCAATAGCAATCGCACAGAAGCCTATTTCTTGCCTTACTTATGTTGTTTTGCAGTAAAATGTTACAAGTGTAAATAATAAACACCCACTACCTCTAACCCGCGGGCACAACCTGGCCCTCAGCTAGATAAAGTTGGCCCTCATAAACTTTTTAGTTGATATCCACTTTTATTAATTGCTATAACTTGATTACATTTAACCCCATGGAGCTGTCAGTGAATGAGGTGCTGTAAGACTCTATTAGCTCTCTGGTTTCTCATGGTTTCATGGTTTGCCTCCAACCAATAAATAGCAAGCATTCTATCATGTGACCTCCTTCTGTCATGGTTTCCTTTGCCTAAATACTAAATACTTTTATTAAAAGAGTTTTTAAAAGAGCATTTAATAAATTGATTACTAAATGGACCAATGACCAATCACAGAGCTCGTTACATCGCTTTTCTTTTTCTTTTATTTAACTTTAGCCAGGAGGACCAGGAACGCCACGGAAAAGCTAAAAGGAGAAGCTAATCGGAGAAGCTAATACATTTTGCAAATGCTTTTCCAAAAAGGTTTTGTAAATACATTTAGAAATCGGTTTCCTGAATGGATTAATGAATAACGCTATTAATCCTTCTTTTAATAAAACCATTTAGTAATCCGTTTATTAAAGGCTCTTTTAAAAACTCTTTTAATAAAAGCATTTAGTAATCCAATTATTAAATGCTCTTTTAAACACTCTTTTAATAAAACTATTTGGTAATCTCTTTATTAAATAAACTTTTAAAAAGTCTTTTAATAAAAGCATTTAGTAATCAATTTATTAAAGGCTCTTTTAAAAACTCTTTTAATAAAAGCATTATTCCTTTTCGCATGGCGCTCATGGTCCTCCATACTACAGGGCATCAGTTCCCACTCCAATCAAACCCAAATCTTCCTGCGGATGGAACGAGAGCTTATAAAAGGAACAAAGCCTGAGCTCAAAGCCAGACTCATCCATCTCCTCTGCCTCTGCGCCTACTCCTTCATTCCTCGCGTCCGCTGTACAATCACCGACTTCATTTATTACTCCCTCTGACCTTTGACCCCCGCTCACCCCGCTGACCTTCCCATCTGAGAAACCGTTTTTGGCTCACACTGCCTCTTTCAGCCACATAAAAGCTCCTTTAAACCACAGACCTTGTACTGTATGCTCTATATGCATGCATGCGTCTTCTTGGTTTTATTCCATTGAGACGTTATGGGAGATAGTATTTCCAGCCACAGCTCTGAGGATATATCTCCCTCTCTAACAGTGATATCTTTGTTCCAGTGGAAACACATAACTGTACGTGATCAGCAGATTGGAAACTCAAAATATCTTCATTTGGCTTGTACAGCAGAAAGTGCTCAAGACCACACAGACTGGACATTATTAGACCTTTTGGGACAGAGACAATGGACTTTATCAGTGGGAGGGAGATATCAGTGATACCATGGACAGAACAGAATATCACTGAACACTGTAGAAATTCATTAAAAGACATTAAAAATATACAACAGAGCACAGTAGAGAGCATCCATCTCATTTTATTATTTCACAGATCTCTAAAATTATACTTAACCCTCAGCCCCCCTCTTTTCAAATATATTTTATGCTCTACTTTTGGCATTTCTTATACTAGGATGATGATATTCGACAAAGATGTTCTTTAATTTTACAATTTTAGCGTCACAACTGAAAAAAAAAAAGAAATATTCTGCTGTCTAGATAAAAAACACACTCCTCTTAAAGTCCTTTTTTTGGTCCCATTGACTTACATTAAAATCAATTATTTTCACTCTACTGCCTTTGCAATACAGAAATGTTATACCATCAAAAATGCACAAATAATAATAATAATAATAATAATAATAATAATAATAATAATAATAATAATAATAGTAATAATAATAATAATAATAAACACCAGACACCTTTTTTTCATTTCATTGTGGGCAATAATTTCCTTTATATTTTCCATATTATATAACAGTGACTGTAGACCAGGCCTGTTAGTGCTGCAAGAGGAAGAACATAAGTTTGTGCACAAAAAGTAAAAATGTATTAAAATCAGTGTTAGGGCTAATCAGAGACCTATCTGGGACTGGTAATCCCTGCACAAACAAAAAACACTTTGCATCTTTAAATAGTAAATAATTCATGTTTTATTTACAAATATGTGGGAATTATGTGAACAAACTGGCATATAGAGGGTTAAAAACATAAAAATGAATTCACTTTTGCGCTGTTTGATGAGGACAGGGGTTAATGATCAAAAAACAAAAGAAGCTTTTTTTCTTTATGTTTTAAAATTTAAATGACCCAGTGACCTAAAAGAGCTTTAGAGGAAGAACGTGATTTATTTTAGGAGGGCCTGAGGCTTAAAAACACAGTCAAAATCACAGTACAACTCAAAAAACTCATTTGGGGCTGGGTGACAACAAGCTTTTACAGGTAATTTTGAAAGGACAATATTTCTGGTTGCAATTAAAGATGACATGGGTTGTGTAAAATGGTATATACAACCACATGAACACATGAACACATGAAATTTAAGCCAACCTCAGACAAACTGAGCACTGCTGCAGGAGAAGCACTCTTCTGTTTGTTTTTTTCTGTTTGTTTGTTTCTGTTGTTGTTGTTTTGTTTTGTTTTTTTGAGTCCCCAATTTCACGTGAATATACACTGTCTACATGTCAACATTTATCTTGTTTTATCTTTGGAAAATGAAACAACTAATTGACCTACTGCCCTGTTTTTTGCCCTGACATACAGCAGTAAGTCCCCACAGAGCTTTCATAGCTGTTCATATGCTCTAAAAAAGAAAAGGTTTGAGGTGTAATATTACAATCTGCAATTTGTCTGCAAGACCACAAACTACCCACCTTTAAATTGCATTAAACCACAATAAAAATGTTAAGACAATGTTGTTTTTCTTGTTTAAATCAACATACTGAGCTTTCTACCATGTTGTAATGTTGTTTCCTCATCAAAAACATACCTGCAGTTGTGTTTTGTTTCATTCATTGTTTGAGTAATCCTGTATTCTCTGGCGCTGAGTTTCTTAGGCCTCGGGACGCTCGGTTGCATGAACTTCTGCCTCTTCCACAAACCCCGCCCACTCCAGGAAGCACTGACCAATCAACAAACCCTCTACATCCAGTCTGCTCTCATTCTTTTATCCAACAGTGTACCGCTCTATTTCCACCGATTCCTCACAGCTATTTTTTCATTTTGTAGTAAAATGACATCATACAAAAAGTTTAAGGAAGTAAAAAGCTCTTTTTCTATGTTTCTGCTCAATAAAAACATAACATCTCTGCCCTCTGCTGCCCTCTGCTGGTCTCGTCACCTGTTTCTTTATGACAGTAGTCAAGTATTTATTGGAAATTCTTTTAAAACGTGGTAAAATGTGCAATGCTGTTCAAGAGGTGACCAAGGTTTGCTTAAAAAGATAAATAAAAGCATAATATAGCCCCTTTAAATGTAAAAAAAAAATACTGGAGTGTGTGTCTGCAGCCGAGACAAGTGACAAAATGAAAACTTCTTCTTCTAAAACTCATCCCAGTTTCGTGCACCGCAGCATTTGCACAACCCGCAGTAAACTTTCCAACAAAGGGTTTATAATGCAGCCCTTTTGTTTTTGTTTTATTTTATGAGTCCCACCAACGTTTGAGAGACACTGAAACGTCTTTGCTTACTCTGTTATGTAAGAGCTTTATTGCAGAATCCGCAGCTGGCCAGAGACCGGCTCGATTCAGATGTGTAGAAACTCCCCGATGCCGTTGCTGCAGACGCCCACCATAAAAACCTACAGCAGAGTGAGTCAGTGTCAGAGATAACAAACGAAGCCCTGTGCTCAAACTCGTATTCACACTTTTATCAGATAACTTCTTTTGTGTCACGTTTGCCAGTCGACCAGCGAAGATAAGTCAGTGCTTTCATAGCTTTTGGGAAAACCCCTTAAGATGCACTCATGTGGCACTTTGTTCCACTCACATACATCGCTTTTCTTCTGCCTTCGTGTTTTTGCCAATTTTATGCAGATGCCAGTTTCACCTTCCAACCCTGCCTCACTACGAAATGTGAAATGGCCACGTTGGCCCGCACGTGTCACAAAAACAGCCTCTTTGCAATAAGTAATTGTTTATTTTTTTAAAGCAGCCTGTGTCTTGTCATGTCACCACCAAGTTTCTCCCAGTAATATTTAAGAAAAATGGTGAATGACCCTCTGACTTTAGATATAAAATACTATTTTCTATGCTTCCTTGACCACTCAATGTAATTCTGATGACATTTCTATCAACAAATGTGAACTTTATTTTCATAATTTCCATTAACCAAACAGATATGAACAATAGTTTGAGTGCTTTTCCATAAAATTGTAAACATTTCACATTTTAGGACTCGCTAGCTACTTTTTCCCGATTAACTCAGATGCCTTGACAAATAATTTAGTATAAAATATGGTTTTATTGATGTAAACATTCTGTATCCAATTGGGTTTTTCAAATGTTTGGAAATTGAATACTTTTTGTTTAATGCGTTGCCAGCTACTTTTTCTATTTCCATTATGACAAAAGTGTGGCAACGTGGGCAACAAAAGCTTGTATAGCACCACTTTATCTTGTAATATACTTTATGTGTTTTTACCATGACACACGCATTGAAAACTAAAAACTGATTGCATTTATTTGATGTAAACAACAGTCACTTACTGGCTGGTTGGTTTATACAACGGTGGTTCTCAAACTGTGGTCCAAGAACACTGATGGTGTGCAGGTTTCTTCTGGTGGTCTTCAGGAGTCTCTTGCAGTTCCAGTCCTGTTTAGTTTATTTTAGAGCCAGTTTAAACCACTGTTTGGTCCTGGATTAGTCCTGGATTTGTCCTGGTTTAGGCCATGTCAATATTAAATCAATAGCGATTAAAATTGTCTTGGAAAAGTAACTATTCCTGCACTGGCTACATAAGAGGCCATTTAGATGACAACTCATTTTGCTGAAAATGCAATGATTCGATTACGTTTTGGCCTTTCACTTACACAAGGACGAGGTTTCCATTTTCCGAATCCGCAAACTTTTGAAAATGCTGGAAGAAGTGTTTTGGTCTTGCAGTAGGGAGCGCATGGAGCCGCTCGGAGCCACTGGGCAGTCCATCAGCTGACCCACGATCACAAACTACGAGGCTTTTATACCGCATACGTTCATATTTAGTCCAGTAAATGAAATATCTGTATAAGTACTGACTTTTACTGAAGACTTTATCAGCACTGCTCCAGAAAACCACAAGATCCTAAAGTTGGCGGAGTTGTTCAGAAGCGACACCGAGGATGAAGAATTTAAAGGATTTAGTGATTAAGAGTGAGATGGTGAGTTTGGTGAACTTGTTATATTATGTTCTTTATGCTATAGTTATGTAAATAACTGTTAATATATTACGTTAACATACCACACACCTATTCAGCCTGTTGTTCTCTATACTATTATTACTATAACTTGCCTTTCAAGATGAAATGTCTGTTCTTGGTGTCGGATTTTGTCAAATGAATTTCCCCCCAAAAATGCGACTTATAGTCCAGTGCGACTTATATACGTTTTTTTCTTCTTTTCCTTCATTGTGCATTTTTTGGCTTGTGCGACTTATACTCCGGAGCGACTTATAGTCCGGAAAATACGGTACTATTGGTAATACATTCACAAAAGTCAAATGTAGGACTTGAGGGAAGATGGCTACCGCAACGTCATCAAGCAAAGGGGTGACAGTGGGACAGTCTTAACTTTAACTATTCCTGTTTTATCACTCATTGTAGCTATTGGCACTGGTCTTTATGTATATACACAATACATAATCAAATCATACACAATTTATCACAATGAATTTATTTATTTATGGTGTTATATGACCAGGCTGTTTCATAAGACACTGATATATGACCGAGACTGAGGATGCCACAGCAGAGTGAGTGTAAACAAGCGTTGGTCCGCGCTCTGGACAGCTTCACCTCACAGCTAACAACAGCGAACAGCTAACAACTCAGCAGGGCAACTTCCGAAGTGATGCCATTAGTTTTACAGACTGTCAGGGCTCTCGGACACGGACCAGGAGGATCCGTGTTTGTGTTCGTTTATACAAGACGCTGCTAGACATTTACCCAAGGCATTATTCCATTGTGGTAATGAGAACAGGGCAGGATGAATGCATGTCCTCGGCGTTAGGACTCAGGGGAAGCAGAACTAATCCAGCAGCTTTCAAAAAAGGACATTACAAAATACCCTGTGGCCCATACATTTGGAATTGCACCTCTTCTCATGAAATGCCAAACAGTTGTTAAGCATGAATTGCACTCTTTGGATTAATCATTGCACCTGCTCAAAGGTAATTACTGATGCGTCTAAACAGAAATAAAAAGAGGAATGTCTCTGTAAACCAAATGATTCCAACTTTAGGCAATAGTGTCTTGCAAAACAGTCAACTTAAAGGGATAGCTTAGTAACTAGTCTTCTTTTTCTTTGGGCTGCTCCCTTTTTTTACTGTAAGGTCAGCACAACAGACCAGTCACACTGCGATGGGGCAGGTATTCCAGCCACACACTGTGACTGGAGAGAGCAATGTGGGTGAAGTACCTTGCCCAAGGACACAACAACATGAGGTATGAACCGCTGACCCTAAGGTTGGTGGGCTAACAGTTAACCCATGGTGCCACTGTTGCTCCAAAATCAGGTCTAATCTCTGAAGTTAACAGATTAATGGTTAATAGATGCTTATAATTTAACTGGCCAAAGTGGCAGTGGAAGTATTTGTGTTAATTACCAAAATGAAAATCTACCTTCATTTGGCCAGTTTTCATGTCAAGCCCTGGACACAACAACAGTATGGACTTTAGGCGAGGCTCGAAACGCCGCCCCTAAGGTTGGTGGGCAAATGCTTAACCCACTGTCACCACTGCCGTCCCGTAGTTTAGTATCTATAAATTTGGTGATATTAAATGTTTTGGATACCAAGGTCATAGTCATAATACTCTCACTTTGGGGAAGTTGTTCCCTTCAGGGGTCACCACAGCAAATCATCTGCCTCCATTTAGCCTCCTCTTCTCTCACACCAACTTCCTGTCTTCTTTCACTACATCCATAAACCTCCTCTAGGCCTCCAGCTCTAACCTCAACATCTTTTTACCAATATATTCACTTTCTCTCTCTGTAGGCTCACTCTGGTCTCTCTAACTTTAATCTAAAAAAAAAAAAACTAACATAATTTGGTATTTTACATAATTATATTTAAAAATGCATACACACTTTATCTTATCTTTAGTTATACCTTTACTTCTGCTTGTACTCTGCATAAATAAACTTGAACACATAGGTTTTGGATCTTTGGAAAGTGTTTTTTCACTAGCCCCTTTGTGTCAGTGATTGTGTCAAAACTGGGAGTGTCTTCAGTACTGCTGGCAATAAGTGAGCTATCCCTATCTCACTTGACCCACTTTTACAATTAGAAACACTTGACAAGCCCTTTAATAAAATCCTGCATTTGCCTTTGAACCACTTTTACTTTATTTTTTATTTTTTTGCAACTTGAGTTTAGCAGCACCACAAGTTCTGGTAATATTTTGCTCACTGGCCCGCTGCCCACTTCCACAGCAGTTTGTCATTAAACCTGCCAATCACAATCACGTCTCGAGCAGATTATCCGCCGTGATAAACACTGATATTTGGCAAACATTTATTGGAAGTGTATTGAGTTTAGGTTTGGCTCTTGTCCAGCGCAGTCACATGGAGCTTATGTGGAGAATGATTTATACTGCAACCAGCCACAAGGGGGCGATTAAAACATCCTGGCTTCATTCACACTGAGCTGTACATCATATTTTAGACTGAGTGATGATAGCGTGAGCAATAGAGTCTGGGAAATAAGTCTCTAAGTGCTAATACTTCATACACAACTCACTGTGCTTTAGGTACAACAGTTTATTGTTATTAAGGGGGAATTACTCAACAGCTGTACTCAAGTAAATGTACTGTTACTTGTTAATATATAGTATTACTTCATGTACACTTCACTTTTAGTTTTTCTTAGCAATAACTACTACTACAAACCTACTACTAACCTACTACTACTGCTGTTACTACTACAGCTAAGCAGAGGTGATAAAAGTACTCAAAACCTCTACTCGTGTAAAAGTACTTTTACTTCTTAATATACAGTATTACATAATGTGCTATTTAATTGTAGTTTTTCTTAGCATCAATGACTACAGCTACAAACCTACCTCTAGCCTATTACTTTTGCTGCTATTACTACTACTACTACTACTACTACTCCTACTATTACTACTACTAGAGGTGAAAAAAGTACTCAAAACCTCTACTCGTGTAAAAGTACTGTTACTTCTTAATATACAGTATTACATAATGTGCTATTTAATTGTAGTTTTTCTTAGCATCAATGACTACAGCTACAAACCTACCTCTAGCCTATTACTTTTGCTGCTATTACTACTACTACTACTACTACTACTCCTACTATTACTACTACTAGAAGTGAAAAAAGTACTCAAAACCTCTACTCGTGTAAAAGTACTGTTACTTCTTAATATACAGCATTACATAATGTACTATTTAATTGTAGTTTTTTTTAGCATCAATGACTACAGCTACAAACCTACCTGTATTACTATTGCTGCTATTACTACTACTACTATTACTACTACTAGAGGTGAAAAAAGTACTCAAAACCTCTACTCGTGTAAAAGTACTTTTACTTCTTAATATACGGTATTACATAATGTACTATTTAATTTTAGTTTTTCTTAGAATCAATGACTACAACTACAAACCTACCTGTATTACTATTGCTGCTATTACTACTACTACTATTACTATTACTACTACTACTACTACTACTACTACTACAGGTAAAAAATGGCTCAAAACCTTAATAAGTAGAAGTCACAGTACAAAACAAAATTATCGCTTAAAACTAAAATATCATCTTATTTCAAGTTTATAGCAAAATATTTGACTATTACTAGTACTGCTACTATTTCTACTCCTACCAGCAGTATCAAGATTAGCAAGATGAGCATGCTACCCACTTTGGTAACAAAAATATCCTGCAAAAACGTGCCAAAATATATGGAATATATAGGAATATCCGGTTACTTTCTACCTACACAGTCCTGCTACCCACAACTACAGAAGATACTTGTACTCATTAAAGACCTGAGTAAAAGTATATAGTTGCTTTCCACCTCTGTAAACACATGTGATTAAAATAAATACAACATGTTTGTGTCTTGAGAGGCACTGGTCGTCGTTCCCCGCGGTACATTAAATAAGTGAATATGTCAAAGTCTGGCTATAATTCGGTCCTGGTGTAATCCGAACCAGGTCTAACGCTGCAGATCCTTCACATATGTTACTCTTAAACCATTACAGAGCTGTTGTGAAAGAATTAAAATCCACTTAGGGAAACCTGGTCAACTTCACACGGTGACAGAGAGCAGGGGGCTACTTTCCCATGAACCATAATACATGCTACATACAGACTCTGTACGGTGCGGGCTCGCAGAAGGAGAACAGCATAGGAAAGTAAGGCTCTCTTGGGTTATGCTTGAAAAGATTTAAGTTTTGGCTGCGTTTTACCAACCCCACCTGTGGGATTTTCATTTTCCGCACAGACAGACACGGTGATGTATTGTAGCTGGATTAATGTGTTGTCTTTGAGCTGGTGTATTGTCAAACCTGGTCTCATTATTCCGAACTTGATATGCAAAGGTTTCCGCAATGCGTCATCTCTTACTAAATAGATGCTGAGAGTGCTATTTGGGTTTCTAGAATACACATTTTATTATAAATAATATCAAGGCTTTATTATTATTATTATTATTATTAAGAAATATTAAAAGTAATTATTTCTGGGATTTTAGGTTTTCACGTTGACTGTATCTGGTAATAGGGAAGTAAAGGGGGCTTTGTGCAACATGAAAAGTCCCAACCGAGCCAAACACATTGATACAGGCGGATTATCTGTATCAATTTGAGATAAAGCAAGAGTTGACTGCTTGACTGTAACAGGCATCTGACTGACGCACAGTGTTAGTTCAGCAGTATGAGCTCACACTAGATAAGTCAGTCTTCTAACATACACAAAACAATCCATTTACTTTTCTTTTTCATCTCTTAAAACCGGCAAACTCTATGTTAGACATGAGTAGTTTTAAGATTGCTTAAATGCAAAAAATCTACCAGAAAGTCTGAAAAATATGAAAAAGTAGTGTTTGTTTTCCCCCATGCCAGACCACGGTCCCTACTATAACACGATGACAACTGTATATAGCTATCTTGCTTTTATTCATAAAAAAAATAAAACAAAACTAATTAATTTTCACCTTAAACATCATGTTTTGCATTGCCAGTATTTTGTTAGGTTTTAATCTTTCTTTTTCTACTTAATTTATATAGGTTACAACATCCTCAGGTCTCCCTTTTCATAGATAATGTAGCTCAAAAAAGACCATTTACTTGTGGAAAACTGATACCAGGATTGTTAGAACAATGCACAATTTTAACAATTTGGATTCCTAAATTCTTTACAGCAAAATCTTTCAATCCACCAATAGTTTTGTGCAACATACAGTAATCATATTGTGTGAAAAGGCAAACATTAAATCTCATTTTAAACCCATGAAAACCTGCATACACTACCATAAACTCTTCATTTAGAATTCAATATTTGCATTTCAAAACATACAGTCAGGTTTCAGAGCTGAAATTATGTGGCACTTGTAAAAGACACAAGTATAACTTTTTTCCTTCAAACATCATACGTCACTATCTTCTGACCTTTAGCAGTAATGGGCACTTGTGTTGCCCAAGTTCCCATGGTTTTGCACAGTTTATTCCTCCGTAGAGCAGAAACAGCATCGGAAAGTGCAACCCGAGCGAGGACCTACCACAGAGGAACCCCACTGCTCTGTGGAACAACAGTGAGCTCAGTGTTGGTCTGGTCCCGGGCGGAGCTGGACTCTGGCAGACAGATGCTGCTCGGACCTTCTCATCTTTTTGATTCCAGTCCTGTGTTAGATTAGATTATTATTTATTTAAGAAAACCAGCAGAAAAAAAGTTTATGAATGTGAGAGTGAATGGTTGTCTGTTAGTGATTGTGTCAGCACTGGGACTAACTGGCTAAGGTCCAGGGTGTGCCCCTCTAAGGCCCAGAGTTTATGGGATAGGCTCCAGCCACCTGTGACCCATAACGCAAATAAGAGTAAGAAGAAGAATGAATACATACAATTTGGGCTGCATGATATGGGAAAAACATGTAATATTCAATACATATGTCGAATATTGTGATAACGATATATGTGATATTTTCAAATAGGGCCTACTTTTCTGACATAGTGAGTTAAATTCACTTAAAACTAAAATGCAAGTATTCAGAAGTCAAAAAGGCGTCAAAATCAAAAGTTAACATAATAATAATAATAATAATAATAATAATAATAACTGACGGCAGAACACACACTAAACCACAATAAAACAGGGCTAAATTGTGACCAAATTAAGGAAATTACCACTAAAACTGGACTTTTTTAGACATTTTCATTTAAGGCTCTGGTAGGAAAATTATTCTGACAGTGTAAATCATCAGATGGAAGACCATAGTATTATTGCAATATACAGTGAAGCCCAAAATTATTCATACCCCTGGCTAATTTTGACTTAATGTTACTTTCATTCAAACAGCAAGTTTGTTTTTTTTTTTGACCGGAAATGACACAGGCTTCTCCCAAAAGATAATAAGACGTCATTGTCATTGTGGAAAAAAAAAATATTTCTCAGCTTTTTTTTAAATATTTGAACAAAAAGTGGCATGCAGGTTGAATGAAAGTAATTTTAAGTCAGAATTTGCCAGGGGTATGAATAATTTCAAGCTTCACTGTCTTTAGATTCTTGCGATACAAATATTGCGTTTGCTGATTTTCCAGTAACGATATTTTTGTGATATATTGTGCCCTACATACAATATTTATTTGGTCATTAACAACTTTTTGAATGACAAAAATAAGGATGTGCTGCTTCCAAATAATGCATAAAAAACAAGATTGGTAAATGTTAACACAAAGAATCGACAGAATGTTGTATTTTTGGGATGCAGGCAAAGATAAACAGATGTATGCGTCCAAGCAGAAGCATTTGTATCAGCATTGTACTATACCGTATGTAGTCTAAATATAGTTCTGGCTGTTGTACTCCTTTGTGGCGATCCCAAGCCAGATACATACAGAGGTTCAGGAAGGGCATCTGACATAAAACCTGTGCCAAATCAGTACGCAAAGAAGGAAAAAGCTGAAAGGAAACAAGTACAGGCCTCACTGTTTACACAGAGATAATATGGAAGGACACAGGTCTGCACATCCTAGTCCATGCAGCAACCAATATTTTGATACACAGCAAAATGTGAATAAATCTTATCTTTGTAGTTTGGATTGACATTGGACTTCTGCTGTGGTTCTGTTTATCAGCTCACTTTATTTGGATGGTTCATAGACAGCAGCATGTCCCTGCAGGGCTCACAGAAAGTAGACGTGAAATTTCAATCTACAATGTTAATTCCAGATGCTTTCACAACTACACATGCATTCTGTTTTCCCTAAAAACCAAGACTGACACCTCTTGATAACATTCAGTATGTTATGTCTGATAAAACTATAGAGGTTTGGTAAATTTGTGAGTTTAAAAAAAATGTATCTCCTTTCCAGACATTGTTTTATATCGTAATCTGAACCTTAGGAATCCGCAGCATGAAACCTTGGCTCCTGTCCTCATCCCTGTGTTTTTGATCCTCTCTCTTCTCTCATGAGTGCATTTAAAACCACATTCAAAATGGAGACCAGCGCTAGGTTTCCCAGACAGATGTACTTTTCTCTTCTGCGTCTGGAGAGTGTTTTGGATCCGCAACCTCTTTCTTCTTTCTCTCTCTTTCTTTGGCTTGGGCTCATCTTCGTTTTCCACTCGTTTCTGCCTACGAAGGGCCAGATTTTGGTTGCTGTGGGGACCGACCTAACAACAGATGTAAACAGACACTCACAGAGGAGGAAAGACGGAGGGAAAAGTGTGGAGGATTGAACCGGAGTGTGGGGGAATAGAGGTCAAAGGACAAGAGAGAAAGGGCTCAGAGGGTACTACCAGAGAGAGGGGGCCTGGCACATGAAAGTTACCCGTGGGTGAAAGGGAGATTTGTGGACAGAGGCCAAGTGTGGTGGGCCGAACAAAGACCTCATTAAAGATGTACCATACAAGAAATGGACTGTTAAAGACTCACTGTACATTTACTGCACTGCTGCTCAGAGAAATCCAGATAAAAGCTGCAGGACTAATTCATTATGGCAGGTGCAGAGGAAAAAATGACTCTTGAAATCTTCAGGCGTATTGCAAAAAGTAAAGAAATGTGGTCCAGATCTTGTTCATAGACTCCTTTGACTATTGGCCAGGCCTCACTGCCAGCACTGAGGAACTGGAAAGTGTTGTGGAAATGAGACTTGCTATGGTAGTATCTGGTTAGCATGTGCAATTTTAAATGGTGTCATTGGTTGTGTAAGGGTGGTCTGCAAAACTGGGCCAAAAAGCAGCAAAAGAAGGTACTGAATGAGTCTATTGCAGGATGGAAAGTGTGGCTGACTCGATGTTGGACAAGTTAGTTACTGGGCTAATGTACTTGAAATGGACACATCAAGAGTGTAGAAGAGAAATCACAGCAAAATAATAATAATGGTTTTGGATGAAGGCAACTTCAAAACAATGTCAGTATTTTCACAGACAGTTCCTTACTAATTCTTAATTAGTACAGTCAGTTTACCTAAAGTTCTTCTGACACCTGTTAAAAATGCAAACAAATGGCAGATGTACAAAATTATTATCACAGCTTTCAGCATAAGTTTACTATTATCTATTTTACTGTATATAAAGTAGAATTTGTTAGCCTTTCAATACCTCAGTGTTTTAGTAAGAGTTAAAAAACAAAAAGGTCCCCTATTATGCTTTTTTCAGGCTTTTTGAAATAGTTTTGGACATCTTTGCATTAGTATTTCATGTTTTAAAACTTTAAATGATGTATATGTATGGAAACGTCTTCTTTTGGGGAGCTGTTACTTTGACTTTGCAGAGAACGCTTGGATTAGGTGTGTGTTGCCCCCTGCTGGCAACGATGGGGTATGGACAGAGCTAAATATGGCACATTTACACAGCTATTAGCAACATGATGCTAACAGGTGGATAAATAAACTGACTGGAGTCCAGGGATGGGCTTTAGAAACCAGCAGGAGCACTTCCTGGTTTCACACGTCTTTGTAGAGTCGTGAGACTCAGCATTTCCAGCTCTTTAGTAGGGACGGACCTAGCAGAGAGGATTACTCAAACAAACATGAAAGATAAAATATTACTACAGGTGTGTTTTTGAGGCGGGACCTTTAACTTAGATTGCTGAAAAAATATGTTAGACTCCCTGTCTAAGTTGTAGGTTCAACCCCCTTTTTGGTTAGAGAGAGGTGAATTGAAAATGACCACACTGGTAAGAGTGAATAAGTGTAAATATGTGTGTATGTGTGAATAAATGTGAATATGTGTGAATATGTGTGAACAAGTGTGGAAAAAGTGTGAAAATGTGTGAAAATGTGTGAATAAGTGTGAATATGTGTGAACAAGTGTAAATAAGTGTGGAAAAAGTGTGAATATGTGTGAATAAGTGTGAATATGTGAGAATGAGTGTGAATGTGTGAATATGTGTGAATATTTATGAATAAGTGTCAATAAGTGTGAATATTTATGAATAAGGGTGAATAAGGGTGAATATGTGTGAATTACTGTGAATGTGTGAATATGTGTGAATATTTATGAATAAGGGTGAATAAGTGTGAATATTTATGAATAAGTGTGAATAAGGGTGAATATGTGTGAATAAGTGTAAATATGTGTGAATGAGTGTGAATAAGTGTAAATATTTGTGAATAAGTGTAATTAAGTGTGAATGAGTGTGAATGTGTGAATAAGTGTGAATAAGTGTGCGTAACAACAGCTAAATGCCTGCCGCTCTGTATTTGGCAGCTGTCCAGTTTGTGTAACAGCTGATGCCCTGAGCAGCTGCAGTCATCTCCAGCCTTACCTTGTGCAGTAGATGCATTCTCCTAAGATTTGAGAGTTCACAAACAGAAATTCACCTTTATTTCAACACATTTCCTTTCATTCCTATGTGGATCAATTGTACTCGCTGTAACTTACCAGTATCATTCTGGTTTGAAAATAATTGACACAGGTCTCTCCAAAGAAATACCTATGCAGTAAAGTGTTGAAAATGTTATGGCTACATGATGGAGACTTGTCTGGAACCTTTTAACTTGTTATTTTTAGGTGCAAAAAGCTATAGGGATTTTACAAAATGATGTTCAAACTAAGGTGACAATGGCTCCAACCTCTTAAAACCTGTTTTTACTGTGAAGTGTCCATGTTACCATATCTTTGGGAACAACACACCTTTGTACTGATTGGATAAATGATTTGTATATGCAGTTTTAGCCCAGTAATATAAAATAATGATTCAATGGCTAAATAGTATTCGCAGTCATTGAAACTGGAAGTGATGACATCTCTGCAGAGTCAGTCTAGACAACACACCGGCCAACGCAGCCTCTACAAGTTCGGCTGAAGGATTTACACATTGCTGAGGACTCCAGATGCTTTTGCCCGTAGTTTGAAGTACTGTCTCCAAACAGATCCAGGCTCTGTCTTTGGAGGATCTGGTGGTTTGTACAGCGAGGACACAGACTGAGAAGACACATGTGAAGGAGGAGCGTAATGACAGGGAGATGAGTCAAACCCTCACAGTCTACGCAACAGCTGTGTGTGATTTGAGAAAAGGTGATGGACGAGCAAACAAGGCTGAGCAATGATGTATGAGTGTGCATTCTTAAGACAAAACATTTGGTCAATATGCCTTTAGTTACTCCAGAGAGGCTATTAGCATCAAAGCACCACAGAGACACTCCAGGAAGAAAAATACAAGAAAAATACTGCAAGGAATGAACTCTGACAGTTGCTGCTGAATGGTGTTTTGGCCCAGAGAGCTTCACTGTATTTTATTGAGCTCTACTGATGAATAGACTGTTGCAATGACCTTGACATTAAACCCTAGACTTCATGTCTTGGTTTTCTGGTTCTGGTCTTCATTAGATCCATATGGGCTGCGAGGAGGAGAAGAGATGTTTGGTGAGCAGGTTGGAAATGTCAGAAAGTCACAGGTGTGTCATGGAGGCAGCAGCGCTAAAGATGTTGTGGCTTTCTTTGGGATAGGATTAGGAATGAGTCCATCAGAGGGACAGCTTATGTGAGATGTTTTGGAGAAAAAGTCAAAGGGGGGGATGGTTTGGACATGAACAGAGGAGGGAGTGAATGGAATGGTAGAAGGATGTTGAGGAGGACTAGAGGAAGACCAAAGAAGAGGTTTATGGATGCAGTGAGAGAGGACATGGAGTTGGTTGGTGTGAAAAAACTGAAACCTGTCTATTGTCTCCAGAAATGAACATTAAGAACAATCTTCTGTGTTGCTTGAGTCGCCTTTACAGTATTTCTTGAGGATGGTGTTCTTGTTGTTTACCAAGTTAATCCAATTGTTCATAGTTCTATAAAAAGGGTATTTCCTCATCATTTTCTTAATATATTTTCTTTTAATAATGACTTTCACATGTATCCAACTCGGACTAATGTTCTCCTCAGGATTCCTTACTCTCGAATCTGTCAGTCCAAGTTGAGTGTCAGTCTTTGTACTGTAAGTATTTTGCTGATTGAGACAATGAAATACATGTGGAGATTATTGTATATGCATATCTTTTATTCTACTGGATCTTAAAGACATTTAGATTAGAAATGTTCCTTCTAGTAGCTGTTCAGTCCTTAACGTTTAAAACATGGAGTAATGCAATCTACTTTTGGGGTATGCACTTTTCTGGCTTCTGCAATACAGTTATGTTTCTGGCTTAAACATTAAAGAGGATAAGATTTATTCCAATGTCTTGTAGAAACATTTGCGGTTGACAGGAAAACTCTGACCAAACACTGACCTTACGGTAAAAAGTGCACAGAGTCTCTCCAAATCCACACAGACAGCAGCAGGTGCAGTGTACGACCGGTCAGTTCCAATGCACAGACATGTTGTAAGCTCTTACTGTAAGTCATCTGCTCACTTATACAGAAAGTTCAGAATTTAAACAATAATAAAATCCTCTTGTTCCTTTGGGGACTGCTTTCCAGTCTCTCTCTGTCTGTAGCTGATGTTAATCACAAATCAAAGATACATCTGCTTTGAGTTTGTCCAGTGTCTCCTTCTATTATATTTTCACAAATGTTTTAGTCGTTGGATTTAGTCACCGCCTTTGTCCCTGAATGAGGATGACTTCAATGTTCCTAATATAATGGACAACATGCAAATGGCATTAATTTCTTGGAAGAAGAGTACAAATAAACATTAGTGTTGCATGCATGAACCCAAAGATATTAAATCCACTTTCTTTTCTCTTTTTGGATGTTCCCTTCCCTTGAGAGGCTGCCACAGTGAATCATCTGCCCCCCATCCATCTTCACTGATCCAGTCTGGAAGTCATGTTGATGATTCATGTTCAGTTTGGCAAATAGATTTTCCTGATGCACCCCTTTCCGTTTATTTGTGCTTAGGACTGGCTCTGTAATTGAACTGAGTTGTGACCACGTTTGCATTCAAATAATTTTCATTTTTTTCTTTTCTTCTTTCCTTTCAGCTTTTTGCCACAGAAACCATCAGCCTTCTACTACACAGTCATTTGTATATGGATTTTGGATTAGTTTTACATTGGATGTCTTTTTTGATGCAACCCTCTCCATTTATCTGGGCTTAGTATCGGCACAAAAAGCACACTGGCTTGTGATTCTGTGCTTCTGGATTATTTTTAATGCACCTAAGCCATTGACAAAAGGGCTTAAGACAACCTAAGAAGGTTTTATGGGAGAAAGTATGTCTTATTCAAGAAGATGCAACTTAATATGAAAATCATACTAAATCAGGTTTGTGGATTGTTTTCAGGAGCAGCCCACTTCAGCAACTTTAAATATGAACAATTATTGGTACCTAACAGCCCTTCCAGTATTCAGTATAGTACAACTTTTTTCCATTGATTTTTACAATGGAACATGACAAAAACATGATACATAAGAAGATTTTTTTTCCATGGTGGCACAGGCTTATTCCAAGAGGACAATGCCAGGATTCATCGAGCTCAAATTGTGAAAGAGTGGTTCAGGAAGCATGAAATATCCTGTTCAGACATGGATTGGCCACCACAGAGTCCAGATCTTGACCCTACTGAGAATCTTTGGGATGTGCTGGAGAAGACTTTGTGCAGTGGTCACACTCTGCCATCATCAATACAAGATCTTGGTGGAAAATGAATGCAGCACTGGATTGAAATAAATCTTTTGACATTGCAGAAGCTTAGTGAAACAATGTCACAGAGAATGCCTGCTGTAGTCAAAGCTAAAGGTGGTCCAATGAAATATTAGTGTGCGATCTTTTTTTTTTTTTTTTTGTGGGGACTGTTTTTGGTCAGGCAGTGTATTATATATATATATATATATATATATATATATATATATATATATATATATATATATATATATATATATATATATTTTATAGTGCTATAATACTTTATAACAATTATCCACATGTGTCTCCAGATATGAAACATGTTTAAATCAAATATATTAGTTTTACTGATAACAATGATACAGCTGATTTATTCACAATAATATTTTACATAATGGCCAAGTTGTTTACAATTTTATTTCGTTCTAAACCCTTGCAACATCAATCATCCAACCAGAAAAGCAAACAGAGCTCAGTGCTCTGGTTGCCACAGAGGCCACATCTGTACCTGCAGCAGCTGTGGACCCAGCTGACAGCAGAGCTACAAAGCCAGCTGTGACTGGAAACCTACAGATCATTGTTTTGTAGCCACTGGACACTGAAGTAGCTTATCACTACTGAGTGTGACTGAGGAGTGAATGAATAATGGACTCATGTGAAGCCTGAAAGTAAATCTTTTATCATAAACATTGATACACTTGCTAACCTTCTTGATGTATTATGGTCCACTTTGCTCGTGACACCATTTTTTTTGCAATGCAGCCGTTCTCTTTACAAACACTAAACAGGTCTTAGATGCATGTTAATAGATTGTCCACTTTCCAACTGTTACATCTTTATAAAAAAAAAACACCCACTCCACCCAAAACAACCAGCTCAGTGCCTCTGCCCAGTCCCAACATGACGACCATTAATCTGCATGTTTTATTCTACCCCTGCCTCCCTCCCAGTACCCAGACCACCCACTCGCACTAATGTAAGTTTGGCTTGTGATAAGAATTATCTCCCTTTGCCAGTCTCTATATTTCATCAGTTCATTCACCGCCAACAGCAAAACATTTTCCCTTTTTAAAATTCATCCTTCAAATCCAACTGGTAAAAACAAAGCTGCAACACTGAAGCTCTGCCGTGCACAAACTGGAAATAATTAAAATGCGGCCAACAAACCTAAACATGGAATAAATTGTGTTTTTGTTCAGTGATGGAAGTCTTTTTTATTTTACACATCTGTGGGAAAAGCGGGCTGTACCTGGTCCAGAGCAAGGGGCTGGTTACACTTAAAAAACAAACCTCATGCTAAAGGGAGGAAACGTGTTTGACACAGAAAGCATCCAGTGGAAGTGCCAACGCAAACGTAATGTACCACAACAGCCCTCCCCGGACACACACACGGCCAAATACTGCGCTTGTTTTGGGTTTGGAAAAAATGCCAGAGCAATGAGACCTAGTTCTGCTCCATGCTGCTGAAACTCATTCATTATATGGACATGATTATGCATTATTACGTTAGTCTGGCTTCCCAAAGACATGCATGTTTTAGGTGAACTGATGAATCTAAATAGCCCCTAGTGAATGAATGTGAGAGTGAATGGTTTGTCTGTCAGTGTGTCAACCCTGCGACTAACTGGTCCATGGTGTGCCCCGCCTAAGGCTCATAGTTGCTGGGATAGACTCCAGCTGCTTGTGACAAAGATGATGAATGAATGCTAGTAGTAGATTGTACTGTACAGTGTAATGGTGTCATAATATCTATGCATTTTGCTTTTTGGGACCAGTCTGGGACCTCTTTTCTGTGTCTACAACTGCCCAAAGAGGACAAAATAGGTATCACAGAGGTTAAAACAAACTCAGAAGGGCTGAATAAGCCACGTTCTCAGTTAGTGACAACCGTTATTGCAATTTTGACAAGTGGTACAGACCAATAAAATGATCTATTAAAATTGACTTTTTTAAGCTTTTACCCATGTTTTAATGTTGTTTCCTACTCAAAAACAAACCTGGAGTAGTATTTTGTTTCATTCACGCTTGTTTGAGTAACTCAGCCCATCCTCTTCTAATGATTTAGTAACGTTCAGCTTCACAGCTCTACTAAGACAGAAAGTGTTCCTGCACGTTTCTATCATACACCGTCCTCGGACTCATTCTGATCATTTCAGTGCTTAAACTGCTGTCATTACAAAGCTCATTTATATATCTGTTAGTGTCATGTTGTTAATCACAGTGCTAAATACCCTTTTTATGCTCTGTACCGTGCCCTCTGTTGCTATCAGGAGGCAACAGATGCCTAATCTATGCATTCTCTGCAAACTGAAAGTTACAGCTCTCCGAAAATATATAAAATATACATTATTGTAAGTTACAAAACATATTTCAAAAGGCCTGAAAAAAGCATAAAATGGGCATTTAAGTGCTTATTTTTTCCACAAATGATCCCCTAGGCTTTCTTCAAATAAAACATAAAAATATCATGGTTAGCCAATATTACCAGCTGGTCCAAAGGCAGTTCCCAAAAAGGATAAACCCATTGCTCATCAGATGTTTGCTGTCTGTTCAATGCTAACTCCTGAAAAGATGAAGAAATAGAAGCTTTTGCGTTGGTGAGAATTTAAGAAGAGAAAATCCTGCTGTTTGCTGCCTGCTCGGCTCTGTCCTGCCCCGAGCGGTGTGATTGCGGTGTGATCCCAGTCAGCTGATGCTTATGTACACAGGCCTAATTGACTGTGGTTTGTCTTCTTTGGTTAAATCCAGTGTTTGATCTCCGCTAAGCCTCTGACCACTGCCACGGCTCACTGCCAAACGGAGAGATCATCGGACAGCACAAGACCGTCTCAAGAACGCGGGCCATACAAGGTCATCTTCATTCACTTCACTGTGCGGTTACAACTCAGTATTTATATCACGCTGTTTACGAGTGCTCCGTCCCTAAGGACTCGGCTCTGGGGAGAAAAGTGTCTCAGGACGCCTTCTAAAATAAGAACAAAACACTGGTTAAAGGCTCTGACTGATAAACATGTACAGTATATAAAATCACTGCTCATCACACAAATGTTTGTTTTGTTTTCACACAGGCACTGGATTTGTCCTGAGGAGAGCAAGAATTAGTGAGTGTTGTTACGGAGAACATGCATGTATCCTAAAATGCCATCTGCCTATTCGTATACAGTGATTTTCATATTAATTTGGCATAGGTTTTACACCGGATACCCTTCCTGACATAACCCTGTCCATTTTTCAGGCTTGGGACCGGCACAAAGAGTACGCTAACTACTTGTGGCTGGATTATAGACTTTAGAATAAATGACATTATTTTGGGAAGTAGAAGACCTGCACCTTCAGGGAAATGGTAAGCGAGTTGAAGATATATAACAACAAACAATAGTAGATATTACAATGATTTAAAACTGTGGAGTCCAAACAAAATCTGCCCACAGAGCAGTTTTTATTGGCCCACAGGTTTTATTCTCACTTGGCCCAAATTGCCATTTTTACCCCAATGCTGAAAGATCAGGTAAAAAGATAATTTTTTTCTGTGAGGTGTACCTGGCATTTAGGACAAAAAAATAGAAATTACTGGTTGGTAGAGCCACAAAAAGCTCAAAGACTGGATAAGTGTGGGACTGGGGAAGGGCATCTGTCGTAAAACCTAAGTAGATGTATGAATGACTCACTGTGAAGATTGCTAAAGAGAAGGGAGCAGCTGAGTGAGACTTGCTGGAGAGATGAAATCTGTCACCTCTAGAGAGTGGCCCTCATCTACATACTGTTTATTTTTCAGTATGTGGCCATAGATTCAGTTTAGTTTTATTTACATAGTCCAATATCACAACTGCAGTCGGCTCAAAGGGCTTTACAAACAATTTGTCACACATCCCCTGACTTTAGATCCTCCTTCTTGAAAAGGAAAAACTCCTAAAAAAAAAAAAACCCAGCTAATGAAAAAAAGTTTGGACACGCCTGCTTTAACACAAAATAAAAATATTTCTGGCTACATACGGCACTGAAAAGCTATAAAACAATCATAACCACCCAATACTGAGCAGGGTTTATGCAATTTCTTATTTGGCCCATTACTGGTACATCTGTTATCTACCAGCATACCTTTGTTCCCACTGGACAGCTACACCCAAAACTCAAAATCATACTGTGCTGAATGAACTTAGCTCAAATCTTTTCTTTAAACTTCAATCTGTATCCAGCACGCAACTTTTGCCTGCAGCTTCTATGATATCACGCAATCATCCTGCACACATCCAAACAGTTTTTTTCTGGTATCTACTGGATTTTCCTTGTACAACTCGTCCACTGCAAGTTCTCTATGTTCCTTTTTTTTATTTGCCTGATTTATAACCATGTTTATGTTTATGAAAAATATGATCACACAGTCTAGACAGCACATATGAAAAACACACCACCAGCCACCAGAGTGTATAACAGCGCATAGACAGGAAATCTATCATTGTCATCATCGTTGCAAAGTCCTGCACCAGCTTAACATTAAGTCGAGCATTCACAGACAATTTGCAACCCGTGACAAAGCACTTTCCCAAAAAATGCCATTAAAACACCCCAGTGCAGAGGAAAACACATGGTACGCATAATTAAATGTATAATTTGGCTTTTTGGCACCTCTACAATGGGCCACACAGGAACAACAAGTCCAGATTGGAAGAATGTGTCAACGTTCAGCCAGAATCGCTGACTAACACAGCGAGTGAAACCAAATATGATTTCCTGTTTAAGATGTAACAAAGTCTCGCCCATAATTACATGGATCATTACTCTAAGGTAGGCTGAGGAGTAAACAAAGAAATCCAATATGGCCGCACAAATTTGCTAAGCACAGTGTTTCTTAAACTGTGGTACAGGTACGACTGGTGGTACACAGACCTCCTCCAGTGGTGGAGCAGTTCAAGTCCTGGTCAAGTCCTAAAGAGGAGACTATGTCCTGTTTAGTTCTGGTTCAGCCCTAGGTTAGACCTGTTTAAGTCCTGGTTTAGATCTGGTTTAGCCCTGGTTTAAATCCTGGTTTAATCCTGGTTTGGACTTGGTTTAGGTCTGGTTTAGTCCTGGTTTAACCCTGGTTTGGACTTGGTTTAGGTCTGGTTTAGTCCTGATTTAACCCTGGTTTGGACTTGGTTTATCCTGGTTTAGTCCTGGTTTAATCCTGGTTTAGTTCTGGTTTAGACCTGATTTTGAACTGGTTTGGTCCTGGTTTTGACGTAGTTTAGACCTGGTTTAGATCTGGTTCAGCCCTGTTTTTGACCTGGTTTAGTTCTGGTTTACATCTGATTTTGACCTGGGTTTGGTTTGGTTGAGTTCTGGTTTTGGCCTGGTTTACTGCTGATTTAGACCTGGTTCAGCTCTGTTTTTTGCCTGGTTTAACCCTGGTTCGGACTTGGTTTAGATCTGGTTTAGTCCTGGTTTAATCCTAGTTTAGTTCTAGTTTAGACCTGGTTTAGACCTAGTTTAGACCTGGTTTAGATCTGGTTCAGCCCTGTTTTTGACCTGATTTAGTTCTGGTTTACATCTGATTTTGACCTGGGTTTGGTTTGGTTGAGTTCTGGTTTTGGCCTGGTTTACTGCTGATTTAGACCTGGTTCAGCTCTGTTTTTTGCCTGGTTTAACCCTGGTTCGGACTTGGTTTAGATCTGGTTTAGTCCTGGTTTAATCCTAGTTTAGTTCTAGTTTAGACCTGGTTTAGACCTAGTTTAGACCTGGTTTAGATCTGGTTCAGCCCTGTTTTTGACCTGGTTTAGTTCTGGTTTACATCTGATTTTGACCTGGGTTTGGTCTGGTTGAGTTCTGGTTTTGACCTGGTTTACTCCTGATTTAGATCTGGTTCAGCCCTGTTTTTGACCTGGTTTAGTTCTGGTTTACACCTGATTTTGACCTGGTTTATACCCGGTTTGGTCCTGGTTAAGGCACAGTTAGTCTTTAAACAGTTTTCTGGGTTGAACCCTGTTTAATTCCTTAAGTTAGACCAAAGTTAGTCCTCATTCAGGCTCACGTTAGTCCATGAAAATAATTCTTGGAGAGCCAAATATTTTCTGAGGTGGTGTGAAAAGTTCGAGGACCACTGGCTCAGCGGTTCAGGTGGCACAAATCAGGTAACGCTCATTCATTTGTTTTCAGAGAAATCCTCTTGGTAAAATGTCCACCACTGCTTTTCATTAGGAACAGACCTCCCTCCCAAAATAAACACAGCCTGCGGTCACTACAAGCAGCTCCGGCCACAGAGGGAAGAAATCTCTACTTCCTGTTCTTGGGATGGGCCTTTCCTTCGAGCAATATGGCAGCAGCTGGAGCAGTGAAAATGTGTCAGAATAAGATTTAACAGTGTGAAGTAATGTTATTTTCCTGTTTGGTTGATTGCTGACTTGCACTTTGCTTCAGGATGGACAATGTAACCACAAAACCTCATTCAAATAACTTCCCCAAACTTTTCTCTCTTTCTCTTTCCTCATCTCCTTGTCATGAGAAATTTCAGGCTATGAGCCAACTCTGATACATAATCTACTTTCACTTTGTACAATTGTTCAGGCTGCAGAAATACAGCACAGTATTTTGATGCATCTTTCTCTTCTCCTTTGCCATTTCAGGGGTTGCCACAGGGAATCATCTGCATCCAACCAACACTATCCTCAACTAACTTCATGACCTTTTTCACTAAATCCTCAAATCTCCTTTCTGGTCTTCCTTTAGGCCTCTAGGTAAGATTGCATTAGATTTCAATCTTCAAAATAATGAGTTGAAAAACTCAACTATTTAGCAAAGGTCAAGAGGCCTGAAAACAAAACAGTGTCAAGCGGTGGCAAAATGGTTAGCACTGTCGCCTCACAGCCAGAAGGTCCTGGGTTTGATTCTTGGTCCAAGAGAGGCTTTATTGTATTTGCATGCTCTCCAAATGCTTAGTTTTTTTGTGTTTTTTTGTTTTTTCCAGGTGCTCTGGTTTTAACCCAAAACATGTGCAATAGGCTGATCCTCCAGCTAGGTCCCAGGATCCTGGCTCAGGTCTGGAGAAGAGTCCCCGAGCGCTGCTCAGTGGTCGCCCACTGCTCCTGAGCTTTAGAGGTGAGTTACTCTCAAAAGAAACTGGAAGTCGACCAATATGTGTTTTTTCAGTGGCCGATGCCGATACTGATCTTTAAAATTCAGAGCAGCCAATGGCCGATAAACACTGCCAATTTTGGGGGGGGTATGTAGGGCAGATTTTCTTCATTTTATGAAAGAAATGAACATAATAGAGCTATTTGTTTCAGTAATGCTTATTAAACAGTAACAAATATGTTAGAATTGGACAGTGAGAACAGTTAAAGTTTTTTTTTGTTGAGAAAATCATTAAGGCAGTCTCACTCAAACTTGCTGTGAACGTAGAGCTTGGGGAGAGCTACAAAATGCATTTGGATTTTTGTGTTAGAAGGTTCTATGTCAGAGAAATTAGAGAAATCTTTTTATTAGCGTTTTGAGCTTTTTAGGCTGAGATAAAGCAATTTTAGATGTTTCCTGGGAGCTGCAGTGTAAGCCCAAACTGCTACAAGATGGCTGGGGAAGCTGGGGTCCTTCAGTCACATGGTTGCCCAGACTTGTGCCTGACCGAAAATTGGCATTAAAGTGCAGTAATCAGCTGATAACCAATTGACTTAAAAATGCAAAAATCAGACCAATATATGGGCCGACTGATATATTGTTACAGAAGACATGAATCTGTAACAAATAAAAAAAATATATCTGCTAACAAAAAAAGAGCACAAACTGTTCTGAGGGTGTAATGAGGACAAAATGAGAGGCTAAATCAGTTGTGTGATAGAAATATTGATGCATAAAAACATCAAAACTTCGAAAGAGTGGTGCTGATTTAAAGCAGAAACCTCAGGCCACTCGAGTTAACAGTGATTTTGTTGGCCCCTACAGCTGAGCAGACTGTCATAAATACATCTAATATAAAACACAAGTCTGAGTCACACACAGAGCCATGTGATCTGAGAGACTGCAGTTATCTCTGGTAATGTTTATGCTTAAATACATTCATGTGTCATAAATCCCAGACTGCATGCATTTATATGGCCCTGTTTACTCTTTAACACCCAATTCAGGGAGACTGCGACCATATGACCACTGGTTTAAATTAATCTCAATGTCTAGAATTGTAAACATGAATAACTATGAGTAACTGTGAGTGTGCAACTATATATAGTGTGGACTACTATTTAGTGTCCAGCTGCAGAAAGGCATCTGCATAATGGAGGTTGTAGAGAACACTGCATTATCACTTTGTTGTCTATTTATTGTAATATGGTTTAGCTCCATTTACATTTTCTGAGGCACCTTAGATTCTGTAAACTGGTGCTTTTAAGATTTTTATACTACTTTACTACTGCCCTATTTGTGGAATTAATGTTTATTTATGTCTTTGCTTATGTGTATGTTCATGTCTCTGCTCATCTGACACAAAAATATTCCTTTGGGATTAATAAAGTTATACTTGGTCTTATCTTAAATTTGTTTCTCAGGATGGAGAACCAAAAACACAGAATAAACCAACTCTGGACCCAGTTGGTTAGACAAACTACCAATCAGAGAAACAAAAGATACTGTATTACAAAGCTCCTTCTTACATTAGTAGTACT
This sequence comes from Bostrychus sinensis, assembly GCA_020698575.1. Classification (NCBI taxonomy): domain Eukaryota; kingdom Metazoa; phylum Chordata; class Actinopteri; order Gobiiformes; family Eleotridae; genus Bostrychus; species Bostrychus sinensis. The sequence goes on from CM036247.1 coordinate 10,814,298, forward strand.
CAGAAAATGGCTGTGAAAAGCAGGGATTCGCTTCTGATTTGATACAACTAAGCTACTGCCATCTTGATTGTTATTCATGGTCACAGAAAATTTTAAGCTCCTTTTGACATTTTCACATTTTGCCAGTTTCAACTAAAACACTGTAAAGCAAACATAACACCAACGCTTATCTCTGATTTCTTTAAATTATGCTTTTTTGTAACCAAACTTGGTCACAAGTAGAACAGCACTCCATGTTTTACAGCTTTTAAAAACATTATCTGACTAAAAGAAAACATTTGCTTTTCCGCTCTTTTGAACAGAAACAGAGAAAAAAAGCTGTTTTCTTCCTTAAACTTTTTGTATGATGCCATTTTACTACAAAATGAAAAAAATTGCTGTGAGGAATCAGTGGAAACAGAGCTGTGTGTTTTTTCGATAAATGAATGAGAGCAGACTGGATGCAGAGGGTTTGGTGATTGGTCAGTGCTTCCTGGAGTGGGCGGGTACAGGATGTAAGCAGGAACAAGCAGTTTGGAGCTCACAGAAAGGCAATGCCAGAGAATACTGGATTACTTAAACAGGCGTGAATGAAACAACTCACAACTCCAGGTAAGTTTTTGACAAAGGAACAGCATTATAACATTATAGAAAGCTCAAAAAGTTATCATAATATAACTCTTTTAATAATTTGTTAACCCCCCCATTTATCCGAGCTTAGGACTGGCACTACTGGCTTGTGACCACCTGGATTTTGTTGGACAATACACTCATTCCCGGTGCATGCCATACCAACATGTGGTCACTGGCACCTCTCCAGTTTTAAAAATAAAATAAATTTTCACTACATAATTTCTTCCAAGTTATTTCCCATAAAACTCAGTGAAGAGGAACATCAAAGACACGCAGAAAATCATAATTACAGAAATTATGCGCCGAGCCCCATCTAAAGCATAACTGTATCTAAGCGTTCACATGATTTGCAGCGCTATACCACGCTCCTCTTTTCATCTGCGGGATCATTAAAGAAAACTGAATTAAAAGACGGGGCTAATTAAAGGCCTGGAAAATGTTAATTATACAGAAGAAATGAATTTGGTGAATGTCACTGATGGGATTATGTCAGATTCATCGTGAGAAGCCTGTTCCTGCTGCAGCTCTCAGGGGTTTGGGTTTTGGCCGTGGACTGCTCAGAGTTTAGGAAGTGGATCCAAATGTGGGAAATGCTCGGGCGGGACCGAGATCATGTTCTGTTGACGGACGAGCTGAGACTGGCACACACCAGTACTCTGATTAAAACATGCACATGGACAGGCGTCTTATATCAGAACTTTGTAGTATGAAGGCATGAAAATATCCGGGTCATTCATCTTTTAACATTTATTTTTGCAGAATAAGTATCACTCCCCATCACTCGTCAATAAAGAGTGCTTTTATGAATTGCTCCAACTGAACGTTACTGTGTCTTTACAGTCTTGAGCTTGGCATTGTTACATAGACTTCAACATCATTTAGTCCTTTATACCAGTGTTTCACAACCAGGGGTACGGGCACCTGAAAAGAAGATATTTGCCATCTTTTCACATTACACCATTAAAACTTGTGAAAGACAAATTTTAGAGTCACATTGACAAGTGATTGATTAAAAAGTACTGATTTAAATGAGGTGAAACTGCCAGAAATATTAAATGAATAGTCCTATTATAAAGCTCCTAACTCTGTTATGAGTTATTCAAATGGTTATTTTTCATTATTTTTTCTTGTCAGTTAAATAATAGTTTTAGTTCTTTAGACAGAAAATATAGAAAATGTAATTTACTTTAAGTTTCTTACTTAAGTTTATATATTTTTTATTATTATTTTGTTATATTTACATTTTTTTAATATGTATTGTTTTTTAAAGGGATGTTATTTGTATGTATTAATTTTCTCTGCAAAAAAATGCAGGAAAATTAGCTTTTTCAATAAAATTAGTATAAAATATATTTTTAATATATTTAATAAACACAGATGACCACTCTATGACCACTTGAAAAATTAACACGTAAAGTAATTAGGGATACTTACGGTGTGACAAAAAGCCCAGGAGGTACGCGACACAAAAAAGGTTGGGAACCGCTGCTTTATGCCACCATAAAACCACAGTCAAACTAAAAGCTACATATACGATACAAATTATAAACTGGCAATAAAAAGATATAAAATAAATGCATAGACACAATATACAGGGAATATAAACATACCTTGCTGGCTGACTGATGCGCAAGAGGGAAAATGACGAATTTATTAATGTGTAACGAATCATTTCTTAAACTGCCATGCTTTTACTGTTCTCATTTAGCGTGCGTCTCATTTATGTGCAGAGGCGGTACCAAATTACTAAACAACAGTTCCTACCTGTGGATTTTCGAAACAAATGCACCAGCGTAACACATCACACCAGAAAACCAAAATTAAACCTACATAAATTACAAAATTAAACATACTTAAAGCAGTAGCTTTTTGCATTTCTTCGCTGGTTTTGCCTCGTTTTCCTAATTATTCTATGGAGCTCTCCTTATATTTTGGAATAATGCACTATCATAAATACTCACAAGTCGGATTGACCCCTATATGATCCCTCACTCGGCTTTACTGTTGTTTACTTTAGTTTTATTTTCCCCTTTGCAAAAGTATCAGTACATACAAGTGTCCTACAACTACTGACCCTATAACAAAGTTGTAGCAAATAGCACCGTCAGCACCTTCTGCAAAAATACACCAGAAAAAGAGACACGCAGAAAAACACGAGGCTACACGGCATTTACCAAAACTAACACAGACTGGACTCAAGGCAAATGTGTTGAGCAACAAAGACAACACTTTAAATTGCATTAGCCAGGTTAAAAACCAAAAAAGGTATGTCCTTTTTAACCAGGCACCATGCATCTAGGAAATTTGGAGCTACATTGAAAGCAAAGGCAGAAAGTTAAGGGATTTCTTCTTAACTAAGAAACTAACCACCACACTAAAAGAAAGCTTACTGTATAAACCCATCTGAGCAGTCCTAATCAAGAAATGGTGGATGCTTGATATGTTTACCTGGTTACTCTGTTAGCATTTGCAGGTGCTGCTTGAAGAAAATTTAAAAAGCTTATGTAATGTCCTTATGAAATTTTATTGTAGTAGGAACTTCTTATTAATGGACACCTGCTTTTAACATTAAACTAAATGCTTATTAAACCTCACAATTACTCCTAAAAGTACATTAACAGTAGTTTCAGACACGCCTGGATAATGAATCAAATAAAAATGTTGCAGTTGTGACTCTGATAGATTTTGTTGGAGGAGGTTAGCGTCGACAAGAGCCGCTCTTGTAAAGCATTTCCTCTCATTCCTCATGAAGCAGGACACACAGGGGCTCAGCTGCAAAAACCATCTCAGACCAAGTCAAACTCAGGGGACATCTGCTGCGGCACTCAGGAACTGAAAGGAAAGTCTAGATGTGGTTTGATCTGAGAGAAAGAGGAAACCAGGTGCTTTGATTTGAAGGAAAGGGACTATGTACTGTGCAATATGGTACATGCACAGTTAGATAGGCATTGGTATTGTCACATTAGGCAAGAGTGAATACAAATGGTACACACAAAGTACTTCTTTTGTAGACTTGGACATGGTACACTTATTAGTTTTAAGCTGATCTTATTGAAGTAAATGCATTAAATTATTTATCTATCTTACTGGATATTTTTGCTTTTTTGCTTTTTCCAAGAGTTAGTTGCAACCAAGCTTTTTCCCTTATGAATTAATAAAGAAAATCAGGAAAAAGACCTGAGGCGCCACAGTGGCAAAGTGGTGCACTCTCGCCTCACAGCAAGAAGGTCCCAGGGTTAAATCCCATGTTTGAAACTAGTTTTGGATCCTAATAAAATCCCAGAGGCTAAACAGAGCCTGTGTACCACTAGCAGGACTTGTACCCCAGCTTGAGAACCACATGTGTAGAAGATAAGCCACTTTCAGCTTGGTATTGTTAGGCCTTCTCTGCATTTTCAGTGCACTGTGTTTTCAAAGTTGATCAAACTCATTGGTGGGGACCTACAAAGACAATATAGACAGGTGATAAAACAATGGACTTCTGGATATCGCCTTTTGAAGTTGGCAAAATACTGAGTACCGTACTGAATAAATCCCATTAACCGCCTGCCTTTTGTCCCGATCTGAACCACACAGCACAGCTCACGTCGCAGGCTGAGTGCACACACGTGGGCTATTTTTACAGCCTTCATTTGTCAACACTTTCACAAGCTTTTAAATTAAATCATTTGCTCTCGGTTCCATAAATCAGCCTCTATCAGAGAGTCCGCTCCCGGGGGAACCACGCGCTGCTGCAGGCTTTGGGACAAGGAGACAGAGAGAGAGAGGGAACGAGCCAAAGTAATACTGAGCTGAGACTAATGAACTCTGAGGTCCACCACAGTGTCCGGTCCACATAAAAAATAAAGTGGTTGAAGTGGCTGAAATCTCCCTTAACGCAAGTAAATTAGCCTATAATGCTTTGAAATATAAAAGTTGTAGTAGTAATCTGAATTGTTATATGGCAAAATGAAAAAAAGACCAAGCAAGTGCAATACTGTGTAATGTTAATATGGCTTTCTTTCATTTTAGTGTTTCTCTACTGAAGTTGTCTCATCAAATCATCTGCCTCCTAAGCGCCCAGTGGTTTGCATATTGATTTGGCATAGTTTTTACACCAGATGCCCTTCCTATACTATGTAAAATCAACTTGTTTGAGCTTTCTGCCATGTTATTACATCATTCCCTCATCAAAAACATACCTGGACTTGTGTTTGTTTGTTTTTTTCATTCACATCTGTTTGAGTATTCACATATTCTCTGGCATTGCCCTTCTGTGACCTCCAAACAGCTCGTGTCTCCTTGCTCTCATTCATTTATCCAAAAAAACAGCTCTGTTTCCACTGATTCCTCACAGCTATTTTTCATTTTGTAGTAAAATGGCATCAAACAAAAAGTTTAAGTAAGTAAACAGCTATTTTTCTCAGTTTCTGTTCAAAAGACCACAACAGAACTGCACTCTGCTGCCCTTTGCTGGTCTCTTTACCTATTTCTGTATAACACCAGTAATGTAGTTATTGAAAACGTTCTCTTTCTTTCATTCTTTTTCAGATAATGTTTTTAAAGGTTTATAAAATGTGCAGTGCTGTTCTAGAAATGACAAAGATTTATTTTAAAAGGTTAAAAACATAATATATCTTCTTTTAGAACAATTTATCAAGTAGTGGAAAAAAATGTATCCAGTATTTGGTACAAGTTGGGCTGTATAACCTTCCTACAGCAGCGGTGGAATAAGTACCCCATTTCTTTCCTTAAGTAAAAGTAAAGATAAAGGAGCAAAAAAATACTGACGCAAAAGTATCCCCTTAAAATTTCTACATAAGTGAAAGTATAAACATAGTTACTTTTAAATGTACATGCAAGTAAAAAAGTAAAAGTATTTCGCACAGACTCAACAACTCATGAATGACTGTAATCCATTCACCTGTGCAATATTTATTTATTATTATGTGCCATAATTATTTTATTTGAAGCAGCTATTCACAATGCACACTCTTTACCTGTGGTATTTTGAATATCCATACTCTGTCAGACTATATACTGTTCATATTTATTATAGTGTATTTAATTGCTCATATTCTAATTTAGTTTATTTAGCTCTACTTGTAGTTTAGTTTTTTAGTTAATTATCTTTGGCCACACTGGTCTCTGATACACTTGGTGCTCTTGTGTGATACCACTGTGTGCTAATGCTAACTGTACTTCTGCTGTTGTAACAATGCAATTTCCACACTGAGGGACTACCGTATTTTTCGCACTATAAGGCGCACCTAAAAGCCTTTAATTTTCTCAAAAACTGACAGTGCGCCTTATAATCCGATGCGCCTCATAAATGGATCGATGTTGGTTAATTATGTCTACCGTATTCAGGGGGCGTCGCCGAAGTGACAGCGGTAAAAACAATAAAGGGGAATTCCAGTCCCAGCTGTTCATGTGTGCCATAGGCGTGTTCATGGATCCTGCTGCAAAAGAAGGACTAGATGGAGCCTTTGCGCCATCTCAGTAGAAGAGTTGCGACATTGAGGGGACAGAAAACTGAGCGCTCGAACGCTGTCCATGTAGCTTTGAACTGTGACAAATGGAGTTGGAAATACATTGTTTTCAACGAGGGAGTTGTAAGAACGCTGTTTTGTATTCTATTAATAAAGTTTGACTGACTGACTTATCTGACTGTTTTATTGACATTCCCTTTAGCGCAGCGCCAGCTAGTGGATGCGCCTTATAATGCAGTGTGCCCTATATATGAAAACAGTTTTAAAATAGGCCAGTAATTGAAGGTGCGCCTTATAATCCGATGCGCCTTATAGTGCGGAAAATACGGTAATAAAGGTTTTCTTATTCTTATTCTTATTGTACTTAAGTAAAGTAACTATCTACATTTGCATTTAACTATCTACATTTATCTACATTTTAAAATACTACTAAAAATGACTCCAAATGGATTTCATGGAAGCACCACAGTCTGACCAATTTCATTTCGCCGTAATACATGGTTCTGCAGAATTGCTCCTCTCTGGTTCTCTAAACTGGGAGTGTACAGACAATATCCAACATACGATATCTCAAACCTTTTGCAAAATACTGAACTGTGTCTTGAAGTGATGGAGCAGGGCAAGCTGAGGCTATAGGAAAGGTTACAGTTACTTTGTGGTTTTTGAATGACTCAGAGACAACGGGACAGTACAGAGTCTGAGCAGAGAGCAGCGTGTGGTTCTCATTTATCAGTGTTTCACAAGAAAGTGTGACCTTACAGTAATCCAGCGGTCACAGCCACAAAGGGCAAAGGTCAAACCTCACATCTGCTCAGAGTTACAGCTCACATACCTAACATGTGAATAACACTGGATCAAAAGACTCCAACACAATACTGTACAAAAACATGGGAAGTTCACAAAAGCAGGTCCCAGGTTTGATTCTCAGGTGGACGGAGCCTTTCTGTGTAAAGTTTGTTCTCCCCGCGTCTGGGTAGGTTTTCTCAGCATACTCCGGTTTCCACCATCAACCTAAAACATTCACAACAGGCAAATCCTCCAGCTAGGTGCTCCTGACCTGGCTCCAGATCTGGAGAAGGATTCCCCAGGCGCACTTCTCCTGACAGGTTGTCCCAGCGGTCTTGAATGATGGGTCAAATGCTGAGGACAAATTTCTGTACAGGGGCAATAAATATTAAGTTAAGTTTTACAATGTTTAGGTCCAAAGTTAACCCACCATTTGGGAATCACTGCCCTAAATTGACTTTTTCGAGCTTTTAATCATTTTAGAATGTTTCCACCTTAAAAACATACCCAGAGTAGTATTTTGTAATTTGTTTCATTCACACATTTTTGAGTAATCCTTTATGCTGAGGCCGTCCTCTTCTCATGATCTGAAAACTCTCACTGCTCTACATAGAAATGTGAAACCAAGAAGTGCTCCTGCGCATTTCTAAAGCCCATACATCATCACCGGACACATTCTGATCATTTTCGTCACTACAAAGCAGTCAGCTCATTTATCTATCTGTTAGTGTCATGTTGCCATTTTATGCTCTGTCCATTCCCCATCGTTGCCAGTAGGGGGGGACAGACTCCTAATCCAAGCGTTCTCTGCAAAGTCAAAGTAACAACTCCCTCAAAAAATATACATTTCTATACATAATATATTATTTTAAGTTATGAAAGCTGAAATAATAATGTAAAGGTTTCCAAAACTATTTCAAAAAGCCTATAATAAAACAGGAAGTCCCCAAATAAATGCCCTAAAGTGTGCATATATAATCTTACGCTGGGCTAAATGAGAGAAAGTCTTGCAAGGCTTTTAAATGCTTTCCTTAGCTCCAGCCAGAGTCCACCTTCACTCACACTAAACTGTTTTGACAAGTTCACAATTTTTCTAGCAATTCCAGCCCATTAAACATAATCATAATAGCTCTTCACTTTGCATCCAAGTCCTTTGCCTTTTGTGCCTGTCTATTATGACTGATGCAGAACTTGGCACTGTGCTTTATCTGCTCTGCCCTGCCCTGCCCTCCGCTCTGCACTTTCCCAACAACGCCTCAATGCTTACGTCCGTCTTTCCTGTATCCGTGCCAGGAAAAGCCAGATAAGTGATGAATTAAAAGAGGAAGCGCAGGAAGCTGGAGGAGATTATGCAGAAAAGCCTATTCTCCTCAGTGACAGACTGCTCCGACGTGACAGTAATAAAACAATGGCAAAGATAAGGGGGGATTCTGTTTTGAACTGTTTTAACTGTCAAACACTATTCACTTGGGTCTCCATTTTGTTTGGGAATTTCCACAAGAGTTTTACAAGAAGCACTCGACATGCAAAGGGTCTCACGTGACCGCTAAATTCCCATGATCTCCCAATAGTTGCACAAGCTGGACCTAAGACGGTAAATAGAAGTTGACTTAGTTAGCTGTGGCTAGTTTTGAGCTAGATTGAAATCCAGATTAGTCCCATGAATCCTCATTACCATTGACTCAATAAATCATTTTCATCATTTTAGTCTCCTTGCTTGTATTTGAACTCTTCATTAGTGGCCCAGCAGTAACTTTTTGCTTCACTTTAGTAGACTTTGAGACACCTGCCTGCTTCTTCTATTGCTGATTATTTCGAAGATACGATATAGCCAGGTTTTAAAAGCAAATTGTAGCTTTCTGTGGCTAGTGTCTGTGATTAAGAAAACTATTTGAAGTGCTTTACTGTTTTTACATGAACGTATGCACCTTTGTCCACTAGCAACAGCTGCAAACTAACTATCTCTGGTCAATCGATAACCTTTTGCTTTAATTTACTACATTTTGAGAAACTTGTCAGCCTGTGGCAAGGTTATGATAACGTTAAGGATATACTTCATAAGCATGTTTTAGAAGCATTACTAACTTGCTCCGAATTCCAGGTAAGGTAAGGTAGAGTAAGGTATGAAATTTGTCCCATCCTTGCCTCTGTAGCAACCTGTCAGGAGCAGTGAGCGAGCGCAGTTGGGGGACCCTTCTCCAGAGCGTAAGCCAGGATCCTGGTCAGGACTCGGGAGGACCTGGCTGGAGGATTAGCTTGTTGTTCATGTTTTAGGTTGATGGGTGAAACTGGAGCACCTGGAGAAAACCCATCCAGACACAGGGAGAACATGCAAACTCCACACAGGAAGGCTCTGTCTTGTTGTGAGGCGAGAGTGCTAACCACAACCATATACTGTGTGTCTTACCTGGACATAGACCTGGATCCACAGTCAGTCATGGTTCAGTGATAGTTGATGGATTGTGCATTAGCCAAAAAGTTTCTCTTTACTTTAATGTTTTTAGCATTTTTCAGGACCTGAAATTCATCTTCTCCTGCTCAGGACAATGTGTTTGAATCTGACTTTCTGCTAGTTGCATCAGTGGTGAGGCAGTGTTTATGTGTGTTTAAGTTTGACAACAAAAAGTGTTTTTGTTTGTTTTGTTGATATCATTGTGTTATCCTATAGGCAGGCGGTTCAACCATTCACCACCAGGTACTGATCTAAAGTACCAGTACTTTACAAACACTTTCTGTGGATGCCCATAGATGGTTCTTAGGAGTGTGAGAATTAGACGAGACAAGATTTTTACACTTTTAAAATATGTATTTTACACAAATGAAAAATATATTTTCACATGAAAACAAAAATACAAAACTATTTAGGTGTATTTTTAAAATCAACTTGTAATGAATAATATTTACTTCTATTATATTAATTATAAACAATAGCAGAACATAAATACTTGCTTGAGTGACTTGCTTCTGCTTTGTATAAAGAGCTGACAGAACCTGTTCCTGAGATCGCAAGACCAATTTTTACCTTCACGAGAATCTTGTGACATTTTGATCTTGTGAGATCATGAGATTACGAGATCTTGTCACACCTCTAATTTATGTTTAAACATCATCTAAGTCATGTTAACCTTGAGTAGTTATTGTGGAAAAAGCAACAGGGTGCATCTAGTTTATATGATACATACATAGATTAAAAAAATAATAATGGAAACTTCATGCTTAATCAACAAAATATGGTGATAATAACTCAGAGAAGAGCCTCCAGATATGTGTCTATATAACACAACGATGACGTCTTACTGAAACATAAGTCCACTGCCGTTGCTGTCAATAGCCTGGACATATGTTCACACAGACTCCTCCTCGTCCACTTATCTCATTGACTACAGTTTGTTTTTCAAATTAACTCTCTCTCTCCCTCATAACTTACACAGATAAAGAGCTGACGCGAGCTGTTATGAATCATTATGAGCTAATGCCTCAGAGGACCAAAACAAGAGAGGCCCAATAGAAAACAGGTTTATGGGATTATCAACAACACGAATGAGGACTTTCTCCGTGTAAATACCTCTAAGACAAAATCCATTTACGCTCACAGCCGTTTCTTCAATCATTCACGTCTTGTTTTATCTGGATAAAAACATATAAAAGGGCTTAAAGACTTGAAGAGTTCCTGGAAGTATTAAAGCAGCTGACGTCTCTAAAGGCCACATGGGCAGGATTTAGCTTTATATCAGAGAATACCGTTAGTTCAGCAAAGCCATTGTTTTTAAAAAATAGGGTTTCGAATTGTTGCAGGTCTCCAGACACACTTAGAAAAATCAACAACAACCAACAGAGTTTTCAGGACTAAAGTTGGCCCCATTTACTATTGAGTTGACAGATGAAAGAAGTTGTTTTAAGTTGTATAGTAAAGTTTTTGTTGTTGTTGTTGTTGTTTTTTTAAATATAACTGACTTTTAATTTGATTGATTCTTTTGTGAGAAAGATTACACAGATATGAATCAACTCCATGCAGGTCAAAATACTTTCATATACATTCTACTGAATTTATTTACACATTTTTGTCAAAAATAGAGAAAAGTTGGAGGTTGTATCAATGCAGAACCTAAAAGCAAAAGGCAAACACAAGAGCCTTGAAAATTACTTTCATTAAGCGTCTCCTAAAGAAGAACAGTCTTGATGTCACAGTACTGAACAACTATCGGCCCATATCTAACCTGCCGTTTTTAAGTAAAGTCCTTGAGAAAGTTGTATACCAACAACTTACTGACTTAGGGTTGGATCTCAGTGCTGTTTTTGATACAGCTGACCCCCTGTTACAAAGATTAGAGCACTGACAAGGCATTTCTGGTATTGTCCTTAAATGGTTTAAGTCCTACTTTGTTGAAATTGGTAACTGTGTCTCAGACCAAATGGCTCTGACCTGTGGGGTGCCCCAGGGGTCCATCCTGGGACCGCTGTTGTTCAATCTTTACATGCTCCCTTTAGGCCAGTTATTAAACAGCAGTAACGTATCCTACCACAACTATGGAGATGACACTCAGAGTTAAATCTCACTGACAGCAGGTTAATATGGAGCTGTGGATTCACTGTCACTGCATCCAACAGATCAATGAGTGGATGAGAAACAACTTTCTCCAGTTAAACAAAGACAAGACTGAAATAATCATCTTTGGTCCACATAAACAAAGAGAAAATGTCAGTAGACACCTCGAGTCTCTTTCACTAAAACCTACAAGTCAGGTTAGAAATCATGGGGTAATCCTGGACTCAGATTTGAACTTTAACAATCACCTTAAATCTATAACACCATCAGCATTTTACCATCTCAAAAACATTGCCAGAATCAAAGGTATACTGTCTAAACCAGACCTAGAGAGACTTATTCATGCGTTCATCTCCAGCAGGTTAGACTACTGTAACGGTCTGCTCACTGGACTCAGTAAGACAGCTGCAGTACATCCAAAACGCTGCTGCTCTGGTCCTGACTAAATCACTGATTTTTTAAATACATTTGTTAATGGGGCTCAACATGGGGATAGAATATTTACCCCTCAACTAGAAGATCCCCTGGTTCAAATCCTGGTCTGGTCTCTCTATCTTCACTGTTACAGGATAAGGTCAAGGCCTATGAGGGCGTCTGTATGTCTGGGTGCTTCTATACTTTCTTTTTTAAGTTGTCTGTCTACAAGTCTTTCCCTTCCTGTTTGCAACATATTGTCTAACCCATGTCTCAGGTTATGTTAAAGACACTGACTTTTATTAAGAAATATGTCTAGACAAACAGCATCAGCATTGGGAGGAAACCACAAATGTACAAACATGTTTTCCATCGCCACTGTTTTCTGGAAGTGTTATCACTGTCTGCGGAGATCTGGTGCAAAGCAAAGCAAATTAATCAAACTGTTAGACTTGTAATTTCCATGTATGAGCTATTTTCTCTGCTGACAATGCAAAAGCAATAAGTTTAGTTGTAAATCTGAAGGAGAGAAGACCTGCGTAGTTAATGGTTCAGATGTGAACTATCATTGAGTACATTACAAAAGTCCAGGTCTGATATTGGTCCAGTCACATTTAAAAAAAGCAGCAAAAGCGAACGAAGTGCAAGACAAAATATACTTTAAATCTGACGTTTTCAGGTCAGGCCCTTTCACTTTTATATCAAATAATAAGTGGTATTTTTTAGTTTATTTATTGTTTTGTTCCAGATTAATTCTACATAGTGATAATGCCACTGATTTGTAAATACAGTAGTTAAATAGGCAATTTAATCCACTCTTGGTCACCTTTAGAAGAGCACTGCACATTATACAACCTTATTATGCGACTAAAAGAAAACAATTTTAATCAGTACCCCACTGGTGCCATAAAGAAACAGGTGAAAAGACTAGCAGAGGGCAGCAGAGTTTCTGTCTTTTGAACATAAGGAAAGAAAAAGAGCTGGTTATTTCCTTTTTGTGTGATCCAATTTTACTACAAAATGAAAAATAGCTGTGAGGAATCAGTGGAAAGAGAGCTGTACACCGTTTATTTGGATAAATGAATGAGAAGAGTGGGCTGAATGAGCAGACTGGATGGCTGAGTTCAGGGGAGAGGTGGAGGTTTGTGCAACCAAGCATTTTCAGGGCTTAGAAACTCAGCGCCAGAGAATACAGGATTACTTAAACAGACGTGAATAAAATGAAACACACCTCCTGGTATGTTTTTGATGAAGGAACAACATTGTAGCATGGTAGAAAGCTCAGAAAAGTAAATTTTGCATAATATGGCCCTCTTTATGTCAGTCTAACTTGCATCTATTTGTTTTGTTACCAATATACTAAAAAAAGTATAATAAAAAAATAAAAAATAGGATGGCGGGTCAGGGTAACAACAGCAAAAGGTCCTGGGTTAATATCCCAGCATCCCACTTTTCCATGAACTTGCTCCGGGATCAATAAAATATCTATCTAATCTAAACCGAACCATTGCCAATAAAAACATAACTTCATTGTCACGTCATTGTTAACACATACACTTCTCAAATAGAAATTATTTTTGCAATCTGTATTTGTTGACTGTAAAAAGCATTGACTAATAGCGCTCACATCTCTGCTGTGTGCTGCCATTAGGAGAGAAATTCCCACTTAGCTCGAGTCGCGCAGCTGTCTCCACACAAACGCTTTAACACTAATCCCGGGATCACTGTGTCTTCCTCTGAAGGTTTTTGATGGGAGCTTTTTCAGATTCACAGTAAAATAGCAATTACTGGCAAACAGGAAGTGGTCCATGTCAGGAGGTGGTTTAGTGTTTTCACATACAGACACCCTAAATGTGCCATACAGTTAGCCGACCGGAAAGATTCTTCCTTAAAGTATAATAGTTGGGTAATTGCAAGTTCTGCCACAAATGCATGAGCTGTCTTTTAATCCAGTTGCTCCAAAAGACTGGTGAATTGCAGGGGTGAGCGATACTGAACATTTTTTTTAGCCGATACCAAGTAAATACCAGGCCAGTATCGCTGCATGATATCGATACTTTGTACATATACAAGCAGTGTATGTGCTTTCATGTGAGGACTAGCAGTGAATCATCATATGTTAAATCTGAACACATTTTTTGACCATTATAGCACTTTTAAGATGGTCTTGAAAGTATTAAAAAGGTATTAAATTTGATGTTGCCAAAATCAAGGCCTTAAAAGCATTAAATCATATTTACATTTTGTTAATCTAGGTCTTTAATTGTTACATCTTAGTCAAGTTTTTCAGTGTTGTACTCAAAAATATATTTTAGATCAACACTTTGTAAGTACCAACAGAGAAGTATATTTTTTGCGAGTTGGATGTGAATTTGGCAACAAATTCTATCAAAAGTGGTTTTACAAAGATCTTAATGTGCCTTTATTTAAAATGTTTTTGAAAGCTACGTCTACTGTTTATATGGGCTGCATGGCAAAAAGTATCCCCACAATACAGTAAATGATTTTACCACTCAAATTTGTGATTCTGTTTTGAGAATTTTAATGCAGAACTGGAGTTACTGTATTTCACCAGTATTTCAGAGAGTAATACTGATATTTTATTAGTGTAAAACATATACAGATTATTCTTTTGCTTGGCATAAAATTTTATTTTAAGTGGCATTAAAAAGTCTTCAAAAGGGCTTAAATTTCACAAGACAAAACCTGTAGCTCTCTTGACTTTGTTATTGTTGCATTTTGCTGTTAAGTACATTAAAACCCACATCTGATTTAAGCTAGGCAACTAAAAGCATGTATTTAAGAAAAAAATCCACTTTTTCCTACACTGTTCATGGAGATTTAGCAGAAAGGGGAGGGAGAGCAGCAGAATCAACTCCATCACGCAGGTAATCCAATATCAGTACTAATGTTGGTATCAATACTAACAACATTTGGGTTGATCACTTTCCTGGTAAAGATAGCTCATTGTAGAATATTTCAAGATTGCATTGTCATAACATTAAGAAAATGCTTCACTTTCCATTGCCAGTTTAACAAAATAACTACAATTTGTTGTCAGACTTCTATGAACGTTTCAAGAAAGGTTAGCAATGGGTCAAGGAGTACATTTGTTAGTTACAGCTGGTGGATCCTTGTCATTTTGTTCACCTAGGGCCAGGAATTCTGTACAATTGTAAGACACCCCAGTGAACAGTAACGTCAGTCACTCAGGGTCTAAAAAAGAAAAAAATTCATTCACTTTTGTGGATGACCTTGAGATCCTGATCAGATTGCAACATATAAAGTCAATGCCTGGGCGGGGCGTCTGCATGTCTGGGTGCTTCTATCATTTGTCTGCCTTTAAGTCTTGCCCTTCCTGTTTGCAACATATTGTCCATCTCATTTCTAGTAAAACTTACTGACTTTTAAGAAGAAAAATGTCTAGACAACTAGCATCAGACAGCATCAGCATTGGGTGGAAACCACAAATGTACAAAAATGTTTTCCACCGTCACTGTTTTCTGGAAGTGTTACCACAGTCTGCAGCGATCTGGCAAAATGCAAAGCAAATTAATAAAACCGTTAGACTTGTAATTTCCATGTATGAGCAATTTTCTCTTTTTCAAAATGGTGATAATCCAAAAGTAATGGCATCGTAGTTGTGGACCTGTAAAAGAGGAGACCTGTTGTTAATGGTTCAGATGGTTCCACAGAGTTTTATTTATTTATCACATCACTCTTGTTATGTTTGTTTCAGAAAGGTAACTCATAAAATATTAAATCTATGGCTGTATAGCTCTGTTGGGTGTTGACAAATGCTCTAACTAGGGTGCCAAAGCTAAAATGATAGGTATAGTAGATGTTAAATGCAGAGAGTTGGATTTCCTATAGGCATTAATAGCTGGGTTTCCCTCCAAACATGAGGCAAAAAACAAAAACAAATGTGAGTTTCCATCAAGGTGTTCAAGTAGATCAAGGTGGCATTGGTAACCAAAAAGAGAAGACCGAATTTAAAGTGGAACTCAGCAGCTTTTCTTGTTTCTTCGCTGCTTTTGCCTCATTTTTCTCGATGGAGCTCCTATATTGTGGTAAATTCACAAGTCCATTTGACTCCTCCATGATCTGTCTTTCGTTTTTCCCCTCCACCTATCCATTGTTTTTTTGTTTTTGTTTTTCATTTGGCCCCTCTTTAATGATGAAAACTGAGAAATAAAGCCATTGCTATCGTGTTGTTTGGCTACCAGCGATGTGCTGCTTTGTCGCGAGACTCAAAACTTCTCTGACTCTGTGTCGGCGGCGCTCAGAGTTGCAAGTGTTATTTTCTGCCCAGAGACAGCAGGGAGACTTGCAGGACGCGTCATTCACCCCCACAACAACTCATTTAACCATCACATGGACTGGAAAAGTGAAAGAGTTTCACTTTAGATTAGTGATGATTGGGCATGTTACCAGCAGCACAGCTTGTAATTGCCAAATTAAATACTATGAAAAGAAAAACAAATGCAGAATTGATGCAGGCACTGGCAGCACAGACCTCATTACATCGAGCACCATACATATGGGAAAGACAATGCCAGAAGGATTTTTGGGAGGTTATAGTAGCTGGACATTTTACTCACAACCTTTGGCTGTCATATAAATGTTTTGGTTGCCCTTATGTCCACAGGTAAGTACAACATCAACAGTCACATGGGCTTTATGTTGCTATTTTCGGCAAATGCATTTGATCTATTATTAGCGTTAAATGTCTTTCGCACAAACCACCTAAAGCGAGCTTTGTTTGCAAATTAAGGTTTAATTTTCAAAATTTGTAATTTACATCAGTCGTTTCTGTTGCAGTACCTCAAAATGTGCAGAAAAATATAAGGTGAGCTAATAAAGTGTACTCTATATAACCCCCAATTTACACTGCATGCGACTCCGCTCCGCTGCACTGCGCCACACACTCAGCAGTAAATACGCTGCCGTTCTAGTGAATGAGAGCCACAGGCTCCGCAGCTTAGGGGAGCACGGTGGCAGAGCGGTTAGCGTTCTCACCTCCCAGCAAGGAGATCGTGGGTTCGAGAGTGGAGAGTGGGTGGAGAGACATGCGTCCTCCCCGTGTTACTGTGGGTTCTCTCCAGCTCCAACACAGTCCAAAGACATGCATGTGTTGGTGAATTAGTGACTCTAGTGACTCTTGACCCGAGTGAATGAATGTGAGAGTGAGTGGTTGTCTGTCTGTGTTCATCTCTGTGTCAGCCCTGAGACAAGCTGGCCCCTGTCCAGGGTGTACCCTGCCTACAGCCCAAAGTTACTGGGATAGGCTCCAGTCACCTGCGACCTGCATTTTTGATTAGAATATTTATATTTAATCATTCTTTTTCTCATTATCTTTTAGATATTCATACTTAATAAGCCTTTAGGTTACAGAAACAAATGTTTATTACTTTTTATGCCCAAGTACTTCCTCGTTGTAGAAGAAAACCCTGTGAAGTGAGAGTGAAGAGAACTCAAAAGCGATTTCATATCCTTTTGCTTCTGAATAAACAGTTGTTTTGGTATTTATCAATGGCTTTTATCACATTATTTGAGCCGTGTTTCCTGCAGTGCAATGGAAATCCTGGGTTAGTGGTCATTTATGGCATAACTGTCTCTTTGTCACATTGCAGAAAACTTTGCAATGTGATGATAAATAATTAACAACATCCCCGAGCTAAAACTTAATGGAAAAACCCTAACAACTGTACTGGTTAAACATTTTCTGTTAATTTGCAACAGCGGCCAACGTCAGATCTGGACCAAGTCTGCTCTTCTCCAGGTTTACAAATAAAATTCCATTACCTTAGTGCTGACAGCATTTTGTAAAAGAGAAACTTGCTCTACAATGGAAAATACAAGTCTAATAGCTTGATTCATTTGTTTTGTGTTGTGACGCATACGTATCTGCAGCACAGTGAACACAGTGGCAATGGAAAATATATTTTTCCATTTTAGGTTTCCTCCCAAAAATGATGCAGATTTGTCTAGACCAGTGTTGTGCATGAACGAGTTCAAATGAACGAGTTCATTGAACACGTTCATTTTTCTGTGAACTTTGAACTGAACGCAACACAATTGTAAATCAAGAACTTGAATGTGAATTTGTTCAGATTATGTGAGATGAACGACGTACGCCACTGTTGGGGTTCAATTAAACGTCAGAATTTGTTTTCACCTGAGTCCAGTGACAAGGTCTGCTCGCACTTTTTAAACAGCGCTGTCACTCGCTGCCCACGGGCTCCACTCCAAAACTGCACCGCTTCACCAGAGAGCGCTTGTGTGCGCAATGCATCTTGGGTAACGTAGTGTGAAGCCAAAGATAGTCGAATCGAATATCTTTGGCTTCACACTAAGTTACCCATGATGCACTGCACAAGCAAGCATTACAAGGCACAGAGAACACAGACGATGCCGCCTCTAACTATGATCATTTACAGACATTTTACACATTGTCACACAAAGACTCTGACGGAAAAAAACCTTACCTTTCTGTGCAAGCTTATATATGCAAAAATGTCCATTTTGTGTGATAGAATTTAAGATCTACAGTGAGTCTAGAAGGTAGGTACATGTATTGTGATAGAAGTCATAGTTTGAAAAACAAGTTCAGCCTTTCATTTACATATCTCAAAGTTCTCATAGTCTCATAGTTCAAAATTAAAATTGTGAACTATGAACGTGAACAGTTCACTTTGAACATGTGTGAACTGAACTTTGAACTAGTTCAGGAAAAGTGTGAACTTGCACAACACTGGTCTAGACATATTTCTTCTTAAAAATCATTGTTGTTTTCCAGTAATGACATGTTGCAAACAGGAAGGGCGACACATGACACACACAGTGCAGGCCTTCTCTCAGGCATTAACCTTATCTTGCAATGGTGAAGATGGACCTGGACTTGAACAAGGGATCTTCTATTGAATCATACAGTCCTTACAGTATCTATGGTAAAATATCATGTGTCCCTTTTGTTTCTTCGCCCATTACAGATTTTTCTTAAAATGTCATCAAAATCCAATCATTACTTACTGTAATCAGGCTAATGACCATGACCAGAAATGGCAACAATGCAATGAAACAGGAAAACTTCACTAACAAAAAACAAACAGACATTTATCACAAGTAGATAAAATGCATTGTAGTACAGCATGATTAACTGTGACTCATGCTGTCCAGTAAAACACTCACAAGAACAGAGTATTTACAAAGCCTTAATTGGCTAAAGTCAGCTTGTTTTGACTTATTTGGGCATTGTAAGCACTTCTTTATTTAAGAGCACACTGTGCAGAATTTTAATATCACTAGTCACCTTTTGTTAGCTATAACCAGGATATTATACCAAACATTTACTTTGGTATAAATATAAATGTTTACCTCCTTGGTAAAGGTAATAATGTTTTGACTGGCGATGGGTTTGTCTGTTAACAAGAGAAGTCAAAATGTTATGGTCACATTTTTTTATGACATTTTTGGAAAGTCATGGATTAGTCCTGGTTTAGTCCTAGTTTAAGCCTTGTTTTTATTTAGTTATGTCCTAGTTTAGTCCTGGTTTAGTCTTGATTTAGTACTGGTTTGGTCCTGGATTAGTCCTAGTTTAGTCCTACTTTAGACCTGGTTTAGTTTTAGTCATGTTCTAGTTTAGTCTTGATTTAATCCTGCTTTAGTACAAGTTTAAACCTGGTTTAGTCCTGGTTTAGACCTGATTTAGTCCTAGTTTAGAGCTAGTTTGGTGTGAGAATCACTAATAGGGCAATGAAACTGTAAGTTTTGGTGATGGGTCTGGAACACTGTCTGGGTCCTGGATTTTCTAAGGGGTTTGTACCGTTGTGAGATAGGGCCAAAGGTACTACCCCTACACAGCCACAAGGGGTCAGTAAAGGAACACATTTTTGTTTGTATCTGAATCACCGCCTGGATCCAGGTCAGTGGATTCTTCACCATTGTGAGATAAAACAGCTTTGTGGCTCAATGGATAGAGCATTTACCCCTGAACTGGAAGATTCTTGGTTTGAGTCCAGGTCTGGGTCCTATAACATTATGAGATAGGGCTAAAGTATTTACTGCAACTTCTTTGTACTACTACTAGCACTACTTGTACTACTAAGAGCACTATTACTACTGGTGCTTCAGCTAATAATACAACTGCTGCTACTACTCCTGCTACTATTACTGCTATTACTTCTACTACTACTTCTACTTCTATTACAACTTACTTTGGCACAAATACTGTCACAAATACTACTCATTCAAAGACTTTTAGCATTATATCTTTACCATTGCGAAATAGGGTTAGTTAACTTATTTTGTTTTTAACTTCTCTTGCAAGGTCCTTAAGACAACAACATACAATGGTGTTACATAAATCTGGACTTCCCCGTTCATACATGACATCCTTGACCTTTGACCTGTGTGTTTGCCTTCCTTAACTCTTTCCAGCGCTGTTGTATGATTTTAGACAAAGCCTCGTGCACAGCCGGGGCAGGGAGGTCTGTGTGATAGCCCTGATACACTCGTTTTTTTAACTTCCTCTGTGGCTCCTGGACGATCCACCATCTGTACCATGTGACAGTGACGCTCAGGCTCTGTTTGGCTCTAGTTTAATGCTGATTTAGTCTTGATTTAGTCCTAGTTAAGTCCTGGTTCAGTCCTAGTTTAGTCTCTGTTTAGTACTGGTTATGTCCTACCTTTGTCCTGAATTTGTCCTGGTGAAGTCCTAGTTTGGCCCTAGTTTAGAGCTGGTATAATCTTGATTTAGTCCTAGTTTAGTCCTGATTTAGTCACTATTTAGTCTTAGTTTACTCCTAGTTTAGACCTGGTTTAGTCCTAGTTTGTCCTGGTTTAGTCACAGTTTAGTACTGGTTATGTCCTAGTCTAGTCCTGAATTTATCCTGGTTTAGTCCTAGTTTATTCCTAGTTTAATCATAGTTTAATCCTAGTTTAGTCCTGATTTAGTCCTGGATTTATCCTGGTTTAGATCTAGTTTAGTCCCAGTTTAATCCTAGTTTAATCATAGTTTAATCCTAGTTTAGTCCTGATTTAGTCCTGGATTTATCCTGGTTTAGTTCTAGTTTAGTCCTAGCTTAATCCTAGTTTAATCCTAGTTTAGTCCTAGTTTAATCCTAGTTTAGTCCTGGTTTAGTCCTAGTTTAGTCCCAGTTTAATCCTAGTTCAATCCTAGTTTAATCCTAGTTTAGTCCTGGTTTAGTCCTAGTTTAGTCCCAGTTTAATCCTAGTTCAATCCTACTTTAATCCTAGTTTAGTCTTGGTTTAGTCCTGGATTTATCCTGGTTTAGATCTAGTTTAGTCCCAGTTTAATCCTAGGTTAATCCTAGTTCAATCCTAGTTTAGTCCTGGTTTAGTCCTGGATTTATCCTGGTTTAGTCCTAGCTTAATCCTACTTTAGTCCTGGTTTAGTCTTTGGTCTTTCATAAAATAGATTTTGATTTAAAAGTGGAAGAAAACCAAGGCTTATTTTGAAAGTGCAGTGGTTCCCAAATTGTGGGTAAGGACCCAAACGTGCGTCATGGTAAGGTTGAATATATTTTCAATGCTCAGCTTATTTAAAGCCTAAATATTGTTGACCCTGACTTTAAAATGGGCATGCCATAAAGACTGTAGTACAATACTCAACTTAATACTTCAGAAAAATAACTTCTTCTTTAAACTTCTTTAAAAAAGTTAGTAAAAATAAAATGATCAGGGAAAATTGGCTCAAGAGCAATCAGAACAATTAAATTATATATATTTCTACACTATTCCTGTGCCATGGTTGAAGGGAAGTGTATGCACTGAACAATTATCCTAACTGTGGGTTTGGGTTAATGTTAACTGCTGACTTTACCACTACTTCCACTTTCTAGAGATCACATGCTCACCGCCGCCCACTTACGGAAATCAATGTAAAGATATTGAGAAACTTTCTCTGAATAATGCGTCACGTGCATTAAAGCTTCTTCCTATTGCTGCTCACTTGACATTAAAAAAATATACTATGACAGGTGCCACAATATGAAAGAAAAAAGCTGAAATTAAAAAAAAATTATCTGAGGTTGTGAGTTTGATAGCCAGTAGAGCCAGTGGAGTACGCATTCTGTATTACGCTGGCTTCCTTTCATCATCAAAAGGCATGCATGTGTTAAAATTATTGGTAAAATTAAGAAGCCCCTTGTGATTGAATGTGAGAGTGAATGGTTGTCTGATGTCCAGTCTGTATGCCCCGCCTAAGGCCCATAGTTGCTGGGATAGACATGAACCATCTTTTACAGGACTGAGCAGAAGATGAATGCATTTATTTGTCATTTTGGGAGGCTCAAAACCACACATTTTCATACACTTCCTGTGTTTTTAGGCAGAAAGTGACTAATAATACATATTTCCAGTCTATTTCTCAGAAAACAATGCTTGCGGTCCCGATTCCCTGCTGTAGGACTGGGCGGGGGACAGTAGATTTGGGCAGAGGGGGCGTGGGAGGAGTGGGGGGTCAGGGGGGTGCAGGGTACTTCCCAGAGCATTAAGAAGTGCTGAGTGAGGACATGATGAAATGTGCAGTGAATGGCCTCTGTATTTGCCCAGAGAATGGCTGCTTTCTGGGCCCAAAGCTGCTCATTCAACAATACACACACATCATACACACACTTCATGCACACACATCATACACACACATCATACACAGACATCATACACACACTTCATACACACATCATACACACACATCATACACACACATCATACACAGACATCATACACAGACATCATACACACACTTCATACACACACTTCATACACACACTTCATACACACACATCATACACAGACATCATACACACACTTCATACACACATCATACACACACATCATACACAGACATCATACACACACTTCATACACACACTTCATACACACACTTCATACACACACATCATACACAGACATCATACACACACATCATACACACACTTCATACACACACATCATACACACACATCATACACACACATCATACACGCACTTCATACACACATCATACACACACATCATACACAGACATCATACACACACTTCATACACACACTTCATACACACACATCATACACAGACATCATACACACACTTCATACACACACTTCATACACACACTTCATACACACACTTCATGCACACACTTCATACACACATCATACACACACTTCATGCACACATCATACACACACATCATACACAGACATCATACACACACTTCATACACACACTTCATACACACACTTCATGCACACACTTCATACACACATCATACACACACTTCATGCACACACTTCATACACACATCATACACACACTTCATACACACATCATACACACACATCATACACAGACATCATACACACACTTCATACACACACTTCATGCACACACTTCATACACACATCATACACACACTTCATGCACACACTTCATACACACATCATACACACACTTCATGCACGCACTTCATACACACATCATACACACACTTCATGCACACACTTCATACACACTTCATGCACACACTTCATACACACACTTCATACACAGACATCATACACACACATCATACACACACATACACACACTTCATACACACACTTCATACACAGACATCATACACACACATCATACACACACATACACACACTTCATACACACACTTCATACACAGACATCATACACAGACATCATACACACACTTCATGCACACACTTCATACACACACATCATACACACACTTCATACACACACATCATACACACACTTCATACACACACATCATACACACACATCATACACACACTTCATACACACACATCATACACACACATCATACACACACTTCATACACACACTTCATACACACACTTCATACACACACATCATACACACACTTCATACACACACATCATACACACACATCATACACACACTTCATACACACACTTCATACACACACTTCATACACACACATCATACACACACTTCATACACACACTTCATACACACACTTCATACACACACATCATACACACACTTCATACACTCAGATCGCACACACAGACTCACTGCATGAGGAAGAGGCAGGAACACAAGTGGCTGATGGGAAATGTCAGCTGAGAGCAATAAAAGTTCATTTTAGGAGCTCGTAATGAGCGTCTATTGTTTGTAAATGTCATTCATAATGTTTGCAATTAGCATTTTTCCTGTAAAGCATAATTTATTAGAAAAAGCATTGCATTTTTGTAGTGTGAATAATACTGTTTTGTATCAAATTTATTCTTCTATACCTTTGATTTTGTTGCTGTATTGAGGTCTTCTGTGTGCATGTACTCTTTTAGGTCACAGGACATCTCTTCATTGTAAGCTAGTTTTTATGACTAATCTGTATCCAAATATAACAATAACATTAACTAGGATAGCATTTCTTTTAAAACAACACCAAGTACAGTACTTTGTACTAATATGTGCAAAGCAAAACAAAGGTTTCATGCACAAAGAGCTCCAACTAAGTACTGAGATGCTAATCCATGCTGTACATACTATTCAGAGGGCCACAGTTTCTGTATTCAACATCTTTTTATGTTTTTTTTTAATTATTTTTATTAACAGTAAGCCATATACATCAACATTAAAAGAACAAAAATGCTTAAAATATTTTACTCCATATGTACTGAATCTGCATGCAATTAAGTTTTTGAATCAAACCACTGTAACAAAAAAACACAAACATTTTAAACTCAAAATATTATAATTTATTTGGATGCTCCATATATGCTTTTTTTGTTTGTTTGTTTGCTTGTTTGTTTTGGCTGTTCTTTTGCCACAGCAGAGCCAGTTACACGGTGATTTAGCAGTTTTTTTTACACATGCTCTCACTGGAGGAAGCAATTTGTGTGAAGTGTCTTGCCTTAGGACACAACGACAGTATGCACTCTGGGCGAGGTTTGGTTTTGTGGACCAACGCTTAACTCACTGCGTCACTGTTGCTTCCTCATGTACTACAGTATATACAGTGGGGCAAGAAAGTATTTAGTCAGCCACCAATTGTGTAAGTTCTCCCACTTAAAAAGATGAGAGAGGCCTGTAATTTTCATCATAGGTATACCTCAACTATGAGAGACAAAATGAGAAAAAAAAAATCCAGAAAATCACATTGTCTGATTTTTAAAGAATTTATTTGCAAATTATGGTGGAAAATAAGTATTTGGTCACCTACAAACAAGCAAGATTTCTCGTTACCTGTATTAATGGCACCTGTTTGAACTGGTTATCTATATAAAAGACACCTGTCCACAACCTCAAACAGTCCCACTCCAAACTCCACTATGGCCAAGACCAAAGAGCTGTCAAAGGACAACAGAAACAAAATTGTAGACCTGCACCAGGCTGGGAAGACTGAATCTGCAATAGGTAAGCAGCTTGGTGTGAAGAAATCAACTGTGGGAGCAATTATTAGGAAATGGAAGACATACAAGACCACTGATAATCTCCCTCCATCTGGGGCTCCCCGCAAGATCTCACCCCGTGGTCAAAATGATCACAAGAACGGTGAGCAAAAATCCCAGAAGCACACGGGGCGACCTAGTGAACGACCTGCAGAGAGCTGGGACCAAAGTAACAAAGGCTACCATCAGTAACACACTACGCCTCCAGGGACTCAAATCCTGCAGTGCCAGATGTGTCCCCCTGCTAAAGCCAGTACATGTGCAGGCCCGTCTGAAGTTTGCTACAGAGCATTTGCATGATCCAGAAGAGGATTGGGAGAATGTCATAGAGTCAGATGAAACCAAAATAGAACTTTTTGGTAAAAACTCTACTTGTCGTGTTTGGAAGAGAAAGAATGCTGAGTTGCATCCAAAGAACACCATACCTACTGTAAAGCATGGGGGTGGGAACATCATGCTTTGGGGCTGTTTTACAGCAAAGGGACCAGGACGACTGATCCGTGTAAAGGAAAGAATGAATGGGGCCATGTATCGTCAGATTTTGAGTGAAAACCTCCTTCCATCAGCAAGGGCATTGAAGATGAAACGTGGCTGGGTCTTTCAGCAGGACAATGATCCCAAACACACTGCCCGGGTAACGAAGGAGTGGCTTCGTAAGAAGCATTTCAAGGTCCTGGAGTGGCCTAGCCAGTCTCCAGATCTCAACCCCATAGAAAATCTTTGGAGGGAGTTGAAAGTCCGTGTTGCCCAGCGACAGCCCCAAAACATCACTGCTCTAGAGGAGATCTGCATGGAGGAATGGGCCAAAATACCAGCAACAGTTTGTGAAAACCTTGTGAAGACTTACAGAAAACGTTTGACCTCTGTCATTGCCAACAAAGGGTATATAACAAAGTATTGAGATGAACTTTTGTTATTGACCAAATACTTATTTTCCACCATAATTTGCAAATAAATTCTTTAAAAATTAGACAATGTGATTTTCTGGATTTTTTTTCTCATTTTGTCTCTCATAGTTGAGGTATACCTATGATGAAAATTACAGGCCTCTCTCATCTTTTTAAGTGGAAGAACTTGCACAATTGGTGGCTGACTAAATACTTTTTTGCCCCACTGTATATGCTTAAAAACTTCACTTCCTTTTCTTTTTCTTTATTTTATTTTTAAACAACAAGCCATTTTGATACTTTCTGGACATAAATCAGGGGATTGTAACCCCTGAGTTTGCTCTGAGACTCAGGCCCAGAATTTCATGCTATGCCTCTGGTGAGAAGAATATCAACACAATTGTTCACAATTTTGTATCTATGCACACTGTTACAGATGTAAATGAACCACGTGTCTAATATAAACCTAGACAGCTCTGGTACACTTGAACACAAGTATTTAAAATGCTCCACAAGGAAATTATTAATATTTCTGTTCAAACACAGGTGTGCGTGTGGACATAGCATAAGCCTCCATTAGCGTGACCTTATTCAATCCTAAATTAACTCTTAGCCTGGATCTAAAGTGATAACAGTATTATTACTTTTGCTAAAATACAAAATTATTACATGGACGCTCATATGTCAGCACCAAGTCATTAATCCAGTCTCCATAAAAACACATGCCTCCATCTTTTCCCCTTCTGTAATTGAACATTTCAGCTGCAGAGTCATTAGCTTTCCCTCAATCCTCGAGACGACAGGTGGCCATGCACACGCTTTTCAACACCGCGCCACCAGCAGCTTTCAATTAGCCATGTGAAAATCTCTCTGTGCATTTGGGGGATAGGAACCACACGCCCAGTTCCCTATCCCCCCTGTGTGTCCCGGGCTAATCGCGTCAGGATGTACCGATTACAGACTGTCACGGCTGTGTTTGTGTGTGCTAGGATGTTTAGATAATCATTAGCAGATCATTATGGCATCCTCTACAATTGGGAATGCAACACACAATGAATTGTTGTTTTTTTACAGCACAAGACCCCACAGTTTTCAGACTCCTCTTCAAACGGAAACTCAATGCTTTGCCCTCGAAGAACTCGGCATGTTTGGACATGTCCCGGAAAAAGACAAAAGAGG
Organism: Bostrychus sinensis; assembly: GCA_020698575.1. Classification (NCBI taxonomy): domain Eukaryota; kingdom Metazoa; phylum Chordata; class Actinopteri; order Gobiiformes; family Eleotridae; genus Bostrychus; species Bostrychus sinensis. The sequence goes on from CM036247.1 coordinate 10,841,668, forward strand.
TAGCAGCACCGGGAGTCAACATGAGTCCAGAGGGTTGTGTGGAAAAGTCATGGCTTTATACATTACATCAATCTGGACAGGCTCCCATTGCAAACGTTTGTAAAAAAGATGAACTGTCAGTAGAACATTTTGAGATGATTGGATGAAGCACCCCAATCGTAGCAACTAGTGAAATTCAGCTCATTTTAGAGAGATGGATCATTTGGTTTAGCTCACCAAAAAGAGCCGGCTCTTTTGGCTCCCAGATGGCTCTACATTTTACCTCTGTGCTGGAAATTCATTAATTTCTGTGTTATCCTACTGTTATCCTATTATCTGAGCTTAGTGCTGTACAGTCTTCAGATATGCTTGTGACTCTGGGACACGTACTCTCTCCTGTGTAGGTTTGGTATATAAACTACCTTCTGCTAAGGGGGGGTGGGACACTCTGCATCTCTCCTTTGTGCTGTGTTCTCCTTGTGCACAAGTAAAATAAAGACAACTTGCTGTTTGATCCAATCTAAAATTTCCATCACACCTCCAATACCTTTTATATTTTAGCCAAATTCAACACAGTTTTGACAAATGAGTTGTATTGTGTACTCATATGTCACTCAAATACATGGATTGTGATGAAGAATTCAAAAGTCCTGATGCTTTGAAACCATTAAATGAACTGACTTGCTTATAGAACCACTCTACTACACAAAAACACCTGTAAGTATAAAAATAAAAAAGGACTTTTTTTTTTTTATTTAAACACACACACCCCTAACAAAAAGCAAGGCTTTATTTAGTAGTAAAAAGTAAAAACAACAGCAACAGCTAACCTCAAAACTCAAAAAACTTTATCATAAATATATAACCTTTAAAAAAAAAGAATTATATTGCAATTTGCATTGTGCAAAACAGCAGCTCCAAACAGCTTCAGGTGTCTCTCTCTGAACTAACCACCATCAACTATCTAACTGTAAATTTTTACTTTTTTTTTTTTTTTCTAGGGCAGATTGGCATTGAGGTTTCTTCTCTAATATTATCTGCCCAGTTTTGGAAAAACAAAAAAAGGCTCATGGATGGGAGCCAGGTCTCACTGTTCACTTTAAAGAGTTGTACCGGCTCATTCACGACCGAACCATCACTAACAGCAACGACTCATATGACATAGCTAAACAACAGTCTGCTACTGTAGTATGAAAAGGGACATCAGTCGGATTGACAAACTGATCTGAAAGGCTGGCCTCGCTATAGGCATTGAACTGGAGACGTTTGTATCAGTGAGGGACAGGAGGACACTGGACAAACTGCTCTCCATTATGGACAATCACCACACCGGCCCAAAGATGGGCAGTGAAGCTCAAACTGCAACAGACTTTTACAGCTCCGCTCCCACAGTCAACTACAGGACTTCATTCATACCATCCAGTCAGAAACAGATGAGTGTCCCTGACAGAGCCTGAACAGCAGTCACTGCTCTGTGTTCAGAGGGGAATGGGAGTAACGGCCCTCAGGTCACAGAAGTAGTAACTCACAGATGAGTCAGTGGTGTACAATGCTCAGCCATTGATCTCTGGCTCTAGCGGCCCTCAAACTGACCGGCCCTTCAGGAAATTTCCCAATTCTCCCGATTAGCCACGCCGGCCCTGAGTCTAAGTAAATCAACATAATAATGAAACCATTGTTGGATGATTTTTGCAGTTTTTGTAAACATAGGCATTACCATAACTTACGTTTTTCAGTGTTTCCATGTTGTTAACAAGTATCGCTAAAACTGCTTGTTGCTGTCAGCAAACCTAAAACACTCTGACTCACTGCAGTACTGCTGCATCATTGGCCCAAACGAACCAGGGAGAGCCTGACAAGATGAATTTTTGTGACTTTGTTAACTCACAAATCTTGTGAGAATCCAGCGTGATGCATAAGGTAAACTTTTTGTAAGATTCTTTGAAAATAATATATTTGTTATGTTATGGTTTAATAAATAAGTGTTTTTGGCAGTGGGGGAAAGTAACTAGATACATTTAGTGAAGTAATTTACTTTCTTACTTGACTTTCTGGGTGCATTTTGTTAAACATACTTTTAGTTGAGTAAAGTAAAGTTGAGTAATGGTAGTGGTAGCAAAAGTAGTTTTAGGAGTAACAGTAGTAGTATTTATAGCAGTAGTAGTAGTAATAGTAGTGGTAGCAGAAGAAAAAGTAGTAGTATTAGTAAAAGTTGTAGTGGTTGTAGTAAACCCACTGTGTGTCATATACTTAACAAAAAGTTATACAGTAAAGTTTACATTTAATACATGATACTTTTACCCAAGTAGCAATTATGTTGTTTACATTTCTTCTTGCTTACACTTCTACTTGCATATTTTTTTATTCTGAACTACTTTTACCTGTGTACAAATTTAATTACTTTTTCCATCTCTGATTTTTTGGGTCACACATTTCTTACAAATAATTTTTTTTTTCCCAAACGTCACAGAGCACATCCCTTCATTTATGGCCTAAACATTAAGTTGTCACTTAAATATGCTGTTTTGCAGATACGCCTTGCCGTGTCTCTAGGGTAAATATCTTTCATCGCTGTCTTATATCAGTCTCTGTGATGCAATACAAGCCTCGAAAATCCTGTTGACTGTTCAGCTGTCTCCAGGTCTGTGTTAATGGTAAATAAACTTCTCCTGCCTATGACATGGCTAAGAGTGCCTCCAGCTGGTTCACTCTTCACAATATTCCAACACTTGTATAAAGAAACTGTGGTTTTGTAGTATGCTTATTTATAAGGAAGCATGATGTGTCTGAGATTTGCCCAAATTGCATAAATCCCATTTTAGTGTGAGAACTCAGGGTTTTACAGCAGAGATTTTTAGACACATACAATATATTTACAAAAGTATCTGCTCACCTGCCTTCGCATGCATATGAACACCATAGGGTTAAATATGACGTTGGCCCAACCTTTGCATCTATAACAGCTTCAACTCTTCTGGGTAGGCTTTCCCCAATTTTTAGGAGTGTTTATGGGATGTTTTGCCCATTCTGCCAGAAGTGCATTTGTGAGATCAGACACTGATGTTGGATGAGAAGACCTGGCTCTCAGTCTTCGCTCTAATTCATCCCATGTTGAGGTCAGGACTCTGTGCAGGTTCAGTCAAGTTCTTCCACTGCAAACTCACTCATCCATGTCTTTATGGACCGTGCTTTGTGTTTTGGTGCAGTCATGTTGGAACAGGAAGTGGCCATCCTCAAAATATTCCCACAAAGTTTTCCACAAAGCTGCTGGCTAGGGGTTTGATTTTATTCACCTGTGGTCATGGAAGTGGTTAGACCTGAATTGAGTTATTTGGGCGGGTGAGCAAATACTTTTGGCAATATAGTGTGCATTCAATACTGTCTTATCCTATGTAACACCATGCTATCATTAAACAGCAATATAAATCTTTCTAAAATTCATCACATCAATACAAACTATATTAACGCATCAGTCTCATACAGCGCTTTTCGTGACTCTCAAAGTCACTTTACAACCAGCTGCATTATTTATTCACTCCTCAGTCACACTGTGGTGGTGAGTTACTTCTTCAGCTGCCCTGGGGCACACTGACGAAGTTTGTGGCAACCATTCTGCTCCTACGGCCTCTCCGACCACCACCAAACACACAATCACCCTAACAAGTTCATTAGACACTGGAGGCAAGTGTCACGCCCAAGGACACAACAACAGTATGCAATACTGGTAGTGGGGATCGATCTGCCAACCGTCTGGACTAATTACTAAGCTACTGCCGCCCCTTTGACCCATTCATGATTTGTTTATAACACTGCAGTTGTATACAGATTCCTTGAAAAGTTGCATAGTGTATCTTTAAACTGTGATTTAATTCCACATTATAAAACTAAGTTATATACAAATGTATCCTGCAGCTGTTATTCCAATTATAATTTATTAATCACTGTACAACTATCAGTCAACCACTTGGAAAGTACATTGTTTAGTCTACTCATTCTGGCTACAGAGGCCTCACATCTGCTCAGTTTTTCTATCATACATGATACGATGCTCACTCAGCTGTAAAATAAAAAACAATGTAACTACATCACAAGACAAGATATCATAAACTTGAACCAAGAACAAAAATGCTTACATTCAGCTGTTTAAATTAAAAGTTTAGACCCTAAAATTACGACTTATTAGAAGCAGTGTTTATGGAGACTGCTTCCTTGTGGACACTGGACGTCCCCCTGACGTGTGTAGTGCAAGTGTGTGATTCTGCGCTGGGCTTAGGTTTCTGTGTAAATTCCTTGAGTCATGTCCACAGCTGTTCCCGACATTCCTCACTGCAGTCTGCCGGACTTCAGCTCACACACGCACACACAAACGCACAACCTAACACACTTCAACACACTAACAGACACACAACAGCGCTACACCAACATGCTTCAGGAGGTGTGCTGCAGCTTCTGTTAAAGCAATGCCTTTTTATTCTCAGTGAATGGTATTAGCAGGCACTGTGCTACAAATGTGTTTGTGCCTCTGCTGCTACCATTTATGTAATATACTGTCGATCAGGGTTTCCCAACTGGTGGTCAAGACCCAAAAGACTGAAAATTATAGAAAACTATATGAAATAGCAAAAGGGTTTTATAAATTCTGGACAAATTCCCCTACAAAGACAATAAAATATAACCTTAACCTTAATTTATCCAGATTTGGGACTCATACAAATAATAGTACAACTGCTAACAATAATAATAATGTATATTGTGCTTTGTAAGCTTCTCTGCCCAAATGTTTAGTTTAGTGTGGTTATTGTTTGTGTTGATTGTGTGTTTATGTCTGATTGTGTGTCTATGTTTGAGTAATTGTTTATGAAGCCCTTTGAGGCGACTGTTGTTGTGATACTGGGCTATATAAATAAAATTTAATTGAAAACTGAAAAGCGCTTTTTACGTTAGTCCATTATTCATTCACTCCTTAGTCACACTCAGTCTGACAGAAACGTGGCTGACCAACCAAGTAACACTAATATATTCACATAGGAAAGGGGGGTGAAGTGTCTTGCCAAAGGACAGAACAACAGTATGCAGTTCCGGTAGCGGGGATCAAACCACCAACCTTCGCATTAGTGGGTAAACGTCTGAGCCACTGCCACTCCAAAAACTACTCTAGGTGGTGACCTCTTGTAGATAAAAGGTAAAAAATTAAAAAATTGTGTGTAATCTAACTATGAAACTATTCAAATATTTATAAATAAACTAGACTGCATATGGTTTCTATCAGCTTTTTATGAAAACATGACTTTACATTACACAGCCAGTTCACAAACTCACAAAAACTTGTTTTCTTGTGTCAGACACCAACCTATCTGAGTCCAAACCACTGATGGTTGAGCAAATGGTGTGGCAGTACTGTCGTCAATGAGTAGGCTTTAGGTTTGCAGACAGCAATGAGCCTAATATACATTTACTGAAACAGCAAAAAATCTCCAATGACATGTTTAGCCCTGAGTTCTTATAACAAAATGTGGCAGATGGCCACTGCGGCTTCATCCAACCTCCTTCAGATATTCTTCTTCCTTTACTAACCTTTTCAATGAGAGAGAGTCCAAATTTACTGTTCATGTTGATACAAAATGGGTTGTCAAAATTTACACAAAAGGGATTTGGCCCACGAATGTGACATCTATTCAAAAGAGGGAAAGAAAGGAGTGTTAACATATCTTCCCCTATAATGTTTGACAGTGTGTGGGTGTGAGCCCTGCTTGTGGGTGTAAAAATGTGGGCTGAAGTTTACTTTGCTTAACGTATACTGCTCTAGGGACTTTCTGTCACATGCCACACGTTTGCAGCCGCCAATCACTCTGAGAGATAAAAGAAGCCTTTTTAACGCTCGTGCTTATTTTAAATATTGTACTTCCCGTTGTTGTATTTGGTGACTCATTTACTGTTACCACGTTGTTTGGTTGACTGCTAGCCCTGACTTAACTTGTTGAGCACGTAGCGCTGGGTGGAGGACGTGGATGGTGTCCAATACTAAACATGTCTAGGTCAAATCATGCACAACGGTTACATATTTAGTCATTGTAATTATCTTTTATGTCTCCATCCGGTGTGCCCCAGGGCTCTGTACTTGGACCAGATTTATTTTTAATAAAAATCATATTTATAGCAATGCCCAATTTTTCAAGTATATTTTATTAATTTAACAACACCATACATTATTAGCAATCCTCATGGCATCATTTAGTAATTCACATACGCATTACACATTATACCTTTACGTTCTGTAAGAGTTTGGTGATAAGACTCATTTTGGACCGCAGGTCACATGCTTTTAACTGACTTCATAAAGTATCAAAACATTTTGCCAATTTTTTTCTCTACTACAACTGTCATAATTATTAAATCACTGCAGATAAAGGTATACCAAATGTACAGAATTGTATAACACACAGAACTTATTTGACCTCCCTCAGTGTTGTAAATAATGAATGGTATAGCATAGCATAATAAGGTATAGTATAACAACATAGTATTGTATAGGACAGTATGGTAACGCAGTAAAGCCATGCCGCCTTGTGGATGCCTGATCCTGACAGACCTCGGAAGCTAAGCAGGGTAGGGCCTGGTCAGTACCTGGATGGGAGACCGCTGGGGAACACCAGGAAGCCGGTGTGAATGTGAGTGGGGATTACGGATGGAAATTAGCTCTGAGCTATAATCCGGTGTATTTACGGCACTAGCTGCTGTTCATTAATACACACTGTCCCATATAAATAAATAAATTAAATTAAATTAAATTAAAGCATAGCTTAGCATAGCATAGCACAGTATAGCATACTACAGTACAGTATATAGCATAGCATAACAGCATAGTATATTACAGTTAAGTATGACAGTATAATATAGTATAGTATAGCATATCAGAGTATATGTCTGTGAAGACTCCCACTCATCCAGGCTAACTGAAGCACAACAAAAGGTGAAAAAAGTAACTTGGACTTGGTTTTTCAAAGTGGAAAATGTTTGAATTGAATTGAGAAAGCCTCTTGGATAAGAGGTGAAACATCTTCTATTTTGAAAATCCAAATTCAGATGACTTCTTTTTAACCTTTTTTTTTTTTTATATATAGCATAGTACAGTATAGTATAGTATAGCATGACAGCACAGTATAGTACAGTATAGTATGGCATAGTATAGTATAGACTCATTAACTTTTAACCCACATTGTTTGATTTGACTGCTAGCCCTGACTTAATGTGTTGAGTACACAGTGCTGGGTGGAGGAGATGGATGGTTTCCAACACTAAACATGTCTAAAAGAAAAAATAAATAAAATCAAATTATGCTCAACAGTAACATAGTTCATTGTAATTATCTTTTATGTCTCAACAGGGTGTGCCACAGGGCTCTGTACTTGGCCCAGTTTTATTTTTAATTAAGATCTTATTTATTAATGTAGCCAATGCCCCATTTTCCATCTCTATTTTATTAATTTAACAACACCACTCATTATTAGCAATCTTCATGGTCCCAATCAGTAATTCACATACACATCACACACTGTACCTTCTATACTATCATAGTATAGCATAGCATTGAACAGTATAGTATAGTATGATACCATAAGACTTATTTTGGACTGCAGGACACATGCTTTTAAGTGACTTCATAAAATATCAGAACATTTGACCTTCAATATTTTAAATAAAGAATAGTATGGCATAGGATAGGAAAGTATAGAACAGTATATAGTATAACATAACAGCAGAGGATAGTACAGTGTAGTATGGCATAGCTTATAGCATAGCATAGAATAGCACAGCATAGTAGTACAGTATAAAATACGTAGTATAGTAAAAAGTAAGTAAAAGTAAAGTTATCCAGCAACAGAATCGTAAGCCAACAGGGCTCACAAACAAGTCTAACCTTTGTCAGTCAGCCAGTCCCAAGCCCAGATAAATAGAGAGGGTTGAATTAGAAAGACCATAAGGCTGTAAAACTTATGGTCTTCCTGTGAAGAGAAAAGCCAACAGGAAATAAGAACTAAGTTATAGTAAAGTATTATAGTAATGTTATGGTAGTGAATGTATTGTGTGTATTCAGGATTAAGTAACCCACAGTGTTCTGGTATGCAGTAAGTGGTACTGGAACATGACAAATACTTTTTTCAATTTCTTGTATAAACTGCATACTGTGGTTCATTTATTCTGTGGCATTTTTGCAATTCCTTTCCTTTTCCTCATTATTAGAAATGCTCTTTACCACAACCACACCCCTCCATCAGCTCCTCTTTAAACTCAGCAGTCACTTTTAACGTCTGCAGGGACTCACTGCAGTAAAACATTGAATGATTACTGATAAAATGAGTGGTTGACTTTTAATCGTCCGATTAGAGGGAAGTGCTGAGCGTTTACCACTGCCATTACCATGGCTTCACTGGGAAACCCCTTTGGCCAGCAGCTCGGCCTCATTCAGCAGCTCAGCAAACAGCATCCTGCTATGATGTCACCCACAAGAAACTTTGTACACACAGAAAAAAACTCAAGTAATTTACTTTCTGAGTTTATTTTCTATATATTTACTGTAACTTGAGAACATAAATGAGGAAAAAAATACTTTTACTCAAATAAATTTTTAGAATATTCTAGTATTTTTGTGGGACTAGGAATAGTAGTAATAGTGGTAGAAGTATTAGAGTTAGCAGTAGTAGTGGGTAGTAATTGAAATAGTAACAGCAGTACTTGTTGCACTACTAGTTTTACTATGACCGTAACAACTCTGGCCATTGCTACTACCTTTCCTACTACTAGTGCTGCAACTACTACTGTTTCTATACCAATTACTAATATCACCAATAGTACTGCTAGCACTATTACTTCTATCACTATTACTACTATTCCCATTTCCACAAAAGTACTTTTGTTAAGAGATGCTAAAATGTGCTTGAGTAAGGGTAAAAAAAAAAGGGTAATTTTTATAATTTAGGTAGAAAGTACTACCACTTCTAGTACAGATTACACGCAATACTTTTTTCTAACTTCCACTCAAGTACAAGTATCTCTAAATGAGTAAAAGTATTTTGTGTGAATGGTAATAGTAGAAACAGTGGTAGCAGGGGTGAAGCCGGTATGGCCCGGTACTACGTACTGGCATAAGATTTAGAGGGGGTACGCAGTACTGGGTAGAAAGAGATCAGCTGTCCGGCCGGTCTTTGCAGCTTTTACACACATTAGGACGCTTTTTTCTGAACACTGCCATGGGGCTGACGCACACAGACACATGCCTTTATAGGGTGCGATTGATTTGTTTTCACACCCTGTTAAGCCCCGTATAAGCCATGTCTATATTTTTCATTTATAGTCAAGCTTCATTCTCAACCCCGTATATCTGCTTTTTTTGCTATTAAAAATATATATGTAGGCATAATTTGTTATAGTACCGGCATAAGCAAAAATCTACTTTCACCCCTGAGCGGTAGTAATTGTAATAGTAACAGTAGTAGTTGTGACAAGTGTTAGTAGTAGTATATTAGTAGTGATTGTAGTTGCAACAGATGTTCTAGTCATAGTTGTGGTAGTAGTACTAGTAGTAGCAGTACTTTCTAATTACAGTTCTTTTTTTTTTACTCTTACTCAAGTACATTTTTACAATGAGTAAATGTCATTTTGAGGGAATAGTAGTAACAGTGGCAGTAATAGTAGCAGTAGTTGTTGTAGCACTAGTAGTAGTAGTAAAAGTAATCTAGTAGCAGTAATCTTCATAACAGTCGTATTAGTACTAGTAGTGGTAATGGTAGCAGTACTTTCTACTTGATACTTTTTTAGAATTTCTGAGTATAAGTATTTTTGTTGGAATGGGAATACTGGTATTGTAGTAATCGTGGTAGCAGTACTAGTGGTGATAGTAGAGGTAGAAATTAGTAGTAGTTGTAACAGCAGTTGATGTCGTGGTAATAGTATTTGTAGCAGTAGTAACAAGTACTTTCTAGTTCAGCAACAATTACACAGTGCTTCTTTACTCTAACTCAAGTAACAATTTAGTGGCATACTTTTACTTCTACTTGAGTAATAATATTTTGAAGTAACAGTACCTAAATACAGATTTGGAGTACTTCTTCCCCCTCTGATGAAAACTGAAGAAAGTGCGGTTTGTTAACATTTGGCCTGCGCTGATATGTGCTCTTGAAGTACTCACGGTTACTCCCCTGTTGTGTAATCAGCTGACTTTTGGAAGGAGTCTATCACTTTTAGAAGAATTAGTTGAATGTTGAAAATCCTCCCTTGGTAATACACTCTCAAAGACGAAATATGAGGATTTTGTTGGGAAATAAACACATCTGTAGCACAGGCCCATTTAACACCACACAGACAGAGCATTATTGAGTCAAACAGGGCAAACTAAAGAGAGATTAAAGAGAAACCGGAAAGGCACTGCAGTTCATTTATGCCAAATGTTGTTCCTCAGTATGACATTTATTAGTTTTTGATTAGAGAAAAACTGATTTACACAAAAGCAAAAGCAGATGAACCAAAAAAAAAAAAAAAACACTTTCTATTGTTGTCCATAAATGTCTGTTGTCCTTGTGCATTGATGTCACAAAGTCACTTCCTTCTTAATTTGCAACATAATCGGTAACAGAGCAGTATCTGTGAAGATTTCCACAGCGAACTTTTTCTAAAGGGTTAAGGTTACATGTTATTTTGTATAATGTATAGCATTGTGGATGTTGTAGTCCATAGCTTACACTGCGGTGGCCAAACCTAATTCATTCTCATGGCTTGGTGGTTTTGATAGTCACCTGCAGTTTCACAGGTAAGCACATGGTTATCACGTAACTTGTTTTGAAGTAGAGGTTTTAATAATTATTTCAAAGGTAAAGTTTCAAGGGGCTATACTATGCTTTTATTCATATTTAAAACCTCACCTCACCTCTAGAACAGTATTTCATGCTTCACAGCCAGGGCTTGACATTAACATTAGCCAAATGGCCAAATGTGGGTGGATTTCAATTTTGGCCGGTAACACATTGACTCCCACTCTGGCTGGTTGGATTTTATCTATATTTTTATGCCAAATTTGGGCCTGAATTGCTGTGGTTTGTGTTAAATGTTTCCATAACTGAATTTCGAGTAATTCATCATGATTAGAGTAAAAAAAAACAGCCTAAAGTGACATAAACAATAAATTAAGACATCTATCTATCAATAAATAACAAAAGATAGATGCACAAGATAACATTTGTTCTATGTGTTTATGTTAACTAGTTGACTGTAAAAGATTGCAAAACTAAACTTTACATTTCTTTTCACTTATTATAAGGCCTAGTATACAATAAACACATCAACATTTCAACTAATTAAACTCTGGCCAGTGAAAATCTACTCTACCGGTGCCATAAACAAACTGATGAAGAGACCAGCAGAGGTCAGGAGAGTGAAGACTGCTGCGGTCTTTTGAACATAATTTGAAAAATAAAAGAAACTTCACTTCCTTACACCTTTTTGTATGATGCCGTTTTACTACAAAATTAAAAATGTCTGTGAGGAATCAGTGGAAACAGAGCTGTACACTGTTCTTTGAATAAATGAATGAGAGCAGACTGGATGTAGAGGGCTTGTTGATTGGTCAGTGCTTCTGAAGTGGGCGTAGGTTTGTACAACCAAGCATTTTGAGGGCTGAGAACAGCCGCGCCAGAGAATAAGATTACTCAAACAGGTGTGAATGAAACAAAACACAACTTCAGGTATGTTTTTGATGAGGGAATAACATTATAACATGGTAGAAAGCTCAGAAAAGTAAATTTTGCATAATTTAGAACCTTTACATTGATTCCCAGCTCATTTGCTCAATATCATTCCTCTGTCTCTCTCCCTCATTTTCTGTCAGACTGCTATCGCTATCACAACAGATACCACAGCTTTTCTGAATGAAACTTTAAGCCGTACACTACTGGTCTAATAATCTAACACACAGTCTACACATTACATCCATCCGCTGCTCCAACAGTGAGTAAGAAGACGCTACATCCAGATGATTGATACACAGGAAGTCAACCCTGCAGTGAGTGTAAAACATATCCATGTCCCGGGGCAATGCAACAAACAAATCTACACAAACCGATCACACAGCATTAGGCAGCTCGTCTGTTAACAGCTTCAACTCTGCTTTCTGCTATTGTGTAACATTTTGGCAGAGACGTTCTCACACAATCAAGCACAGGGCTTCACATGTTCACCCTCTCACGTACAAGAACAACACTGAGACAATCGCGAGGAATGTGACTGAGAAAATCTGTGTGTCCAGTCCAAGTTAAACAACCACTTTGGCCAGGTCACAGCCTGAAGAATCCTGGAGAATAGATGGATAAGTGTAATGGCAGCTATGAAGCAATAATGTTCATACCAAGTTATATCAGAGCAATTTTTTTTAGAAAGTAACTTATTTGTATATTTGTATTTCTGGTTTTGAAGCTCTGTGACTAATATCCTGAAAATATCCCACTTCGTGCCCAAACTAGAAAGGCTCCAGGTCACATGCAACAAAAAAGTGAAAGAAAATGAATGACAAATTAAAGTTTATTTGCTTGCTTATTTGAACAGGGACAGTGCACATTAATATTTCTGTGAATGTGTCAGTATTAGCTAAAAACTAGGCAAGATGTAAAATGCCAGCAACAGACAAAACAACAACAGCAACATTAAAGGTTAGTGCATAAAAGTACAAAAGCAAATAGTAAATTAGTAAAAATTTGTATTTTACATAAAAGCTCACACGTACACTATATTTTCAAAACCATTCACTCACCCGCCCAAATAACTGAACTGGGATTATGGTGTGGGGTTGTTTTCAGGACCTTAGTTCCAGTGAAAGGAACTCTGAATGCTTCAACACCAAGAGATTTTGGACAATTCCATGCTCCCAACTTTGTGGGAACAGTTTGGGGATGGCCACTTCCTGTTCCAACATGACTGCAACAGAGCACAAAGCACGGTCCATAAAGACATGGATGAGTGAGTTTGGTGTGGAAGAAATTGACTGAACCTGCACAGAGTCCTGACCTCAACCTGACAGAACACCTTTGGGATGAATTAGAGTGAAGACTGCAAGCCAGGCCTTCTCTACAACATCAGTGTCTGACATTGGACGAGAACGTCAATAGACAGTTGATTACTGATGGGTGCATGATTGACTCTCTTATAACCATGATTTTAGCATGTTTTTAAGTTATGTGTATCAGCATTGCATATACGAGATGGTAAACGGTGTTCAAAACCTGTGAAAGCTGGCTGACTGACTCACTTTTTCTCAGGGAGACTACTGGGTTATTTGCAGTAACAGATCTAAAAAAAACAGAAAGTTGAGAGAAGGAGTTGTTCAGTATGGCTTCATGAATGGCCTGAATTTCCCAGCTAAGCTCCTATATCACATTTCCTTCCTTGTGGTGAGCTTGCAAAGTTGCATCATCACCAGTTTGGAAAGTTTGTGAAAATTTTAGGTAATGTTTGTATTGGTTATCCACCAGCTCCAACGCCCTTTGGTATAACTTCACTCAACCACAAACTCGCTCTAAGTCAGAATATTTCACAGAATAGATTGGTTTGTAATCATAAAACAGTCACCAGCAGAGTGTTTTAGTGAGCCATCAACTTGCTCGGAGCAAAAATAGTTTATTTTGCGGGACAGTGCTGCATAACAGGATCATAAAACATTTAACATTTAAATGGGAGGATCTCCAATTCTTCATTATTCACATACTTTCGAGCACACAAAACTGAATGTGATTGTGAGTACTACTTCTTTACAAAGCCATGTTGAAGGATATAGTTCCCTCAGCACGTGTCACCATAGGATTATTATATTATCGAATTATATTTTAGTGCATAAGTCCCCGAGTGGCTCTGTTTGACAGCTTTAAGTCAAATTTGATGCGTCACAAATGTATTCTATTTAGATGTTGATGAGACACAGAGAGATGGCAGTGATTGTTTGAGTCCACATGGAGCCGGCCTTGTGTAAATACAAGTTTAACAAACAAAACAGCATGGTTTTATTGAGAAAAGGATCCAGACTCTCAACAGGAGATTAAAGGAAACATCTGAGTAGCTTAAGGCTTAAAACATGTCAGGACTTTTTACATATTTTCACCATTTTTAAGGATAAAGAGAAATAACTACATGTAATTGACTCCAGTGACCTTTTAATCCAGTCACAGGAGATCACAAGCCTCTGTACTATTTGTTTTGGTCCCAAGCACGGATAAATGAAGAGGGATATTCCAGTAAACTCACACCTTTATTGTAAATCTGAGCAGAGTTTAGGCGTGTATGGTTAAATGGTTATGTATTGTAAAGGCTATGTTATTTTAATCTCACAATAGGCGTTTAATCCCCGAAATGTTCTGCACTTTAAAAACCTCTCTGGCTCTTTGAACGTGGTGCCAAGCCAAGTTTATTTGTAGTTTGACACAATAAAAACAGATTTGGCTGTAGTGGACATGTGGGACACAGGCAGAGTGCACTGTGACCAGCCAAAACTCCTCTCTGATGAAGTATTTTACAGTTTCTAATTATTATTTTAGCTTTTAACCTTCACCAGAGCATCCAATGAGACATTTCCAGCAGAAAATTAGGCCTGATGTTTGCATGTTTTTTTCGGTACATTAGAGGATTTAACCATGGAGAGTTGAAGTTTGTGCACTCTTCCTTTTTGGAAATGATTGCACTGATTACACATGACATTTAAACCTTCATTCATTGAAAGGATTCATTTAACTTTAACAGTGAGGACAAACTGAGCACTGCTGGAGGAGAAGCGCACTCTTGTTTCTCCTTGAACAGTTTCCTGTACGAATGTTTTTTTGTTGAATCAAACTTATACTTCTACAGTGTTTCCTCAGTGTGTCCCTCAAGGGCTACCATAGCTGTTCACACGCTCTAATAAAGAGTTTGAAGTGTATATTTAGAGTCTCCTTTTTTGTGAAATGGCCAAAATAGTGAAAACTACACATCCCATCTTTAAATTATTATGTGAATTGGCTTTTGAGTGATCAATTTAGCATTTTTGTCTTAACAATTGTGCCCTCTACATTGGTACAACTGTATTATTTAAGTATATTTATGGAGCTTTTTGAGGCTTTTGACAGAGGTGAAGCAGAAAAAGGGAAAAAGAAAACTTCTAATGATCTTTTTCTCATAAATGCCACAAATCTGCTTTTAATGTGCATGTATCTGGACAGGACATTCATGTTTTTGCTCACTGGCTATTTTGGTGAGTGTTCTTTAAATGTTACTATTCCTTTAGGTTTTTCACCAGCCATAGTTTCATGTTAAAATGCTGATTTATGTGTCGTAGCCTATATAAGACAATAACACTGTCTACAAATGTTTTGACTCGATCTGCTTCTGAGATAAAAGTGGCTAAATCTCATTTATTTTTGATAAGATGAACTGAAAATCAATTGATAACTGTGCTGGTTAGCTAATGTATTCAAGATATTTAATGATATTGTTTCACATCAAAATCACATCTGTTTGTGCAATAGATTTAGGCATTTTTGCTTAAAAATAATATTTATATTTTGAAAATATTCAATTTCTCTACATGCATGCATTTTGTCCACTTCCAAGAGAGAGATTTCTGCAAATAAAAACAAAACATTTTATGTCAAATCTCTAGACATATTAAAATGAATGTATGTGAATGTGCAGACAGGCTTTCAGATAGAACTGGTTGCTTGTAGACACTGTACCTTCTGATAAACTACCGTTTTTGCCTTATTTTGCATAAATTTCCTATTTTGACCCAATACTTTTCTTGGAAACTATAGCCAATCTGCACTTCTGACTTACTTTTTCTTTATTAGTGACCTAATCCAAGAAAAATTTCACTACTTTTGTTCCGGAAGCATTTTGTTTGTAGACCAGTGTAATCTGTTTTGTTTTTTGTTTTGTTTTTGTCAATTCTTTTGAAAATCACTGGAAAGGTACTTCTGAAAACAGTAATTTATCATCATCATAAAGATTAGACTCAGAAATTCTATATATTTTTGCTTTTGGTGTATTTTTTTACTTATTTATTTTTACACATTTTAAGTTAAGACTTTCTAAAGAGCTTATTTTTGTGTCAAATAAATGAAAAAAAGAATCCAACTATACAAAGTGGCTAGTGAGAGTGAGTATGTTACTGGCCAAAATGGAAATCTATCCACATTTGGTCGGTTGGCTGGTGTCAACTTTCTATTCTGTAGTTTATTTAGCTGATTATGTTTGAAAAATGTGACATATATTGTTTTGGGAAGGTGTTGACAGGGGACTATGATCCTGAACTGTGTGTATGGCTCTGTCCCAGCGGCGTGTTGGGACCTGTGTGACCTGCATCAGACGCAAAGAGTCACTGCTGCCATCTGCACAGCCCTGTCTCTGCCAAAACTGTCACTCATCACTCAGCACGGTCCAATACAAGCCGGGGCAGGCGTCCTGGAGCGACCTGTGGGTCACCTCCACTGAGCAAACAGTCTCCACAGTAAAATGTTGACATGGGACAACACTGTACTGAAGGTAATGTATCTTTACAGTGACACAGAGGGACACTCAGACTGTAGTGCTCTCAGGATTGAACCCACAACCTTCTTGCTAAGACAGTGGTTCCCAAACTTTAATGTCTCGTGTACCTCCTGGGCTTTTTGTTATTAAATGAGTACTCCCTCACTCATATGGACGCGTTAATAATTCTTCACAAAAAAAAAAAAAAACATTAAAAAAAATTTATACTTACTTTATTGTAAATACTAATTCTCCTGCATTTTTTTAAACTTCATTTAAAGATAAAAAAACATAAAAATTGGCCTATCTTTAAGAATAAAAAATAAAAAGACAAATAAATAAAATAAGAAACAAAAGTAAAAAAAATTATAAACTATTACACAAAATAAAATATATACATTTTATTAAATTAAACTAACCTCATATTAAATTCACAAGAAGGACAAAATAATAATTTCAATAATTTTAATAAGTCTTTGAAACAAGATATTATGGATGTGTATTCTCTAACAAAATGTTTTCACTTCTATCCATCATTCATCTATTTTCTATCATCTATTCTAGGAAGTAAATTAAAATTTAAAAAAGTTAAATTATTCCATGTACCCCCTGCTTGTGTACCCATAGGGGTCCCTGTACCTCTGGTTGGAAACACTGTGCTAAGAAGCAGGAGCGCTAACCACTCTGCCACCACGCACTACAAACACGTTAACGACAATAAAAGTAAATATACAGTGGGGCAAAAAAGTATTTAGTCAGCCACCAATTGTGCAAGTTCTCCCACTTAAAAAGAGAGAGGCCTGTAATTTTCATCATAGTTATACCTCAACTATGAGAGACAAAATGAGAAAAAAAATCCAGAAAATCACATTGTCTAATTTTTAAAGAATTTATTTGCAAATTATGGTGGAAAATAAGTATTTGGTCAATAACAAAAGTTCATCTCAATACTTTGTTATATACCCTTTGTTGGCAATGACAGAGGTCAAACGTTTTCTCTAAGTCTTCACAAGGTTTTCACAAACTGTTGCTGGTATTTTAGCCCATTCCTCCATGCAGATCTCCTCTAGAGCAGTGATGTTTTGGGGCTGTCGCTGGGCAACACGGACTTTCAACTCCCTCCAAAGATTTTCTATGGGGTGAGATCTGGAGACTGGCTAGGCCACTCCAGGAAAATTGAAATGCTTGAAATGCAGGAACCTTGAAATGCTTCTTACGAAGCCACTCCTTCGTTACCCGGGCAGTGTGTTTGGGATCATTGTCCTGCTGAAAGACCCAGCCACGTTTCATCTTCAATGCCCTTGCTGATGGAAGGAGGTTTTCACTCAAAATCTGACGATACATGGCCCCATTCATTCTTTCCTTTACACGGATCAGTCGTCCTGGTCCCTTTGCTGAAAAACAGCCCCAAAGCATGATGTTCCCACCCCCATGCTTTACAGTAGGTATGGTGTTCTTTGGATGCAACTCAGCATTTTTTCTCTTCCAAACACGACAAGTAGAGTTTTTACCAAAGAGTTCTATTTTGGTTTCATCTGACTCTATGACATTCTCCCAATCCTCTTCTGGATCATCCAAATGCTCTGTAGCAAACTTCAGACGGGCCTGCACATGTACTGGCTTTAGCAGGGGGACACGTCTGGCACTGCAGGATTTGAGTCCCTGGAGGCGTAGTGTGTTACTGATGGTAGCCTTTGTTACTTTGGTCCCAGCTCTCTGCAGGTCATTCACTAGGTCCCACGTGTGATTCTGGGATTTTTGCTCACCGTTCTTGTGATCATTTTGACCCCACGGGGTGAGATCTTGCGGGGAGCCCCAGATCGAGGGAGATTATGGTGGTCTTGTATGTCTTCCATTTCCTAATAATTGCTCCCACAGTTGATTTCTTCACACCAAGCTGCTTACCTATTGCAGATTCAGTCTTCCCAGCCTGGTGCAGGTCTACAATTTTGTTTCTGGTGTCCTTTGACAGCTCTTTGGTCTTGGCCATAGTGGAGTTTGGAGTGGGACTGTTTGAGGTTGTGGACAGGTGTCTTTTATATAGATAACCAGTTCAAACAGGTGCCATTAATACAGGTAACGAGTGGAGGACAGAGGAGCCTCTTACAGAAGAAGTTACAGCTCTGTGAGAGACAGAAATCTTGCTTGTTTGTTATTGACCAAATACTTATTTTCCACCATAATTTGCAAATAAATCTTCAAAAATAATCTTTAAAAATCAGACAATGTGATTTTCTGTTTTTTTTTCTCTCATTTTGTCTCTCATAGTTGAGGTAAACCTATGATGAAAATTACAGGCCTCTCTCTTTTTAAGTGGGAGAACTTGCACTTGCAATTGGTGGCTGACTAAATACTTTTTTGCCCCACTGTATATGAAGGATGTTTTCGATTAACAGGCCATGCACAGTACTACCCCTGTGTATCTGGACCCTGATACTTTGAGGTCAGTACATTACAGTAAACCCAGTACTACAGTAAACCCAGTACTACAGTAAACCCAGTACTACAGTAAACCCAGGCACTATATATATAACAGTGCCTGTGTTTGTTGGTTTATCCAAGTCTCCTGGATATGATGTGTGTAAAACAGCGCTGTATCCCAGTCCTGGCAGCAGCAGCAGCGTTCACGCTCAGGTTTATGTAAATACTTTCTGTTTACTGCGCTGAGCGACAGTATTTGGACAAGTAATTGCACAAAAACACACAAGTCCATGTCTTTGATTATCAAGTCCAGTTTTTTTTTTTTTTACATATACTGTGTCTCTCCAGTAGTGGAAAAAAATAGATATTTTAACTCCAGTAATTTACATAAGTACATTTTTGAGGAATGTGTACTTTCTGTGTACATTTTCTAAAACATACAGTACTTTTGGGGAGGAATGTTACTTTTACAATGCAAAATCTCTAAAATGAGTTTTGTTCTTTTGTTTTTTGTTTTTTACCCTGGTGGCAAAGTGGGTAACAAGTCTTAGGGTTTGGGTTGTGGTAGTAGTAGTAAGAGTAGTACTAGTATTAGTAGTAGCCATGGTTGTAGTAGTAGTCGTAGCTGCAGTTGTAGCTGAGGTATTAGTTCTAATAGTAGTCATATTAGTAGTATTAGTATTAGTAGCAGTCAGAGTGGTAGTAGTAGTAGTAGTAGTCACAGTAGTTGTCAAAGTAGTAGCTATGGTTATAGTAGTAGTAGCCAGAGTAGTAGTAGTTGCAGTTGTAGTTAAGGTATTAGTTGTAGTAGTAGTAGTAGCCAGAGTAGTAGTAGTTGCAGTTGTAGTTAAGGTATTAGTTGTAGTAGTAGTAGTAGTCAGAGTTGCGGTAGTAGTAGTTGTAGCAGTAGTAGTATTAGTAGTAGCCATGGTTGTAGTAGTAGTAGTCATAGCAGTAGTAGCTGCAGTTGTAGTAAAAGCTGTATTAGATTTTACAGTTAAATTGGAAAATAGTACTTATAACTTAAGTAACGTTTTCATATAAGACTTTTTAAACTTTTACTCTACTAATGCTTTTGTTAATTACTTTTACCCTAATATTATTTTGAAGTAGTAGTAGTAGTAGTAGAAGTAGTAGTACTTCTTCCACCTCTGTGTCTTTAACAAGTAAATAACTATAACTCCAGGCTTTAATTCATGCCTAAAATAAAGAAATGTCCACTTTCCTAATTCTCTGTGGTAAAATACTCTTTAGCCCTCAGAGTATAATATAATAATATATATATAATAAGCCCTCCCCCCTCCCCCTCTCACTCGGGCCGGTGCTGGTGTTTCCATGCACCGAGGGGACTTCTCATTGACTAACACAACTTTCCTGGAGGCTCACCCCCAAACCGCAACATAATGCTCCAGACCAGCTCCACTCTGGAGTCGTACAGACTCACAGTGATTTTCAAAGAGACACAGTTTAATCTGATTATGTTCTGTGTCATCTACACTGATGACTTAACACAAGAGATGTGCTTATGTTTTTATTTTCCATAGAGTAATTACTGTTGTGGGGGTCAAATCTGATTGGGTCTCTTAAATGGCAACCCTAAAGAAATGACTGTACAGTATTCTAGCCAGTTGTAGTTGTACCCATTCTCTTTTGTAAAGTGAAATGGGTCAGAATCCCTGCATTTTCCACTTGGTAGATACTGTTTCTCGTTGGTCCAGTCATAACCATTTGTTTAAAGCACGATGTTCACGCAATGCTTGTTTCTCTGATCTGTGTACGTAGCTTTGGTGCTATTTTCTGGAAATCCTTCTCAAATCTCAATTGTGCTTTCTTTACTTAATTGTGTGTTTTTATATCGTCTCTATCAGGAAACTCACCCTGCATGACGGACAGGGAAACCAACTGCACCAGCTGGCACCCCAGATAAGGTTTTACATTTTAACATCTTAACATTTAGTTTGTGCCACTTCCTGAATTGTGCCCAGATGTATTTTGCAATAGGTTTATATGTAAAAAAAAAAGGCAGTCCGGTGAGCCCCCAGCTCTGCTCCACCACTGCAGCACAGACTCAGAGCCTTCAGTCTGATTACACTGAGCTGTGGACAGTTGCTCGGGAGAACTCTAAAGGCTACAAAAGCTTTTCTCAAAACTCCTGGACAAGTAAAAGACAGTTGTAACTAATGTCTTTTTACTAACTTGATTGTATTTCTGCTTCTGCTATTTAGACCATCTAATCTGATGTTTGTATTTCTATTGTAATATGCTTAAATGTTTTATTTTTTCCTAGGATGCCTTCTATTATTATTTTATTAGCTATTTATAATTGTATCTCCACGAATAAGAGGTCATTCATCATTAAGACTTAAAGCTTGACAAGTGTGGGACACATTTATGGATTCAAAACTCTCCACAATGTCCATCATTTCTAGGTATGTACTGTTATGGATCATTAGTCCTGCAGCTTACATCACCTCTGGGCATTGGCTGGTACCGCCCCAGTCATGGTCCCAGCAGTTGCCTGTATCGCCTATGCCACGGGCCGGCTCCAACTGTGCTTACTATCCTTATTACTACCCCAAATCACTGTAAAATAAATTAGCACTGACTGTACCAAACTGGGACGGAGTGTTCAAGTCCTGGAACTGGATGTGTAAACAGTAATACGTCCTCAGATTCGGACCTGGGCACTTGACTCTACACCATTAATGTTCTGTTATGAAGTAAACAGAAATACTCTTAAACATGTCACTATGGCACTCCCATAGGTATTGTATACTAATTGTGTCTTGGCTCAGACTTGGACTCAACTTCAGTTCATTTGGACTCCATCTTTTGGGTGACTTAGATTTGAATGCAGATAGAGGACTTGAGCAGGACTTGGACTAAAGAACTGATACCATGACTACAACACTGCAAAAAACGCCACAGTGCAGAATCTCTTTTCAAAGATTCTGCTTTTTTGGCTCAGCTCCCTTTGAAGAACAGGCTCTTATGACTCCCAAATGGCTCTTCATTTCTTCATTTTACTGAAACATAATTTAGTAATTTTTAATGGTCTGTGTGTTGACAAACTATTTTTAAACAGTGTTTTTGTAATAGCCTTATTTTTTATGCACTTAGCTCAAAATATAGCCAGATACTGTGCCTTTTTGGTTTTTGCTCATCTCTTCACTTTTTCCCAATGAAAATAAACTCTTGGAGGTGTACAGACTTCAAACATTATACCTGTAGATGGAGTTATAACCTGCCTGTGCCATCCTGCGCCTGGGTCAAAATGCCCACTTTTGTCTCTAGCGATGGTCTTTTCATTGGTGTAAACTGTAACTCAGAGTACTTTGACAAATATGAATATAGCCTAAAGGAAAAAAAAATTCTGCCATCTGGTTGAGCTATTTTTTCAGGTCAACATTAAAGACATTAATAAAAGTGAAAAAGCTGTCAGGCTCCAGAATATTATTTCTTTATGTACATTTAATAAAACATATATCACAGTGTTCAATGCTGCCATCTGGTGTTGAGTTACTTTTCATGTCAACATTGTAGACTTTAAGAAATGGGAATACATTTTTGAAAAAAGCTGTCATCCTCCTGATAATAATCTCCTTTTTTTACAATCCAAATATCACTATGTGGGAGTTCTTGTTTCTTTTAGATCAGATGAGACTTTCCTAAAGAGAAATATTGCTTTGTACAATTTCCACAACCACAAACTGATACAATCTGTACAAAATTTGTCATCTTAAATCTTTCAGACTCTCTCAGTCTGTGTGCGCCCACAAGTGCAGCCAAGTCCCCTGAAGTTTCTGCGTAAAAACACACGCCCCCATCACGTCACGAAGACACACACACACACACACACAAACACACACACAACCAGTCCACTGAGAGCGCGCGAGGGTCCTCCTCCCTCCTCCGGTTTCCTGTCAGGGCGCTTCGTGTATACAACAGTGTGTGTCTATGGATGTCTCCGCAGTGACTGTCCAGCTGCTGAGCGCTGCGGAGCGGAGCAGGGAGCGCGCACACACAAAACAACGAGCCCTATCTCCACCGCTGGACTTTACGAGCTGAGATAACTTAATTAAAGCAACTGAATGAGAAGATTTGTGCGGAGTATAGGCAGATATGGAGCCACGGCGCTGTTCGCTATCCGTACGAGGAGCTATGTTTTTCCTCTTGCTGACTTCGCTACTGGAGCATGGGAACGCCGGTAAGTTCTCCAAAACTTTTTTTACGTTTTCTATAACCTCACTACACTCCTCGCTGCTCTTCCTCTGGATTATCTTTCTTTTTTGTTAAATGTCAAAGGTGAAAGCTTGTGTTGCGTAGTTGCTTTGGAAACTTTGCTCTCGCAGCGTTACGCACGGCTCTGTGGAGCAGCAAGGCGCAACAGGTGACTCATTCAGCCGCTGATACACGGCTCAAGTATGCCGCGCACCTCTGAGTACACACTGTAGTGGTCTGTTTAAAGTGCAGCACATGTGTTTGACCAGGGATAGCCCAGGGTTTTCCAGGACTGCGTGTTACAACTGCACCTGGACACGCAGAAAATGACCTACAGCATCCGAAAGCATGGTTTGTTTTTGAGTTAGAAATTAGACATATTGCAGATTTTAGGAGGGCAAAATGAGTGATATAACTATTTGTTCCATCAGACTATTATGTTAAAGATCAGCTTCATTTGGCATTTCTGCAAAGTGCTTCCCGAAGAGATAACACTGACAATTTATTGTTTATCAGAATGCCCTATAGCTCCTTTATTCTCGTAGATGGTTATGGTTATGTCTGGATTTCACCTACTGTAATAAAACGCATTAGTAAATGGTTTATGATGTTTACAGTGGGTCAAGTGTCTGTGTAAGTCATTGTCTATGGCTGCAGCCCACTATGAAAGGTAGTCTCCTCATTCTGTCTCTCATTTCTCAAGAATATTTCCAAACCTCTGGATCAAATCAAAGCTATGATGTGCATACAAAGCTTTATTATTACATCCTCCTATTATAGGCAGAAACAAAGTGACATCCCATAACAAAACACTTGCACTTGCACTTGCTTGTTGTATTGTATTCGACACTTAGCCATAGATCATCTGTCATCGCTTCATTTGTCTGTGCCAAAGCACTCATAACATTATGACAAACAGCTTAAGATAGATTTGTGAAGGATTTGAGCCTGACTGTTGTGAAGGAAAACCTAAACAAAACATTGCACTTGTTCTGGCAGAGCATTTCACCAATATCGTATCAATAATCAAACATGTGTGCTTTTTATGAAACACACACAACACATATGAAAACAATAAACATTTAGACAGTCCTCTATGAGTCAAAACATTTGTTATGATCCAGTTTTTCTTGCTTGTCTTGGGATGATGTAGTTGGGATGAGGAAGTACCCACAGTAACATGGGGAGGACATTCAGACTCCACTCAGAGAGATTGTAGTTGGTCAGCCTTAGGATTGCACCCATAACCTCTGCTGTGAGACAGGAGTGCTACCGCTAACCACTCTGCCACTGTGCACCTCTCGAATCAACTTCCAATTACTTAATACTGGCACATGTAAATGTCTCTAAACTAATCCTGGAGTAACCACTTGTAAAGGCATAGATGTAAGTTTTTTGTCACTAGAAATACTGTGGCTGCTGATTTTGATATTGAACATCTTCCATTCTGCATGAGTTCTGCACATAGCTCTCTGTCAGATCCATAACATATACCTCCAACACATACATACAGTAATAAATGATTCATCTAATCCTAAACTCTTCTTTACTAAAAGTGCTTGCATAATTTGACAGCTGTAACCTCTACAAATATCCCTAGCTAATATTGAAATCAAGGCTGTTCCCCTCCTCATATACATAAAAGCAGCATCCAGTTATTACATACATTTGTACTTGTGTCTAATCCTATATACATAACACTGCTAGGTGTGATTTAACACCTTTGAACACTAAAAAAGCCATCCCATCTTTTACTGGTGATATTTTGCCACTTTCGATCCTCTTGCTCAATAAACTCTGCGGTCCTTTATCAAATCTACTTTCATCAGCTATATTAGCAGTAAAATGTATATTCCTATAAAGACAGCAGGCTTTAAAGGTGCTATGAGCAGTATATATTTTTCATATTTCATCAAAATTACCCACATGTGTGCCAAGATATGAGGTAAACATGTTTAAATCAAATATTAGTTTTGCTAAGGTTGATATCACTTCTCCTTTTGCTAAATCAGTCTTATCTCTTATATACATAAAATCAACATCCAAGTGGCTAATACTATACATAACACTGCTAGGTGTAATTTAACACCTTTAAATACAAGTAGTAGCCTCTCATGTTTTTGCTCGGGTTGATAATCTGTTTCTTCCCCTCCTCCTGTTTAATAAACTATACAGTCCATTATCAAATCTACTTTCATGAACTGTATTAGCTGTAAAATGGTTAATCCTATAAAGAAAGCAGTCATTAACACTTGTGCATGTGGTAATGTTAATATCCTGCCTCCTTCCTACAGCCTTAGCATATGCTGTCTTATATACAGTACCCAAAATCAACATCCAATGGCTACATATATGAGCAAACCTGGCTAATCGCTGCTCAGGCGTAATTCAACACCTTTAAACACTAGTAATAACCCTCCCGTGTTGTTGCTTATGTCAATACCCTGCCTCTTCCCCTCCTCTTGCCCTCTTGCCCCGCTGCCTGCTGCTTGTTCCTGCCCTGCTCCCACAGCTCGGGCCTATTTTCAACCTGGAAATCCCACATACCAGAAGGACTGTGTGGTCCCGCTTGCATTGTACGACAAGTCACAAATAGACATCGGAGAGCACATGCACGGACACGCTCTCGACATAATGTACAAACTTCCACCCACTCGCCCCTATGTTCTCTCCAAAAAAAAAAAAAAAAAGAAAAAACTCCTCTCTCCCCTCACACTTGTTGTTATTGTAGCCTCGGCTCCTCTTGTGGAAGTGGCTCGCCGCTCCTCGCAGCCCCGGAGCAGCTTGACATCGGGCTTATCCAAACAGCGCGGCTTTTCGCTCTTTGTTTGCTTTGAATTGAAGTCGATAACCATCCGCTCAGTGGGACGTCCCAGGAAGGCTCCTTCTTCCTTCCTCTTCCAGGGAATCTCTTTCTGGAGAGGCAGAGGCAGCAGAGACTGAGCCTGTCCCATAGAAATGTGTGTTTGGAGAGTGGGGGGACTGTTTGGAAAATGGCACTCAAAATGTTAGGACTCAAAACTTGTTCAAGAGTTCAATGAGTGATAGATGTTTAAGTTTGCTTACTTATGGGACTGCATATTTGAATGAAAAGATTTGTTAATTTGTACAATAACTTCTTATATCTATCTTTTTGGTCTTCCTCTAGGAGAGCTCTAACCTCAGCAGTCTTACCCATTAACACTGTCCCTCCTCTGTGCCTGTCCAAACCATCTCACCCTGGCCTCTCGGACTTGATCTCCAAAACATCTAACATGAGTTGTCCCTCTGTTGTCCTCAATCCTAATCCTGTCCATCCTCGTCATGAACAGAAAAAACCTCAACGTCTCTGCTACCTCCAGCTCTGCTTCCTGTTTTTTCCTCAATGACACTTTGTCATGAGCATGATTATTCACAAATCCCTCTTATTTTGTTCAGGAAAAATTGTTTAGGCATATCTAAACAATGCTTTAAAAAAAAGTATCTAGTGATTAAAATTGACACTTAGTGGGTAAATGCATTCTTTAAGATAACAGGAGCTCATACTGAGACCCTCTTTAACTTCACTAAACAATAGATGTTTGGTTAATTTAGTAAGAGTAAGTAAGAGTGACATGTATATTAAACTTGTGAAGCACTTCCCACTGTTAGTGTTTCTTTCCCACAGAGCAACACCCAGTGGTGATTATGTATTTTTGGGCTGTTTTTCCAAAAAGGCATTTTCCAAACAGTAGGTTGGGATCTAAATATATGAGAGTGTGAGAAATGTTTAAGTTCTTCTTGCAGTTTTCCAATACGACTGCATAAAAATAAACACAAGTTACAAACCGTACAGTATAAGCATTCATAAAGCCTGCTAGATTAAACTCAATCATAATTAATTTTGTAATTCATAATACTGACAGATGGAGGAATGTTTAGGAAATAAGGTTTAATGCCCCAAGGCTTTAATAACGTTTGATCTAAGCATCCACAGGACAGTGATGAAGCTGTAATGCTAGAAAAAAATTCAAGTTGGCCTGAACTTTGATTAAACAGCTAACAATTGTGTGCATATGCCATGGTGTTCATTTTGTTTTTACCTTTAGGTGACTCAATAAATGAGTCAATCAAGACATATTGTTATTATTATTTGAGATATGACCCTCTGAGGCTACTGTAGTTTGGGGAGTCGGGGCTGATAAGAAACTGGGCTACATATGAAGTCTGTAAAAACAATGTCTATAGTAAATCTAAAAAGACTGGTAATGAGAAAATGCGTTCTTGAGTTGTCAAAAAGTTTGGGAAATGGATGTCTTTAAAAGTGAAAATCCTGGTTTTCCCATATCAAAACCAATCCAGTCCTTAAAAAAGCCCCAATGGTAGATGTCCAAAGTGAAAAAGGGTCACATACCTCAACCTCAACCACTGTCTCTGTTTGATTCTTGACCATATTAGTCCTTACATCTCTTGGCTCTGCTCCACCTCATCTCGTTTTGAATCGCTCAGTCGAAGCGTGTAGAGGCCGGATGAAGGCGGAGGTGCCGGAGGAAACCTGAGAAAACGAGTGGGAATGTTGCAGGGACATAGATAAACACCAAGGAATGAAGGGATTATGGCCAAGTCGGATTAAGACGAACTTTTTGGAGGTGGGAGGATAACTTTCAGGAGCAGAGGGGGAGAGGCGAGCGTCCCGCTGGGCCAGTTATGTGGCTCTGCGCTGCCTTCTGCCAGTTGTCTTTCTTCATTTTGGTGATCGGGTTTGTGCTAAGATCTAAGAGAAGTGCAACCCAATACTCCATTCATAATACACAGTAGCTTTTCCATAAACAACCATTTCACAAATTAAAAAGTCTGAATATATTGCATGTTTATCATCTTGGCACCTACCGCCTTGACTACTGTTCAGTACAGGCTATAGCAAGTAAAGCATAGCCAATATAATATGTAGTTTATTCACCAAAAAAAAAAAAAAAACAATTGTGTTGAGTATTGATGTTTTTTGAGGCCTTAGGGATTGTAAATGCGGTGTATAAACGACATAATATGTACATAATCTGGAGGCACATGGAGTTGGTTACCACCTTACCTGACCATTTTTCTCACAGATAAGTGTATTTTAGTCAAATGGTCATTGCGGTTTTCTGAATGTAAATAAATGGTAAGTGGTCACTTTTATATAGCGCTTTTCTACCTTCATGGGTACTCAAAGTGCTCTACATCAAGAAACCATTCACCCATTCACATTCACACATTTATAGACCAGGTTATGCCGACCCTAGAGGCAAGGTGGGTGAAGTGTCTCGCCCAAGGACATAAGGAAGTGGGGTTTGAACTGCCAACCTTCTGGTTAGTGGGTTAGTGGACAAACATCTCTACCAGTTGAGCTACTGCCATTCATTATTAATGTTATGTTTATATCAAAGATGAGGGGATGATGTAAAAACGCACCGGTTGTTTTAGCTGTCCATGATATTATGTAATTAAAATAGCTGATGCTTTTAAAGGTTGTACTGATATATGTATTTTGGATATGACAAAGTAGTTTTTGACAGCTTCTGTTGGAGCCTATTTTAAAACCACGTGAACCTACGGTAGCCCAGCAGTGACATTCAGTTATCTATGAATACACCCAGTAGCAATAGGTCATATAGTAAGGTAAGGTAGAGAAATTTGCCCTCTGCATTTGACCCATCCTTCTTTGCCGCTGGGGCAAGGAGCAGTGGGCGACCACTGAGCACCACCCACCCAGACACGAGGAGAACATGCAAACTCCACACAAAAAGGCTCCACAGGGTTCTGGAATCAAACCTAGGACCACCTTCCTGCTGTGAGGCGACAGTGCAAACCACTTTGCCACTGAACTGTGTCTAAGGTAGGCTTGGTTTGTCCACTCTTGGCATTTGTAGATCAGTAGCATCTTTAGAACAATAAGTGACTATTTTCCAAGAAGGCTGGGGTGAGGGACACCTTTGCTTGAATAAAAGATACTACACAAGTTTAAATTTTGGAAAGACATCAAGACATGTGGAATAAACCAACATAGGAAGCAGTTAACTCTACAGTTGACTGGTGTATAGGTCGCACACTGCCTCTTGCCTTTCTTATGTGGGTCCCACGACAGAGTAACAGCTAAGAACAAAAACAATGACTGAATGGTATTCCAGTGTACACATACAGTACATAGGTGAAAGTCCTACGTATTTTATTACCCATCTACCACCCCAACTTTCCCTCCCCCTCCTCCTGTCACTCCCGTCTGAATCCTCATAAATCAGGTTCGTCAAAACATCGAAGGAATGAGGTGTGTCGTGTTTTCAAACTCACAGATCGTAAGTAAGTTATTATGGTCTGGAAACATAAAACTCCCGCACCCCCCGGGAGGCACAGGAAATGTCAAAATGTTAGCAAAAGCTCTCAGAGAAACTGTGTCGAAACTCATTTTCCCATGATGCTAGGCACACCTGAAACTACATTATGAAACCCAAGCTACTGTTTCGACTGACCGTGACCCCAGCTTCACTCTGCATGGTGCACATATTTCCAGTTCTTGCACAGACATTTGAACGCCTCATAGCCGTCTTTGCTGGGTAGCCAGGATAAATGGTCGTCAGGTTCCTGTGTGAGTTTTTTTTAAAGATGAGAAAAAAAAAAAAGTGGTGAGAAGGTATTTCAGATGATGGGATGTCAGCGGCTTTCGAGATGGTCTTCTTGACAAGGGCTCCGGTTGTATTTGCATTTGAGTTGAATCAACAGCCTGCAAGTGTGATTTGAACTTTTATCCTGTATAGACAAATATTATGAACAATGTGTCATCGAAAGTTTTAGCAGAATTTCATCTTGTTGACTCATGGTTGATATTAAATACAATGAAAATGACGAACTGAGAAATAGTCTAGCAGTGTTTTCAACAAAAGATTCTTTGAAGTGTGTTAGGAATTTGTAAAAACACAATATAAAAACACAAATAATGATTATAATCCAGATATGTTTCTGTAATTTTGTAAATTTGTGCCTCTTCACACAAGACAAAATATCAGTAAAAGGCAGAAGAAACAGATGATTCATTTTTAGATGTGGCTCCAGAACATTGCCTAGATCCAGGAATTTCTTTGACGATTCAGCATTATTGCGAGATAAGGCCAAAGATGCCAACCCCAGCTACATGGGGCCAGTAAAGTCTTTACTATTGTGAGATATAAGGGCTCAGTGGCTGAATTTATAGCCCTAAAATTAGAAGATGCCTGGTGCGAGTTCAGGTATGCGCATTTTTACCATTGCAAGATAGGGATGTTTCGCCTGGCAGAGATAGAGCTCCAAACCGGCCCAGCCTATAAGCGAACTAAGCGGAGGTCTAGGGCCCCAAGCCTGAAAGGGGGCCCCTTTAAAAAGCACCTCTTATATTTTCTATTATAATGAGCCCATGTGAAGCTTTCTTGCCCCGGCAATCCTGTCGACAAGCCTGTGTATATGAATAGAAATTAAGGACATTACCATTTATTATTAATACATATCAGAAAATAACAGGTGTGTCATATTTCCACCACATCAGTGCACTGGTGGGGGCCCCAAGTCAACTTCTGTTGAGGGCCCCATGAAGGCTCGGGCCAGGCCTGTTGTTGCTTACACTAATGCTATAGTTCCAGACCTGAATGCATTGAAAACCTTCTGTATCCCACACCACTTCCAAATGTAGATGGTGTTATGGCAGTATTTTCTGACTCAGCCCAGGCACTTGCTCCGCTGCTAAAAGGTTAAAAACTCAGATATTTATCAAACGTCTTTATTAGCCCAAGCACCAGATGGGAGCCAGTCACGGTAGCAGTGGGTTTCCTCCGCGCAACAACAGCAGCATACAACTCTCAGCTTACACTTATGGCCCCTTTAGGAACCATCCCAAGCCTAGTTAATGACACTTTCCTCCTCCGCAATTTTTTGTGACGTACTCAGACTTCTCGTGTTTTGGTTCGTCTAGCTCCTACACATGAAATAACACCGGCAGAGCACTTCAGCATCTGGTACAATGACCCACACATGCCAGACCTTCACGCATAGTTAGCCTTTAACTTTACGCATTTTGCAATTCACTGGATCCAAGAAGTCAATTTAAAAGCTGCAATGTTTAGCCTCTTTGCCATTTTATTGAAAGGCCACAGAAATAGATGAGCGCTTTCCCGTCTTATCTGGGTTTACTTGGAAGACTCTTGCATTTTTATCAGCGAGATGTCAGACAAATCAAACACACATCGTGCACACAAAGCGACATGGTGCAAGTGATTGATTTTATGGATCTGTTCCCGCATCGGTCTACATTTAAGAAATCAATGTTGGCTAATGAGCACATGCAGAGTCACGTCATGGGTAGGAGAAGAAAACTGGATAGAGTTGCCATATAAATGAGTAGTAGTGAATCAATTATTCCAGAAAGCTGCAAGCATTTTACTTTGGTCTCTCGCTAAGATACTCTTGGCAGGTTTTTAATAAAGTTAATAGACTACCTGGAATTTACTGAGTCTCTGAGAATTTGCTTTACTTGTTTAAACTTTACTGAGCTAATTGTTCAGATGTTTAAAACAAGCTAGGAGCCAAAATTAAAAAGTCTATATTATGCAAAATTGACTTTTCTGACCATGTTATAATGTTGTTCCTGCATCAAAAACATGCCTGGAGTTGTTTTGTTTGATTCTGTTTGGATAATCCCATATTCTCTGGCGCTGACTTTCTTAAGCCACAGAACACTTGGTTCCACAAAGCCCTGCCCACTCCAGGAAGCACTGTCCAATCAACAAGCCCTCTACATCCAGTTAAAAAAAAAAATGCTGTATAGCTCTGTTTCCACTGATTCTTCACAGTTTTTTTTGTTTTTTTTTTCAGTTTTTTTGTAGTCATACAATAAGTTTAAGGAAGTAAAAAGCTTTTTTTTTCTATAGTTCAAAATAGCATAACAGCTCTGTCCTCTTCTGGTCTCTCCATTAAGGCAGTAGTAAAGTAATTATTTATTTATTTTATTTTTTTGGTCATATAAAGTGTTTAAAGCTTGTAAAATGCAATGCTGTTCTAGAGATGACCAGGATTGGCTTAAAATAAAAATAAAAGCCTCTTTAAGAATGCATTTGGTCACATCTGTGTATGTATGAGTATGTCTTCTATTTATTCTTTGTATGTACTGTAGTTACTAGACCTATACTTTACAATGTACTACCATAACAACAGTACTTGGAGACACAAAAGTATTTTCTTAGATGGCACTTGGTGAGAAAAGTTTGAGAAAGACTGCTCATATTTAAGTAAACTATGCCTCAGATTCCACCTTTTTATCACTTTCTTCCTCTCAGTCTGTTGGTTGTTATTTCCTAGAGTAGTAAAAAAAAAAACATACCCAAAGCTTACAAATTACCTGGCCTGGTCTTAATTCAAAACATATTACTCCAACCCCAGGTCAAAAGGTTGTGCCACACGTCATTACCAATGTTTTTAGAGCCTTATCAGCATCACACAACACAACAGTACAGATACACTGACGCCGACCTGGACTTCACATGTGAGTAAGCTTATAGCCCTGTTACTCATTCAGATTTATCCTCGGTCTGGGGCACTTGGCTGCCCTAAAACAGCAGGGCTTATAGGGAGGTAGTGTGTGTGTGTTAGCGCTCGGGCTAGTTCACGCTAAACTCAACCAGACTCCGACGGTACGGGTCTTGTTGCTGTACTTCCTGTTGCAGAGGTGGAAAGGAACTGGATAATTTAAATTTTGTACATGTTTGAAAGTGATTTTTTAATATACTTTTGCAATGTGGGTAGTAGTAGTAGGTATTAGTAGTAGTAGTAGACTCCATGGACAAAACCTCTTGAGTGGAGTTCCCCTATATACACTTGAACTATTTTAATAATAATTTTGGGTCCCCCCTGACCCTGAGGCCTGGGACAAATGCCCTGGGTGCCCTCCCCTGTCATCTCCCCTGGTAGTACTACTAGTAATAATAATAATAATAATAGTGATAGCAGTAGTGTTGGAATAGTAGCATTAGCAGCAGTAGCAATAGCAGTAGTACAAGGGGTAATAGCAGCATTAGTTGTGATAGAAAAAGAAATAGTAGTAGTATTAGCTAGTAAAAAAAAGTTCAACTTAAGTTAACTTTACTCTAAATATTTTTTTATATATATTTTTCATTAAAGGGGATTTTAGGGATTTTTTTACTTTTCCAAAATGTTTACAGTCTCAAAATATGTACTTTTGGACCTCAATGGCAAAGCAGGTAATAATCGTAGCAATAGTATATGCTATAATAATAATTAGTGGCAGGAGTAGTAATAATAGTAGCTCACTGTGACCCACAGACTTAGTTTTGATGTAGACTGCTGTACCGTTTTTAAACCAGTACAACAGTATCCTTTAATAAAGAATATTTTACCCAAGTAACAATTTAGTTATATATCTTTAATTCTAGAATAAAAACAGAACTTGTAATAGCAGCAGTGATATTAGTAGTAGTGGTAATAGTATTAACATTAGCAGTTTTGTGTAGTATAGTTTTATACTAAATTGTTTTTTATTTTTACTATGGTGACACTTTGTAGTAATAATACAACTTTTGCTACAGATAATGCACTACTCCTTCTACCGCTGTGCTGTTAAATGAATAACTCACTGTCCCAGACTATTATTGAGTTTCACATAAACACACAGTGAAGCTCGACTCTTAAAACAGAAATGGTTGGTCGTGAAAATGAATCTTCCCCACGCTAAGGTTTTCAGACATGATGCCATGTCCATTGACTTTACAAGCTCAGACGTCTGTTGTTTTGTCTGTGTTATGCATTGGAGACTTTTCAAGAGTGTTTTCAAAGTAAAGGCTCCTTTTTATCGCTGTAAATCGTTATATCAGACCATCTTACTTCTGCAAAAGGAGTCTCTAAGTCGACAGAAGTACATACTTAACCTGGAGCGCAGTGATTTTATCTGAAAGCAGCAGATTGGTGATAGTAACAGAGGATTATGGGATTAACAGATAGTATAGTTGGAGTATATTACGGCTTATCTCGGTCTAAATGTAAATGGTAGCCTTTTTTTTTTGTTTTGTTTTTTTGTTTTTTTGTTATCCCTGCCCAAAATCTTCTGAATATTGAGTACATTGCATTTAGTATCATGTGCCACAACATACATTTAGTTACTTACTGTCCTTATTACCGAAGGAAAGGTAATTTTGTACAACAGTAGTTCAAAAATACAGTAGGATTTCCAATAACTAAAATGTACATGGTTTGAGTACAGTTCCTCACATTGTTGAAGTGTCTTTGAGCAAGACACTGAACCCCTTGCATGAAGCCATCGTATGCAACACTAGTGAATCAGTAGTTGTGTGGCTAAATTTTACTTCAAGTATTAAGATAGGGCGCGAGCGGACACAGCGGCCTCCAGCTCTCCGAGTTTGGTGAATCTAAATAGCGGATTGGATGCTGAATGTAAAAGCAATTTTTGTACAAACATTGTGAGAAAAGCTCTCTAGTGCTCTGTAGTAGTAACATATGTAGAGCAGTGCTTTATAAATGCAGGAAATGTTGTTAATAATTGTTCAGTAGTGTGGTGATTCTGGGGCAGCAGCAGCTCAGTCTGTAGAGTCTGTTCACACACTAACCCATAGGTTGGTGGTTTGAGCCCTGCTGCATACTGACATTGTGTCTTTGGGCAAAACACACAAGCCCACCCATGCCTTTATGAATGTGTTAGTGTGACTGTGGTTGGTGGTAGTCAGAGGGGCCATAGCTTTGGTAAAAGTTGCTTATACCACCAGCGAGTTTTACTGAGAAGTGAATGAATAATGTAATGTAAAGCGCTTTGTATATCTAGAAATGTTCTATATAAATCCAATGCATTATTATTATTATTATTATTATTATTATTATTATTATTATAGAAGTGGCTTCTCTGTAAATGTTGGGTATCTGTTTTCAAAATAAATGATCCAGCAGTGATATAGTATGTTTATTCTTAATTATTTCCCTTATTCAGTCAGGGCAAGCATCTTTGGGCCTGCGGCAGGGTACACCCTAGACCAGTGGTTCCCAAAGTGAGGTCCAGGGCCCCTTGTGGGCCATGAAGGAACTGCAGGGGGGCCGCCAGTGGTTGTCTACATTAAGCATAAGAAAACATTGAGTTTGAAAAACATTACAATTAAGTCGTTATTTAAAAATATCACTTTGAAGCAATTTTTAGCCACCAGTCTGTGTTTTTGTAATGTTTTTCCTATAAAATATATGGTGAAAACATGACATAGACTTGTAGAAAATGGTTAAGTTTTATTGTTGGTTGTCTGCGTGGATTGTCTGATTTTTAGGAGGGCCGCAACACTTGAGTTAACATGGCTAACAGCTAGAAACAGAAATCCATTCACTCTCACATTCATTCACTATTATCTATTTAGATTCACCTATAAATGCCTTTGGAGGCCCAGAAAGGACCCACAGTAACCCACTCTCCTGCTGCTCCTGGAAAGTCAGTGGTTAAAAGATTAAATGTCTTATAAAGTCTGTAATTGTTGTTCTTGGAGTCTTGCAGCAATGAGCACCGTGTTTTTCAAGAGATTGAGTTGGTCATTATGTGCTTACAACTGTTATCCCAGATATCCTATACTGTACTCAAAAGCAGGTTTGATATTACTATGGCATGCAAGTAAAGCTTTAACCTTTACAAATGTGGCTTTATAGTGCGTTACCAAGACTTTTCTTCCTCTAAAGATCCCTGCATTTGTGGTAATTGCATATTTTTGTTTTTTTTTAGTCAAATGTTTGCATGTGTGGGTCTATGTTTGTCTGTGATACATACACATTATGACATGAGGGGCCCACACACAGTGATCAGACAAATAAGAGATATTTCATTCGACATTGCAAAAACGCCAATGCAATAAAGCTCCCTGGACTACTGTTTGCATGAAAGAGATCTACAGAGGTAAAGATGGTCGTGATATGCTGCCTCCTATTTCTTGGAAGTGTAGGAGAGGAGATAAAATGCAAGGAGCGGGGAGGTATTGAAGTTGGCTCAGTCAGGCTGAACCAGGGGCAGCAGCATGAAGACTTAATGTCAGACCTCCCACACTAGCAGGGTTTCCCAAATACTTAAACCCAACCTGGAGAAATTGTGTACACAGCCCAATATGACAGGCACAGTAGAAAAACTCTACCTTTCTCCTGCTGTGATGTTGTGAAATTTGAGCTTGAGATTTTTAGACGGAGAGTGGCGGTGCATTGATAAACAGGACTTGGATGTGGGAGGCTGAGTTTGCCCACAAGATGTAGTTTACTTGGTGAAGTTAGGAGTTTGAGTCAGGCAGAGATGAAGGAAGTGGTTTTGTTTGGAAAAAAAAAAAAAAAAAAAAAAATTGGCACATGTGCTGGTTAAATGAGTCAGCTATTTATCATATTTAGCTGACTATGATGGGCTCTATTTTTTATTTTTATTTTTATTTTTTTACAGCTGCAGACATACCTACATGTAATACATAAGACATGAGACAAACAAAACAATATTATGACTTACAAGGAGCAAACAACATATAACAGATGTATATAATAATATGAATATGAATATATATGCGAATATGAATATGTATTGATGTAAAAAAAAAATCATAAATAAATAAAGTATAACAAAAAATAAATAAATAATAATAATAATAATAATAATAATAATAAATACCATTTAAAAAATATAAATAAAATAATAATAATAATAATAATAATAATAATAATAATAATAATAATAATAATAATAAAAAAATTGCAAAACATACAACAAAAAGGAGGAAAGAGAAGACAACAATAACAATAATAATAATAATGTGGAGAAAAAAAATAAAATAAAATAAAATAAATTTGGGCTCTATTGATTCTTTCTTTCATATACTGTCATGAAAAAACAAAAACAAACTCACTGAACGATGGCATTACATGCTCACAGTGCAGTAACTCAGTTTGTGTAATATAATTTATAATATAATATGAGTGTTGGGGTATCTATGTAAATGTTTCATCTGCTGTGTGGAGTTGTTCTCTGTTAAGTTAGTTTGGAGCAGTGGTTCTCAAACTGTGGGTAAGGGCCCAAAAGGGGGGCACATAAAGTTCAAATACAGTATAGTTTGTTGAGAATAAAATGTTTTCTAAAATAGAGTAGGCTACATGTGCATGGTAACAAGTAAATAAAAAGTCATTTATTAAAAAATACTAAAAACAAATGGAGGACTACAGACAGTCATAGAACCAGCAGCAGCCAGAACAGAGTAGAGGTATAGTGCGTATTATTATAATATTCACACATTTTTTGTCTAAATACACTTTTACTTTAAAGACTTCTTTTCCCCTAGATTTTATTGCATTATTATTACCGTGTCCATTTACAGTGAGGTAAGGCCCAACAAAAAATTGATAATAAATTGAAAAGCTAGCCATGTTCCTGCACCAACCTTTGAGACCAACCTTCTTAAAACTTTAAATGAACACAAATGTCTCGTCACTGTGAATCTGAATTATGGATAGTTGCAATAGAAACGGAATAGACAGCCACTGGACCCAACCAACCAACCAGAGACAAGTAAGGCTTATTAATTAAATATAATTAAGAGTCCATTCTTTAGTAAAAGGGAGTCTATGAGATATTTATGCATATAGTAATGTATGACTTGCACTTCAAATTCACAGAAGTCTTAGTCCCAGAGCAGTTTTCTCAGTCTTTGTCTTGTCTCAATCTCGGATGTAATGCTCTCTTTTTTATTTTTGACCGACTATTATAAGAAAATTCTACACTTCATCATTTTTAAGTAATTAGTTTTCCGCATCAGAAAAACTAAGAAAATGTTCTGTTCTCTGTTTCTAGAGTCTGCTGTGTTCGATTGTTAAAATTATCAATAATGTTTTTGAACAACTTTTTAAAACTTTTCTTCTTAGTTTTAGCTTTAGTTCCTTGGTTTGCCTTGGTCTCAGTCTCGAACCCTGAAAGTTTTGGTCTCGCTTCACTCTGGACTTGGACTGGTCTCGGTCTCGATTAGTACTGTCTTTACTACAACACTAGTTAATGATACATACAAAACACTCTTATACGTTTAAAACACAGCTCATAAACCCTCAAAAACTACTGCAAATAACTACTTTATCCTATGATATTTTTGCTTTTTAATCTGTTCCTCATTTATATAAGCACTGTACTTACTTCCAGGAACAATAAGTTTCAATTCGCATGTCTGAGTACAAGAGCGTTTTCTCAGAAAAACATGTTCATATTAATCCTAAACAACACAGTCACTGAATTATTTTAGAGTTTGAAGTGTCAAAAATCAAGTAAAATTGAGTAATAAACTATCCAAACCATTTTATATAACCAAATGTATTAACTATTTCCACCAATGTAAAGAAAGCAAATTCTTAGAGGAAAAGCATAGCTACCCCAGGCCAGAGTTTCTGTGCACTTTGAAGTTTTCCCAATGAGATAA
Organism: Bostrychus sinensis; assembly: GCA_020698575.1. NCBI lineage: Eukaryota > Metazoa > Chordata > Actinopteri > Gobiiformes > Eleotridae > Bostrychus > Bostrychus sinensis. The sequence continues at coordinate 10,880,262 of CM036247.1, forward strand.
GTGAAGGAGGACTGGGTTCAGCGGGACATGTCTGAACCGGTTGGACACAGCCAATCTGAGGAGGAGACAAAAAAAAAAAAAAAAAAAAAAAAAAAGACATAAGGGATAAGATTCTACAGATTACACAGACAGTAAAGGCAGCACGCGACTCAGCGCACCACAAGCCATACCTGCCAACCAGAAGTGTAACCAGACCCAACAGTGGCTTCATTCATTCACAATACATCAGTATAAACGCAGTAGGTTTTAGTTTAAGGTGGCAGCTGACATTTGTAAACTTCACTCAAGTCAAGGACGCTTTGAGCCAGTTCCAAGCCAGGATAAATCAAGAGGTTAGCTGCATCTGGCGTCGAACCTGTAGCAAATTAATATGGAAGTCAGTGCACTTTTACTGAAGGAGAGATTCAGGTCAGGATCTGGGGCTTATTTTTTTCTCCCAATTATTTTACTGTGACACACTTTTTATAGAAACAAATTAACTTTATTCTTAATTTTTTTTTCTATTTCACAATTACAGAAAAGTTGGGGCAGTGATTAAATTATTATGCAATATTATGCTTTTATTCTTAAATCAATCTTGGTCGCCTCTAGAACAGCATTGCACTTTGTATAACCTTTAAAAACATTATTTGGCTAAAAGAGAATGTTTTTAATAAGTAGCTATCCTGGTGCCATAAGGAAACAGGTGAAGAGACCAGCAGAGGGCAGCTCTGTTACGCTCTTTTGAATAGAATCAGTAAGAAAAAAAGCTTTTCACTTCCTTAAACGTTTTTTTATGACACGTTTTACTACAAAACAAAAAAATATCTGTGGGGAATCAGTGTTTTTTGTTTGTGTGTTTGTTTTTTTGGATAAATGAATGATAGCAGATTGGAGGTAGAGGGTTTGTTGATTGGTCAGTGCTTCCTGGAGTGGGCGGTGGTTCATGCAAGTGAGCGTTCTGAGGCCACAGAAACTCAGTGCCAGAAAATCAAGGAATACTCAAACATGCATGAATGAAACAATATTATAACATGGCAGAAAGCTCAGAAAAGTTTATTTTGCATAATATATCCCCTTTAAAATGTAAATTATAAACACCATTATTTGCAAATCTCATAATTTTATTCACAATAACATATAGACAACATATCAGGTGTTAAAACTGAGATATAACAATTTTCTTTACGGCAGCAACACATCTCAAAAAAGTTGATGCAGGGCCAACAAAAGCAAGTGATGCTAATGAACACAGATCAGCAACTCATTGAATTAACTGGCAACATTTCAGTAAGATGATATTGTATATATTTGGACTGGAATTCTTAATAACAAATAAAACTATATTTAGGTAAAAATAAAGGTGGACATTAAAACTATATTCAGCCTCCTGTGACCTATTTTTGGGCTCTGACCCTTTATTTGGGAACCACCTATCTGTTAAGGATTAAAGGAACATATAGTAAAGAGACAATGCCAAGTCTGCGCCTGTATTTAAAATTAGTCACTAGTTACTCACCACTTTGTAGACTTTGACTCACTCTCTTAGATGCATTTAGCTTCACAGTTTGAAATTTTACCCATTTGTTTTCCATAAAATCCCAAATAAGAACATGCTACTTATTCTGTCTTTGAAGCATTTTTAAAAAGCATATTTCAGGAATTTCCTTTCGAGCAGTTCTTTCAAAGTCTCTCGGAGTGTTTTGAAGTGTGAGTTTGCCGTCCCGCTGGCACAGTCACCGTATTCATTTAGCTGCGGCCGTCTGTGTTGGTAGTGTTTTGTGGCTGGGGCCTTATTTTTGCGCGGCCCGTCGGTTTGCCTGAAGGCTCTCCCAAAGCACATTTGAGGTGGTTCATCATAGGCCCGAGCTTGAAAAAGTGTGGCTGTAGTGTTGACAGCTGCTTATCGTCCAGACAGCTAAAGTTTTCTTAGATTCCCAACATAGTTTCACACAAGAAGAAGAAGAAGCAGCAGCGCCAGGGGGCCACTATACCACATAGTATTGGTATTTTTAAATTCCTGTTACTTTAATATAAACCCTAAACACTCAGTTTTATTGTGCTTTTTTCCGGCTTTTTGAGATAGTTTTGGACACCTTTGCAATAGTATTTCACGTTTTGACCTAAAATATACGAAAAACATCTTTTGGCGAGTTGTCATTTTGACTTGGATTAGGCTTTTTAGCATCATGACGCTAAAAGATAAATGAGCTTCATACTGACAGCAATTTAAGTGCAAAAATGATCAGAATGTGTCTGGTGATGGTGCATTGGCTTTAGAAACGCTGAGTAGCACTTCTAGGTTTCATGTATCTACGTAGTGTGGAGAGACCGAGAGGTTTACAGCTCTTGTGAAGGGACAAAATACCACTCCTGATATGTTTCTGAGGTGGAAACAACATTATAACATGGATAAAAACTCAAAAGTTGATTTTTCAACTTTTTCATTTCAGCACTGTTCAAGAAAGCATTTAAGTTATTTATTGTAGTATAATTTTAATCCATTGGTATAACACTGGGATGCTGTCTTATTGGCAACAAAGTGCTATGTTAGCATCTGCTAGCATCAACAGACAGCATAAGCTAAGCAAGTTATACATTTGCATATGTTCTATATGTATATTCTAACAAACATACATAAAACCAGTATATATAATTTAGGGACAGCCTGGCCAGAAAGACTTTTACTTTGCAAAGTAAAATGGGTTTGGAATCCCCACTCTTCACAGCACGTGTTAGCATCTGCTAGCATACAGACAGCAAAGGCTTACCAAGTTACTCTATATTAGTGTAACACTAGCAAGGTGTTCAAGAAGTGCAGGTGAGCTTCAATAACAAAGCCAGTCAGTGTGGATCCTACTGCCACAAGGCAAGTTTTATTTTACAGAATAAACAAAAACATTAAAATGATTTATACTGAATCTGCAGTGGTGAGGCTTCAACCTACAGCTGGGCTGATGGAGGCAGACTATTAGTGAAAAAGAAACACAAGGTTAAAACTCAACATAACCATTTCCACAACAGAAAACACCCAAATACAAGTGCCACCACAACCAATAACTACAAATAAGGTCACCAGCTAAGTGAACTCCCACCACCACCAGCTATATTCGAATGAGGCCTACACCAACTGCAGGGCTAATACAACTATCAAAGTTCTATGTATGTATGGATTTAAACATGTAATCTTTACATAAAACAAACGGACAACCAGCACTAAGCCTGCAAACAGACATTGCTGTCAGTTAGTAGTAGTATTTAGAAGTTGCTTCATAATTTAAGTTTAAAGCATACCTTCAAAACATGACAGTCTGGACTGTTAAAACCCTTTAAAACACAAAACATTACAATAAAAACAATAGTTTTTACAAAATTATTTAGCTACTATAAAACCAATTTGTTTGGCTCACCAGAAATGACCATGTGCACAGGCCTGCTCACAGGAAAAGGAAATAGAGCTGTGCACCTCTGACCTTTAAAGGCTCCGTCATGTGATATAATCACATGACCAAATCTAACCCTGCCACATTAGTTATTAGTTTCTAACCTGAACAAAATGTGCATATATACTGTAATTTAGGGGCTGCCTAGCCAGCTATAACTGCTCCTTTTGCAAAGTAAAATGGGTCTGGCATCCCAGCCTTTTTAGATATAGTTTATGGTTGTAACCGTAACAAAAAAGGGCAATTCTTTGTTTTTCTGATTGGTTGTATGTCAGCAGTAGACCATCTACTATCTATCAAATAGCATTCAAAGGCACTTTTCTGGGTTAATACTCACAAGTCACTCTATTGCCAATAACTTTTCTCATAAAACAACACAATATTATTGCAATTCAAGTTGTGACTGTTTATATTACAATTATTTCCTAGTATAGTGCGCCTGTTTTGTTGATAACACTGGTGACTTGTGCTTATCTTGCCCAATTCAAATGATGCTGAGGTATCCTGTTTTGTGAAAATGTTCTGTATGTTTAACATTAACGTTTTGTCTGTTTTTTGTTTGTTTTTCCCTGCAGTAGGACCACAGCTGTTTCCCTTAAACGCCCTGTGTAAATTCTGTGACCTGGAGCTGTCGTCTTGCCCCGGGACTGGGACGTGCATGTCCAACTGCTCCATCACTGCTATTTGTCAGGAGAATGCAGAAGTCTGCGTCGCAATATGGTTCGTATCCTCCATTTAAACTACTACCTTCAAGTGAATTTCTAGATTAACAGTACTGCACAAATGTTTTAGACGTGAAAATGGCTGTTTACTAAGAGCGCTTTCATAAATGCTGTATTATTTTTATTTTTGTTTTGAACATTTCAGAAAAAAAACTGCCTATTGCGCCGTGCTGTGCCTTGTTATATCTTCCTATTTTTATTTTTTAGGCGGAAGAACGAGAGCGGTCCCTCCATAGAAACCTTATGCCATGATCCAGCTCTGCCTCTCTACGGCGTGATGCTGGACGACTACAACAGCTCCACGTGTGCGATGAAGGAGAAAAACACAACAGGTGGACCGGCCTATTTCTGCTCCTGCACTGAAGAGGAGTGCAACGACAAACTCCTGTTTCCACCCAGTAAGTACAATATTCGTTTATTTAATGTTAATTTGATAAGTTCTTAGCGCAGAGCAGTTGTTCACAACCTTTTTTGTGTTGCGTGCTTTTTGTTCCACCGTGAGAACCCCCTCATTCGTTTACGAGTTAATTTTTCAGTGGTCACAGAGTGGTCATCTACATTTTATATTTTCTTTATTGTAAATGCTAGATTTCCTGCATTTTTGGCTTTGAAAATTCAATTCTAAATAATAAATGCCTTTAAAATAACAGTAACGATAAAAAAAACATTAGAAATAAAACCAAAAACCTCTACATTAACTTATTTTACTATATATTTCATGTTCAAAATGAAAAAAAAAATCTTAAACTCATTATACATTCACCACAAGCAAAATTAATCAAAAATAGTCCTCATCATTTGAATAACCCCTCTTTTAAATCTAAGAAAATATGTAACAAAATATAAAAGGCCTATTCAAATAGTATCAGTAACAGTATCACCTCTTTTTAATCAATCATTTTGAATTAATCAAGTGTTTTAAAGTGCCCCCTGTAAAGTGCTCGTGTACCTCTGGGGGTCCCTGCCCCCAGAGACAGTGGCACTGAGGAAAAGAGATAGCAGAGCTGAAGATGCTGAGGTTGTCTTTGGAAGAGACGAGGATGGATTGGATTAGGAACGAGTCCATCAGAGGGACAGCTCATGTTAGATGTTTTGAAGACAAGTTAGAGAGGCCAGAGTGAGATGGTTTGGACATGAACAGAGGAGGGACAGTTCATCTGTTGGTAAAAGGATGCTGAGGTTGGAGCTATCAGGCAGGAGACCAAAAGGAAGTCCAAAGAAGGGGTTTATGGATTTAGTGAAAAGAGACATGAAGTTGACATGCATTTGTTTTATTTTACCTTTATTTCACCAGGTTGAACATTAAGAACAAATTCTTGGACCTGGAAGGATAGGGTTAGATTATTGCAAACAAGTCGCTGTGACACCCACTGTAAAGGAACAGTAAAAAGAAAAAGCAGAATATATTGAATCGAATTAATAATATAAAATGAATAAATGTCAAGTAAAATGAGATGAGCAGCAGCCTCAGCTTGACTGCAGCTGAACATCAAGAACAAAACTGACACATGTAGCTGTTTCTGGATGTGGTTATAAATGTAAAAATGAAACAGCAAACCACATAGGGTTTGTTACTTTTTTTTTTTTTTTTTTGTCCCCATGTGTCACCTCTATTTTCCTGTTCAATATATTTCCTTTAATAAACTTACTTATTAACAAGCTAATGAGATACTATTAAATACATTCTGTAATGAAGCTGTGGTTACAGACAGGTTTCCTTATGAGCTTAAGCTGCCATTAAACTGAATGACATCTGTGCAGGTAGCTCCTCTTTCACAGACTGGCATTTTAAGTACTACCTTTTAGCTAATGCAGTGAAAGTAGGCTAATACCTTTAATATTTTAGGCATGTGCCTTGTTTTATTTTGCAAATATATTCTTGGCTTGGCTAATAAACAAGTAATCCAAGGAAATCTGGTTATCATAAAGGACATGCTGGTTACTACAGAAAAACACCCACAACTAAGGCTATAATGACTGTACAGAGAAACACATTAATTATCTTTAAGCTGTGCTTAGCTGTACTTTTCTAACCACATGTTAGCGCTGTACTCTCATCCTTTTGTCAGTGTGTCAGAACTGTGTTACCTCCTCTACCTCCTCCTCTAAAACTTTTTCTCCAACCACTCAGTAGGAAAGTGTGTACTGTGCATACTTATCCTGTCAGTAGTGATGGAAAGTAACTAGATACCATTGCGCAAATATCAAAACTTTTACTTTTACTCATCTGCAATTTCTCTAAATTAGTTTTTTTTTTTTTTCACCATGCTTTCAAAGTTATTTAGTTAGTAGCAGTATTGTTGTTAGTAGCATGTAAAGTACCATGTAAAGCACCTTGTGCTGCATTACTGTATGGAAAGTGCTTTAAATAAAGTTTGATTGATTGATTGATAGCAGTATTAGTAGTAGGAGTAGTAGGAGTCAGGATAGACTGAATTCTAGGCATACCGAGGTCCACTGTGTTAGGTTGAGGCCATGTTTAGTCCTGGTTTAATCCTGGTTTAGTCCTAGTTTTTGACTTGGTTTAGTTCTAGTTTAGTTCTGGTTTAGACCTATTTTAGACATGGTTTAGTCCTGGTTTATTTGTGCCTGTTTTGTTCCTAGTTTAGACATGATTTAGACATGGGGTAGACCTGGTTTTTACCTGGTTTAGATCTGGTATAAACGGTGTTTAGACCTGGTTTAGTCCTGGTTTATTTGTATTTTTTCTTCTTGTTTCAGACCTGGTTTAGTCCTGGTTTAGTCCTGGTTTAGTCCTGGATTAGACCTGGTGTAGATCATGTTTAGAGCTAGTTTAGTCCTGGTTTAGACCTGGTTTAATCCTAGTTTAGACCTTGTTTAGTCCTGGTTTAGACCTGGTTTAATCCTAGTTTAGACCTTGTTTAGTCCTGGTTTAGACCTGATTTAGTCCTGGTTTAGACCTGGTGTAGATCATGCTTAGTCCTGGTTTAGACCTTGTTTAGTCCTGGTTTAGACCTGGTTTAATCCTAGTTTAGACCTTGTTTAGTCCTGGTTTAGACCTGATTTAGTCCTGGTTTAGACCTGGTGTAGATCATGTTTAGAGCTAGTTTAGTCCTGGTTTAGTCCTGGTTTAGTCCTGGTTTAGACCTGGTTTAGTCCTGGTTTAGACCTGATTTAGTCCTGGTTTAGACCTGGTTTAGTCCTGGTTTAGACCTGGTTTTTATCCTAGTTTAGACCTTGTTTAGTCCTGGTTTAGACCTTGTTTAGTCCTGGTTTAGTCCTGGTTTAGTTCTGGTTTAGACCTGGTTTAATCCTGGTTTAGTCCTGGTTTATCCTTACATATACAGTCCACATATAAGAAACATTGTAAGGTGCGGACATCTTGGTGCGTACGGCTATGTTAGAAGTAGTAGTAGCAGTAGTAGTAGTAGTAGTAGTAGCTGTAGTAGTAATGATAGCAGTAGTAGCAAAAGGAGTACTACTAGCAGTACTCCGTTAAAATGGAAGGTGTTATTATGCTTGTTTCAGACCTGGTTTAGTCCTGGTTTAGTCCTGGTTTAGTCCTGGATTAGACCTGGTGTAGATCATGTTTAGAGCTAGTTTAGTCCTGGTTTAGACCTGGTTTAATCCTAGTTTAGACCTTGTTTAGTCCTGGTTTAGACCTGGTTTAATCCTAGTTTAGACCTTGTTTAGTCCTGGTTTAGACCTGATTTAGTCCTGGTTTAGACCTGGTGTAGATCATGCTTAGTCCTGGTTTAGACCTTGTTTAGTCCTGGTTTAGACCTGGTTTAATCCTAGTTTAGACCTTGTTTAGTCCTGGTTTAGACCTGATTTAGTCCTGGTTTAGACCTGGTGTAGATCATGTTTAGAGCTAGTTTAGTCCTGGTTTAGTCCTGGTTTAGTCCTGGTTTAGACCTGGTTTAGTCCTGGTTTAGACCTGATTTAGTCCTGGTTTAGACCTGGTTTAGTCCTGGTTTAGACCTGGTTTTTATCCTAGTTTAGACCTTGTTTAGTCCTGGTTTAGACCTTGTTTAGTCCTGGTTTAGTCCTGGTTTAGTTCTGGTTTAGACCTGGTTTAATCCTGGTTTAGTCCTGGTTTATCCTTACATATACAGTCCACATATAAGAAACATTGTAAGGTGCGGACATCTTGGTGCGTACGGCTATGTTAGAAGTAGTAGTAGCAGTAGTAGTAGTAGTAGTAGTAGCTGTAGTAGTAATGATAGCAGTAGTAGCAAAAGGAGTACTACTAGCAGTACTCCGTTAAAATGGAAGGTGTTATTATGCTGCATTTGCATAAAGCCAAGTTTACATTCAGTATAGTTTAAATAATGTTTTGTTGAGGACTTTGACTTCTATTTGAGCAATATTATTTTGAAGTAACAGTACTTTTATTTGCGTACAGACTTGGAGTACTTCCTCCCCCTCTGCCTGTCAGGCTGCACAGCGCATTTCCAAAGTTGTGGGTGTTTCTTTCTCTCTCTCATTACTGTCGCTACTGAAGAATGCAGCGTCATCACAAACAGGAAGTGGAAATGTGGTGTTTGCATCACGTAAAAAAAAAAGAAAAAAATTAAAACGCAGCCGGGGAATCCTCAGCGCGGTCACGTACGAGCAGCTGGTTTTGAATAGCGCTATAGTAAAAAAAAAAAAAACTGTCTTTCTGTCTGGTGTGTAGGCTCGCTGCACAGTTCAGACATATGGTTTCCTGTCTGTGTTTAACTCGAATCAGAAACATCTCCAGCACATGGCGAGCCGCCTGCAGGCACAGAGCGCCTCTGTAGCGGAGGACACAGGGGAGACTCTGCTGCAGCCGCCGTGCTTTCCAATGTTAGAATAATTACAGTGGATATACCGATTTATTTGGCGAGTGTATATTTCAGGCTGCATCCACTCTAATGTGTTTTTAATGCTACTACAACATTTCCAACCAAAAGTAGTTCATAGACATTGTTCAGTTTGCTCATGTGACCACAAAACAGAAGTCTGTGGCCAATAGCACTTTTTCATTTCATGGTATTGCTGGAAATGTCTAGGCCAGTGATTCTCAAGTGGTGGGTCAGGACCCAAAGGTGGGTCGCGGAACCATTTTCAACGTGTCGCAGGCCCTTGATAAAAATAATAATAATAAAGATTAATAAAAAAGTTGTTACTGTTACATCTAAGGTTGAAGTGAGTGCTGCTTAATTCTCCTCAAAGCTTAAAGTCTTTCGGTATTTACCACTGAAAAGGTCATCAGAAGAAAAGTAAATTTGTATACTCTTATCTAATCTTTTTGAATGGCATTTTTTTATTTCATGTATTTTGGTTTTATATTAAACTGCATCTAACAGAATGTAGGTCCCTCTCCAGCATCACCACCTATTGTCAAATGTGTTATTTTGTGTTGGCGTACTGTGATATTCTGACATTATTCTGTCTCACGTTCAGTACATTTGATTAGTTAAAATATCTCTTTTAATTGGGTCGCGGCTTGTCATTTTAGGGCGATGGTAGGTCCCAAAGCCAGAGCAGTTGAGAACCAGTGGCCTGGGTTATGTTGTCTTAGTCAAGTTTATGTCCCACTTATTCAGTTCAACTTTATTCCTCATGGTCCAATAATGATAAAAAAACAAACAATAAAAACATACAAAATGTACAATAGTTAAAAACAAATGTTTCACTGTCTCCACAACTTGGACTGGTCTTAGTCAGGTTTATGTCCCATTTATGTTTAACCTGTGACACAACTAAAAAAGCTACTGTCTATCATACAATATTATGCTTTTGAATGGTAGAATAATTACAGTGTTTTATTTGGCGCAATGTAACCACTGTATATTTCAGAATACATCTGCACTAATGGGTTTTTAATGCAACAACAACAATTTCCAAACCAAAAGTAGTGCATATAGAGATGTTAAGTATAATGTACAGACTATTGCATAGTGATCACAAAGTATATGTGTTTTTGTCTGTAGCCTTTTATTCTTGTACTATTCCATGAATAGTCTCATCCATACTAATGGGTTTTTAATGCTAAAACAACCAAAAGTAGACATGATTAAGTAAAATGTTCTGTATATTGCAATTTGCTGGGCTTGTGGCCACAGACAATACATTTTTGTTGTAAGTATAGCTCTTATTATGTCCTGTTCCATACAAATTACACAAATAGCGATTACCGTAACAGTAATATTAGGGATTGCAATCATAGCGCATGCATCAAAGTGCTTTATGGTGCATTTGTGTGGTCCTAGGAAACTCAGGAAAATGTTTTTCTGAGTTAAAAGATGCACATGAACACCTGCACAAGTCGGAAACAGAACTCAGGAACTCGGGTCAAAACCTGTGGCCCGACTTCTCCACGTGACGTCATCTGCTTCATGGGCAGAGCAGAAAATTAGCTGATTAATTAATTTGCGTTTTAATATTATTTTAAATCTGATTAGTGAGCTGCGTTACATTGGAAAAGAATATAACTCATATTTTGGTCTTATACCCTTAGATCAAGAAGGATTTTATCACATAAAAATACAAATAGTTGCAGATTGACATAAGAAATTCTTATAAAAACTCAATCTTCTATTTCCCTGTCAACAAAACTTATTATGGCTTGAGTTGAGGAGCTCTTTCAGATATTAAGTTGTCAAACATAGAAAAAACATTGTTTGATTGCACTCTATAGACAAACTTTTTGCAGTAACTCTGGTGCACTCTCTGCTCTGACCGTGTTTATGGCTGCCTCATTATCTTGTGGTGAATCCCGCTGAGATCGATTCAACCCAAATTCCCCCATTACACCACTCCACAAGTATCTTATCTGCCCCCTGAATAATTTGTGTGTCGCAAATTAAGCCATCTCTTCCACTGACTTGGCTGCACCTACAGTCCTTTGTGGCCTGTAAATTAGCTGTAATTTCAAAAAAATATGGATAACTGTGACCGAGTTTTTCCATCTGCACTCAAAGTTTGTAAACATCCTGGCTTCTTTATGGACTAGAGCCCCCTTTTAGTGTTTGTGTGTTTATAAAAAGACCACAATACGATTTTAATGGATGAATTAACCAAAAATCACAAATCATGACCTATGAATATGGTTTTGGCAACTTGCATGTACATGTGTGTAATGTCAGTGCCTGAGTAGGTTTGACGCAAGCATCTCCATTTGTCCAGGCTTGGGACTGGCACAAAGAGTACACATGTGGCTGGATTTGACCTCAATACCTTGTCAATTGACCCATTATAGCATTAGCCTCCAAGAATTGTAAATTATGACCCAATCTACAACTACATGTGGGTAATGTCAGTGTGTGGGTATAGAGAACATTAGCAAGATGATATTTAGCAGTTGTATTTATAGGAGCAGTTACTATTATATTATGGTACAGGCTACATCAGGGGTCTCCAACCTTTTTTCCCCTGAGAGCTACTTTTCTATAATAAAAATGGTAGAGAGCTGCGTGCGTTGTAATTGTATTCAGTCATTTTTCACTTTTCATTTCCTTTAAAGATCGTGTGTAATTGTAGTTATTCCAGTAACTATGGGCCTTAGGCAGGGTACACCCTGGACAGTGGCCAGTTAGTCGTAGGGCTGACACTTTCAACCCAAAAAAAATGAATTAGTTTTCCCTGAACATTTACAAAATGTTGGTGTCTGCAACTAAATTTTACATTAAAACAAAAAGATTTATTGTTTTTTGTGCACACACACATTTTACATTTATATTTTTGAAACAAAACTCTATCACCTAATCTCCTAATACTCATTTTGTGCATACAAATTTATTATATATTAATTTGATTGAATACATACACAAGTTGGTTTGCCAAGTGATAAAAAAAATGTGACTTCTTAAACTAATGTATGACTCATAAAGTCTAGGGAGCTACTTGGAAAGTGCTTGAGACTGGTAGCTCCTGAGCTACAGGTTGGGCTACATGCTAAAAGTCACTGAATTTATATGAAATGGTGAAGAATTTTTTGTATATGTAGCTGACCACAATAGTTTAAACCACTGAACACCACTAATGCTACGTTAAAGCACAACTCAGTAACTTTGCTTGTTTCTTTGCTTTTTTTGTCTTATTTTTCTCTATGAAACTTCCCCTACATTTTCTAAAGCAGTATTGTAAATTCGCACAAGTCCAGTCAACTCCTATAAAATCCCTCGCTTGGCTTTCCTTTCGTTTTCCCCTCTGCGTATCTGTACAAAGTTTTTTCTTCCATTCTACCGTGATAAAATTAGGAAATAAAGCCATCATCAGCTTGTTGTTTTGCTAACTGCAATGTGCCACTTTCTCAAGAGACTCGAGACTTCCGTGACATTGGTTTGGCAGCTCTTATACTCGCAAGAGACGTTTTCGGCCCAGAGACACCAGGGGTAGATGCAGGACACTTCATTTACCCCACAACAACGCATTTAAGCATCACACAGACTTCGAAACTGTTTATTTAAGGTAAAAAAGTGACTGAGTTAAAGGTGCTATGAGCAGTATATATTTTTTATATTTCATAAAAAATGACCCACATGTGTGCCAAGATATGCTGTAAACATGTTTAAATCAAATATTAGTTTTACTGATAACAATGCTACAGATGAGTTATTACAATTAAAATATGTTTTGCATAATGGCCAAGTTGATTTTGTTTATGTTTTTTGTTTTTGTTGTAAAACTGCTTTGCCGATCGTCCAATCAGAAAAGAGACCATTGTTTTGATTTAGACTGCAGTACTGTTTTCAAACCAATACAAGCGCATGCAGCTTACTGTACCTTTAATAAGTAAAATTTAGCAAAATGTACTACCAAATCCAGTTGCTATTATTTGAAAGTGAATTATCCAGCCCATGTTTTTAGCCCTTGCAAAAAGTAAATGGTAAAAAGTGCTGCTCTAGTCAACAAAACAATTACATAACTCATGGCAGAGTCTACAGAAAGACACTTTGAAGCTTGAGTTTATGCAAATCAGCATTCAGTAAATCATGTTATATAGTGTTGTCTTAGTAAAATCCATTGAGAGCCCAAGGATAAGGCTGCGGTTCCTTCCTCCCATTGAAGACGCATGCAACAGGAAGTCCATGTTTACTGGCCCGCTGCCACTACATTTCTCTCTCCGCAAACGCTTGGCATTGTTCATCCGCTGCATTACATTCCTATGACGTGCCTCTAATCGGGTTTGTAAGTGTGGTTTATTGCTTCTTGTGTGTGCGATTGTGTGACAAGTGTTGCTAGCAGGGAGTGAACAGAGTGCTCCTGAAACTTACACTTGGCCTGTTTTTGTTTTTGACTGACAGAGACAGAGAAAAGAGGTACAGAAAGAGGTTATATTATGCAAAATTGACTTTTCTGAGCTTTCTACCATGTTATAATGTTGTTCCCTCATCAAAAACATAGCTGGAGTTGTGTTTTGTTTCATTCACGCCTGTTTGAGTAATGCTGTATTATCTGGCGCTGAGTTTCTGAGCCCGCAGAACGCTCAGTTCCCACTCTAGGAAGCACTGACCAACAACAAGCCCTCTACATCCAGTCTGCTCTCATTCATTTATTAAAAAAACTGTACAGCTCTGTTTCCACTAAAACCTCACAGCTACCTTTCACTTTGTAGAAAAATTGTTGTAAATAAGCTTTTTCTATGTTTATGTTCAAACTAGTGAAATGGCTCTGCACTCTGCTGCCCTCTGCTGGGCTCTTCATCTATTTCTATATGGCAGTAGTAAAGTATTTATTGAAAACGCTTTTTTTTAGTAAGATGTTTTTAAAGGTTAAACGTGCAGGGCTATTCTAGAGGTGACCAAGATAAAAGCATAATATAGCCCCTTTAAAATCTGTGCTCAAGTATAATGTTAAGTAATAAAATTATTTAAGAAAATAATAAGTGAAGTAAAAGTATGACGATGCCTGTGAAGACTCTCAGCCATCTAGGCTCTCTGAATCACAACAACATTTTAAAAAGAAATCATCTGGAACTAGTTTTTAGAGTTGAAGATGTTTTGTCTTTCATCCAAAACACAGAATGACAGTAAAATCTAAACAAACTATGGCTTGCTCTGCTACTATTACTACTTCTATTGCCACAAATACTGCCAGATCTCTTACTCTTACTACCACTACTACATTTCTCCCTTAAATATTGACTAAAGTAAAAGAAAGAAGTACTGAACTATAGATATATGAACTCATAAGTGCAAGTAAAAGTATCTAGTTCCTCTGCACCAATGAAGAGACATCTGTTTATTGAAGGCATCAGAGTACAACACAGGCAGATTTATGACAAAAGCATGTGTTCAAGTCATGGAGCGATATCTTCCTCAGGTTATTTCGGTCCATATCTCTGGAACAATGATAACATGGGGCAGTGCTTGTTCGAGTGGGCCCTGGCACAGCTGAAGTCACACACATTGTTCATAGAGTTGATAATTTTATTGGCTTCCCTGTTTACATTGGGGAGTGTTTATGGACAGTTGTTTCAGATGCAAAGGTTGTGTTGAGTATGAGGTTAACGGGCAGTGGCTTGGGAAAATCTTTTGAGGGAGCCAAGTGTGTAGCGGTGGGGGACGGGGGGCTGGGGTGCGCACATACACACCCTTGCAATCAATCACTCTTTATTTGCAGCCCTCCGTATACTGTATATGTCTCTGACACACTGTTCTTTCTATTCCACTTAATGCAAATACAGCACATTTGACAGCTGTTAAATAACAAAGAAGACATCTCAGAAAACTTAATTTGATTGGCCTGATGATACGGACGCTGAACACAGTTACCCTGAATTTACACTGGGGGCGCCGCAGAAGCAGATCGATTTGAGTGCATCTGTTTAAAAGCGTCAGTTCACACTGAGGGCATTCAACTTCTGCAGGTTGTCCTTTTAAAATGGCTGCTTGGCGTCGCAAATTACGTTACATTTCTCCCCCTCAAAAATTAACTTCTCGATACATTGTGTTTACATTACAACTGTGTCAGTGAGCGTTTATTTTAAAAGAGTTAGGTGTAAGTTTATTTTGACCCTTGCTGCCTGTTTCCTGTGTTTTCTCAGCAGTAGCTCTGCAGATCGAAAAATAGAACCCCAGCCCATCTGAAGCGAAGTGGAACAGCCGTGTGCCGGTGTCAGTGTGAAGTGTCAGACTGAATAAACACAAACGGTTCAGACGCGGCTGCCGCAACACTGCCAATCCACGCTGCTTCTGCTTTTGGGGTAAACTGGGGGTGAGACTTCTACTGGCACCATGCTGACCAATCACAGCAGAGCAGTGCCATAACAAAGTCTTGTCTGACTGATTAAAACTTGGGAGTTCTCTGCCTCCGCTGACAGCACACTGCTCATTCAACAAGGAACATTTAGATGACACTGTTTCTCATAAAATGACCAGTAATTAATAAGAAACAAAGATGAAAATAACATGGGAACAACACAAAAGCCACTTTATACCATTAAAAAAAGAGTTTATATCAGAGAACTACAGAAGTCTGCCTTCCCTTGGCCTCGTAACAGGATAGATAGAGATATTTGAGAGACTCCAGCTTGTTGTGCAGGTAAATCTAATCCATAAGTAAACTCATATAGACCTGTTTTACAATACAATTTAGTCACAGACCCACAAACCCAGAAGGCTGATGTCTATGGGCAATATACTTCAACCTTGTATGAATGTGTTTATGCGATTGTGTGTTTAGTGGTGGCTGAAGAGGCCGTTGGCACAGAATGGCTGCCACGTCTCTGTCAGTCTGCCCCAGTACAGCTGTGGGTGTGTTACCACCACCGAATGTGACTGAGGAGTCAATAATGCACCTAATTGTAAAGCGACTTTGAGTAACTTTAATTGTAACTTTGGTTCATAAAAATGCTTAGGTGTATGTGTAAATTCCTACTGTAACTCAAGCATAATGTAGGATTAACCTCTATGAACACAGCAAACAGGTGCAGGCTTTACATAATGCCACATTTAAATTAAAACCATCACAAAGCACTTATTACTTATGACCTTTCATGACTTTCTTTAATAAAATCTGATTCCCACATTGTTTTTTTCTTTCCGCCGCTGTTGAGAAAGCCTTGGCCTTTGAGCTCCGCTGCAGTTGTTTCTAATTAAAACGCTGTAATGATGATTCGGAGCAGATTGGGACGCTGTTCTTTCTCTCTTTGTCAGATGTGTTTCCGAGCTTGTCGACTAATTTCCGTGGGAGGTGAGGCATCCGTGGTAAATAGTGGCTTGTCATTGTAACGTGCTATTTGTTTTAGTGTTGTGCGTTTACTGCCGTACCGTTGTAAAGTCACGCTATGTGAGGAATGAGACGAGGGTTATTGGCGTGAAGTCTGCTCCAAGCCATTTCCTCAGATTATTTTGTGAAGTGTTTAGAGACGTCTGCCAATATCTCTCTTTTTTTCGATTCAAAAATAAAGTTTTATGACGCAGACAGACTTCAGGATCAGAAGAGGAAGATGAGCTTTAGGCTCCCATGTTTCATTCCTGTTTTATATTTTTGTTGTCATTGTCATTTGATATGTGATTCACAGTCAGGCTAAAGCAGAGGGGGCAGACAGTTGATGTAAACGGACCAAGAGTTTATAAGAAACCTTTTGTTGAAGTGAGGGCTGGCTTCAGTAAGACCTACTCCTCTTGATGCTCTTTCAAAAAACATTGCACAATACAGACGTTCATGCAACAATTGAGCTCTAGAAAGTCAGAAAGTCAGATGTTTGGATCTGTAATGACAGACTTGACTGACGGGTGTAGTGTGTACTTAAATTTCTCCTTATACAAACAAACTCGACATAGAAAGCCCTGGAACTGAACCCACAACCTTCTTGCGGTGAGACAAGAGTGTTAACATTCCTAGTGTTTTTGCAGAGATTAAACATTATTAACTTACAGTAAAAGGTTTCTTTGCCTATTTAGGGAAACAGACAATGACCCTGTCCCAGTAGATGCTCTTGTGCCCTTCTAATGTGCGTTCACTCTGAGGGGCGCAGTGCGTAGTGTGTCCCAATCAGGACTTGACATTAACACTAGCCGACTGGCCCAATGTGGGTAGATTTCCATTTTGGCTGCTTACCCCTTTCACTCCAACAAGACATTTTGGCTATAGAGTTTAGAATTTAATCTCTGTTGCTATATTCAGAAATTTTCCACATCATTAAAGAATACAGGAATAATGTTATTAACCATTAACGTGTCTCTATTGAAACATATAAACACATTAATTAAGAGGTGTCATGCAAAATGTTATGTCCTAAAAATGTTTAAACCCTGTGTGTAAGTGTTAAAAGAATTGTCAAACCAAATTTTAGCACATTTTGGTGAGGTGATTATATACTTTATATTTAACACAAACATTTTAACAACTAACGCCCAGCAAAAATCCTGAAAGGCTAGAAAGTTATGAAGAACACTTGAGGTCTGGAAGATAAGGAGCATGCAATATATACCGATAATACAGACTCTGCCTTTCTAAATTGCTCTTTTTATACCTACACATTACGGAAGTGTTGCTCCTCTAGCTGTTTTTTAATTGTAAAACTGTCTTTTCTTTTTGTAGCTTGATTTCTGTGCAGTTTAGGAGTAGCTTTTTGCTTTATTTTGGGTGTTTCTTAGTCACTGTGGCATATACGCAGAAAGAAAATAGCCACGTCTTCTTAATATATGTGTAATTTTCTTCACTTCCAACTTGTTTTTTGTTTCCCAAAGTTAGAACTTTTTTCAAAAATAGTGGTCACCCAAACATTTAGTCAGGTTTTCAGCTTAACAGAGCCATACAGATGAATATAACACAGTTTCTTGGCCTGTTAATTACTTCAGTTCATTTGCACATCCCTTAAAAGTAAAGGTCATCTAGAGTTAAAATAGACTGGCGTCGAGAGCAAACCAACACCGGGATGAGAGAAGGAAGCAGATAGGACTCTGGGCGCTTGAGTTTTGTCAGTGATGGAAAGAGGAGAGCAGCGCTTGTGGAGATACGAGCCGTGTTTATGAAGTGTTGTAAAGGCCCGGCTGTTACCATAACAAGTAAATACAGAGTGTGATATCCAACCAGCCTGCTCCTGTACCGCCATAATGACACCAAATATACATGCAAGCTATTTATACTTTTAAAAGCGAAAACTGCGCTGGAAAAACTGGTGTTAAACTTATTTAAGTGTGAGGTTGGTTTGCTGCAGTAAAATCTATACATAAATGTGCAGAAGATGAGGACTCTGCACTTGTTAGCGGCTGGAGTGAAGCCGAGTTATAGACCGGGCATTTGAGGACAACACGCTAAGGTCCAAAACTTTTAAAACTAATTAAAAAAATCAGAAGGAACTGAATAATACACAGTAGTTGGCCTTTTTACATATTGCTATACAAGAAAAGGAACAGACAAGGCCCTTTATTATGCAAAAAACGACTTTTTTGGGCTTGAATTATCATTTTTACTAAGCAGGCAGCTCATTAGCCATTTTATGCTCTGTCCAGACCCCATTGTTGCCAGCAGGGGGCGACAGACACCTAATCCAAGCCTCCTCTGCAAAGACAAAGTAACAGCTTTCCAAAAGAAGATGTTTTCTATACATATACATTATTTTAAGTTAAAAAACATGAAATACTAATGGATAGGTGTCTGAATACTATTTCAAAAAGCCTGAAAAAAAGTATAGTATAGGACCTTTAAGGCTTATTGTAACTCCTAGAAACTTTATTGTTGGCTTTTGAGAAGACAAACCATCACTCAAAGGTTTTGTGTTGGTAAGCTCCTCCTCCTATGTCCAGGCTGCTCCGATTGGTCACTTTCTGTTTCTTAATTTGACTTATTCAGTACTCCAAACTTACTACAATCACCTTGATCTTTTGTTTTAAATATTCCATGGCCTCAGATACTCATAATGTTACTTTTCTTACCTAATATGCCAATATGGAACTGGAAACCATCAACTAAAGAACATCATAGAAGGTATTTATGGTAAAGAAACATACAGAAATATATATATGCTTGCTTAAACAAATGCAGGGAGTTTTCCATTTCATTTTCTGCTTACATTTTAAAACCTTTCTGTCTGTTGTAATTTCATAAATCAATGTAACTTTCCAAAACCTTGATAATATCTCTCCTTTGTCTGTCTCAGAAGTCTGCATGCATTTCATCAGCGTCTGTGGAAAAGTGCCTTGAGGTCACTGGAGCTAATGCAAACCTTTTTTATCAGCAAAAGTCTGCTATTTATAGAGTTTATCATAAAGCTATCTCTCTGTAGACGTGACATCAGCCTGCACCTCTTGGCTGGGGTCTGTCGGCCCCATTTTCCATAGACTTAGTGAGATCCAGGTGTGGAGCAGATCTGGACAAGAATCAGAGCAATATTATTGAAAATGTCAGAGAAATTTACAGCCTTTACTTTTTAAAATACGTTCAGAGAGGATGATATATCACAGTGTAGTAACCAAGACCATGCTAGACCAAGATAAAGTCAAGGGGTAGGTCATGGCAGGACAAGACCAGTGCCCCTTTTTGTGGTCACTTTTCTGCAGGATATTTTTGCCTTATTTGTATGTAGCCTTATTGTGACAGATGTAGTATCATAAGGGGTGTTTGTAATCATCCTGTCCCATTAACAGGAGCAATGCGGCACAGGGGTTAGATAGATAGAAGCAGCTGAGCATAAACGGGAAAGTTCACATGTTGATGTAAGTAAATTTGCTCTGTGCTTTATACTTGTGTGACTTTGTGTTATACCGAGTACTTCAGGTATTGGTATTTATTGTACAGAATGGATGTAGGAGATTTCGCGTTGAGTGTACATGTGGCACACAGCTGACTAAGACTTGATTTTTAGCAAAAAAGAATCCCAGCAGTCCCATGCATGAGTAATAAAGCAGTGATTCTCACCTCGTGGATCAGGAAGTGGGTTGCAGTTAGGTTTAAGATATGCTCAACATTATTCAAAGACTAAATATTTTAACTACATGACATGGTGACACATGCTTTGACATAAAGTTTTATTCTTGCATGTTTGAGCAATCCTGTGTATTCTGAGCCAGTCTGAGCCCTTAAGAGCTGGAAACGCTCGGTCTCATGGTTCTATGTGGACATGTGTAACCAGGAAGTGTTTCTGAAGCCCAGATATCATCACCGGACTGGTTCTGATCATTTCAGCGTTTACATTTCTGTCGCTACAAAGCAGTCAGCTCATTTATCTAGCATCAGGTTGCTTAAAACCGAGCTAATTAGCCATTTTATGCTCTGTCCTGTCCTCACTGTTGCCTGCAGGAGGCAACAGACACCTAATCCAAGCATTTCCTGCAAGGACAAAGTAACAGCTCTCCAACAGACGATGTTTGCTACAAATATACATTAATTTAAGGTATAAAATGTGAAATAAGATAAGATAAGATAAGATAAAACTTTATTGTTTGTAAAATGCAAATTTGGATTAGACATCTGCCAGACAGCCCCAAAACATAAAAAGCATATAACAACAAGTATTGATCATTCATTCAATCATAAATACAATGTACATTGCTCTGGTTCAGGAGTGTGATGGAGTATGGCACCAAGGATTTTTTATATTTATTCCTCCTGCAGCAGGGAACTCAAAAACGCTTCCCAGAAGGCAAGAGTTCAAATTCACTATTCAAAACGTGAGCTGTGTCTGTAGATATTTTATCAGCCAGCCTGAGAGTTTGTTTTTTACACAGCTCTGTGAATGTGTACCCCGCAGAATGGCCCACAAGTTTGGAGCAGATGTTAAAATACTAAAGCAAAGGTCTCCAAAACTATTTCAAAATGCCTGAAAACAGCATAATATGGGACCTTTAAGATTACAGCGCAATGTCTAAAATTATGGTGAAACTTTGGTGAAGCTGGCAGAGTTAATGGAATATTGTATGAGTGATAGAAGTTTTCATCCAGTCACAATAATGATGTGGACAAATACCACAGTCCTAGCTTGTCTTGGTTTAATTAAAGGACGTCTATGTCCAGGACAAGACCTAGACCTTCATAAAAGAAATGTTCCAGTAGTAAAACCAGTCTACTACTACTGCTGTACGTATGTTTCCAGCTGGATATGCTTTTCTATTTTCCATATTCACAGTGAAATCAGATTGTATCACCTGGCTTTGATGGCGACATTTGAGCACATCTGCGTTAATTACAGATATTTAAAACCACATCTGGCTCTGTGCGCACACAAACTGGCACAGCTCACTCCCGTTGGAAGTGTTTGTCTCTGCTCTGTGTGTTTTTTTTTGTTTGTTTTTTTTTTTCGTATCCACCGTCACCTGCCTCGAACATGAACTCACGTCTGGATCCGTCATTTTTCCAAGTGGAGCAGTTCCTCTTAAACATCCAACAGCCGAACTTTTTATTTACCAAACACAGCGAGGATCCAAGTAATTAGTGAGCGGCTGGAGCAGTGAGAGCGTGAGTCAGACAGTCAGCGGTAATGTTTAAATAACCAGAGACACGAATTGTAATAATAATGTGGGTGATTAGAAAGCACTGTTTGTCTCAATGAAGTGTCAAACCAGATGGAAAAGTTACACAAAGCGACTCAGGCGGCCTGATTGGTGAGAAGTACTCTGGATACTTTTATTGGAGTACATTTTCTGTACTTATTTTGTACTTTTACTTATTTTTTATCATGTATCAAGTATTTTTGACCTTGGTGGCAGAGTGGGTAGTTACATTATGTAGTAAAAGTAGCAGTAGAAAGAGTACGGTAGTGGTAGAACTAGTAATAGTAGTAATAGCAGTTGTAGTAGCAGAAGTAGTACTAGTAGTAGCAGCAGTAGTAGTAGTAGTAGCTGAGGTAGTAGCAGTAGTAGTAGTATTAGCAGTAGTAGTAGGAAGTACTGTCTACTTAAGTAAACTTTACATTCAGCACTTTTTTTATTTATTAGTAGTAAATGTTGTAGTGATAGTAGTATAAGTAGTAGCTGTAATAGTAGTAGTAATAGTAATAGTAGTAGTAGTAATAACAGTAGTAGTAGGAAGTACTGTCTACTTAAATAAACTTTACATTCAGCACTTTTTTTTACATATTAGTGATAATTGTTGTAGTGATAGTAGTATTTTTACTATTATTTGTAGTAGTAGTAACACTAGTAGCAGTAGTTGTAGAAACAGTAATAGTATAGTAGTAGTAGTAGTAGTAGTAATGGTGGTAGTAGCATGCACTTTGTAAACTTTACATTCAGTGCTTTTTAACTGTTCCTCAAGTAGCATTTTTGTGGAGTACTTTTACTTTTATTCGAATCATATTTTTTTTTTAAATACTAGTATTTCCTCCACCTCTGTAATAGTAGTGATAGTAGTAGTAGTAATAGTAGTAGTAGAAGTAGAAGCAGTAGTAGTAGCAGGAAGTACTACTAAAGTAAATTTTACATTCAGCACTTTTTTATATATATATTAGTAGTAATCGTTGTAGTGATAGTAGTATTAGTAGTACCTGTAATAGTAGTAGTAGTCGTAATAGTAGTAGTAGTAATAACAGTAGTAGTAGCAATAGTAATAGTAGGAAGTACCGTCTACTTAAGTAAACTTTACATTCAGCACATTTGTATATATTATAGTATCAGCAGTTGTAATGCTAGTATTAGTAGTAGCAGAAGTATAGAACATGTAATATTGGTGATAGTAACAAGAAGTACTATTCTATTTAAATATACTTTACCCTCAGTACTTTTTATTTATTAATAGTAGCAGCACAAATAGTAGTATTAGTAGTAGAAGCAGTAGCACGTGCTTTCTGTTTGGTAAATTTTACATTCAGTGCTTCTTAATGTTTACTCAAGTAGTATTTTTGTGGAATACTTTTACTTCTACTCAAGTAATATCATTTTAAAACACTAGTATTTTCCTCCCTCTCCGTATGCCACACAAGTGCATTATTAGCAGTTTGTCTTGGCAGCGCATGAGTGGCTGCAGACTGCAATCACGGTTGTAAGACAGCTAAGGAAATAAAGAGAAAACCTCAGTAACCTCAGCGCAATCAAAAAGCCCTAAATCAGCCGCGCTGGTGCAGACTGGGGCACTCTGCGTCCTCCTGAGCGTCTGGAAACCGCTG
This sequence comes from Bostrychus sinensis, assembly GCA_020698575.1. NCBI lineage: Eukaryota > Metazoa > Chordata > Actinopteri > Gobiiformes > Eleotridae > Bostrychus > Bostrychus sinensis. Next base: position 10,903,385 of record CM036247.1, read on the forward strand.
TGCCAGACGAGTTCAGGTCGTCTCCAATCTACTGTAAATACACGGGGCTTGTCTTCGCCGCATTTTGATTCATTGCATCCACACTTTTGCCCCAAAGCGATTCCAGAAAGTGCACGAAACCACAATATGGAGATGTTTTAGTGGTGACTGCGAGGTTGTTTTACCTTCTGCGCGATCACACCTCACCACAGAGCGAGAAAAACGAGCTTAAAGACTAAATTAAAGGGCAACAAAATGATGAAAATGGTTCCTTTAGGCGAAAAAGTGGGTTGACTTTCTGCACATGGGTGCTTGGATTTGCATAATAGTGCCGCCATATCATCAAAAAATCAAAATTGCTTCTTAAGCCCTAAACCACAAAGCTTTGAGACTTTCTAAAACCAAAATGAGTCTGAGCAAGCCTTCAAGTACAGTGGTTTAGTGTGTATAAATGTAAACACGAGGATGTTTGCTGTCTGTATACTGCAAACACCTTTGATTAAAAATTCATTGGTTTCTGCTTTATTTGCTTTATCAGAGATTCTACATTGTGTGCAACAAAATCCGAATTTGCCCATTAATATATTTAAAGTTGCTATGAGCAGTATATATATTTTGTGTCCCAAGATATGAGGTAAGCATGTTTCAATCAAATATTATAGTTTTACTGATAACAACAGCTGATTTATTCACAATTTAAAAAATATTTACCATAATGCCTAAGTTGTTTATGTTTACAGTTTTTCTTTTGGTTCTTAACCCTGCATTGCCAATTGTCCAATCAGAAAAGCGGAAAGACTGAACACCCACAGCCCATTGTTTTGATTTAGACTGCAGTAAAGTTTTCAAACCAGTACGAGCTCATGTTGCTTACAGTACCTTTACATATTCTTTTATTTGTTGTCTCCTTTTTTATCTGTTGTGAATTTCTAAATTATTACTCCACCCAGCCTTACCAGTTTTGACTGCCACAGATTGTTTAGTGCATGTTTTTGGGCAAGTTGGTACTATAATCTGCAGGGCCTAATCCTTGAAGAGTCTTCCTTCACAACTTTGACCCATTAAAGCCCACACCTTTCATGTTCTTTACTGCATTCCTCTGTTGTGTTTACCAAACAGTAGTATTGTTATATAGAGAGGCAGTATATTCCATGTCTGTGGGCAGTGCTTCCCTGAAATCACTGAGACCTGACAAATTCTTGTGTCAAAGAGAAGAAGTGTGTTTGGAGGATTGGCCGGGCTAATATCCATCCAGCTTCTTCCACTGACCCACAGAGGCAGGAGTCTAAACAAAACTAATTTCAGCCGCTTGTATCTGGGATCTTGTCCTTTTGGTCATGACCCAAAGCTCATGAGCACACGTCAGAGTAGGAACGTAGATCGACCGGTAAATCGAGAGCTTTGCCTTTTGGCTCAGCTCTTCCTTCACCACAACAGATTCAACTACCGCATTACTGCAGACGCTGCACCGATCCATCTGTAAATCTCATGCTCCATCCTTCCCTCACTGTAAACAAGAATCGTCTTTGGATGGTGGGAGGAAGCTGTGGTACCCAGAGAGAACTCAGTAAAATGGGCAGGACATGTAGACTCCACTCAGAGTGATCCTACTTACCAAACTTTTAACTGAAAATCAAGGCAGTCCCTTTGTTGCTACTACATCAGTATAAGTCATACCTTCATTTCTGAATTTACGACTTAATGCAAAAAGCGTGCTGACAGTCTCCAAAGCATTTTTCAAGAAGAGGTTGCTTTATTTTTGCCAACTGTGTCTCTGCATGGTTTCATATTTGATATCTATAAAGTTACTGTAAGCTGTTCAAGATGCTCATTTCTCGCTGCCTCTGTGAATCCACTGTGAAAGTTTTATTACAAATCTATACAGTCCAGTGGTCAGTCATCGGCCCGGCCCCTGTTGGCTGTGTCCTGTGGCGGGAGCCGGGTATAACGTTCCCCCTCTGGAGTCACACTATGAGACAGTCTTTGAAAAGCTGCCCATTGGAGAAGCACAAGACTTTGACTGTTTTCTTCCCGCCTCTGGATTTCTGGTGTTGGCTGCCCTTCGGGCCGTCTGGCACCGCGATCACAGACCGTACCTAATACTGCAGCCCGGTAACACAGTCAGGGCTACTCACAACACTGGCTCTGTCCACTGGAGCCTTTTAAACAGCACAAACTAACTACATACTTTAACTCAAATCATGTACTTTTTTTTTAAGAATATGTATTTTCTGAGTAGATTTTCCTAAACACACTTTTACTTAAACTTTAGTAAACTTTTAAAATATCTAAATATGTTTGTTTTTTTACTTCAGTGGGTTAGTGGGCAGCAGTAGTAGTAGTAATAGTAGGACTAGCAATAGTAGCCATAGTAGTAATGGTTGTAGCAATAGTAGTAGCTGTTATAGTACTAGCAGCAGTTGTATTAGTCGCAGTAGCAGTAGTACTTGTAAGAATAATTGTAGTTTTAGCAGGAGTATTATTTGTAGTTTTAGTAAAAGCAGTAGTAATAGTTGTAGCAGTACTTTTTGCTTTTACTCAAGTAGTTGTAATAGTAGGGATAAGAATAGTAGTGGTAGTAGTATTAGTACTAGTAGCAGTAGTGATATTAGTAGTAGCAGTAGTAGTGGTAAGAATAGTTGTAGTTATAGCAGGAGTATTATGAGTAGTTTTAATAAAAGTAGTTGTCATAGTTGAAGCAGTAGTAGTCGAGACAATAGTAGTAGTAGTGATATTAGCAGTAAGTAAACTTTACATTCAGTACTTTTTCTTCAAGTAGCCATAATAGTAGGAATAGGAGTAGTAGCAGCTGTTCTAGTACCAGCAGTAGTACTAATGTAGTTTTAATATCAGTTTTGAAGTAGTAGTACCATTTACCCATTTACTTTAAAGTAGTAGTTGCACTTAAAATCTAAAAGTAGCAGTAGCAGCGGTAAAAGTAGTGGTTGCAGTAAAAGTAGTAGCAATAATAAAAGTAGTAGTAGTTGTAGTAGTACCAGTAGTGGCAATAGTAGTAGCAGGAGAAGCAGTAATAGAAGTAGTAGTGGTGGTAGTGGAGGTAGTAGTAGTTGTAAAAGTAGCAGCAGTAGCAGCCGTAGTAGTAATAGTAGTATCAGTAGTAGTAGTAAAAGTAGCAGCAGTAAGAGTAGCAGTAAAAGCAGTAGTAGCTCAATACTTTTCAACTTTTACTTAAATAACAAATGTGTTGAGTATTTTTATTTTGAGTGTACTTTAACTTGAGTACTATTTACTTCTACCGTAGCATTATTATGAAGTACCCCTTTCTCTGCAAACCTAGAGATAAGTCCCTTTATCTTTAAAAAAAACCCTTGTTATGGATGAAAGAAGCAGCTTTTCGAGAGCAGAGAGTTTTGACAGAACCGTGCAGAGTGAGTTTTCTGTGTCAACGCTGCTTGTGTTGGACGCAGGCTGCAGGGAGGAAATTGCAGAGGCTCTGAAGGACTCTGGACTCACAGAAATTACACCCTCACACCGGCCTCCTCTTCTCTAGACCAGGTCTTCACTCTAGATTTTGTTTTGCAGCCAGTCGTCCCGTTGAGTGAAGCGACGTGTGGGACGGCGGCTGGGTCAGACCGGAGGGGCGTGGTGGATCCAGACAGTTTTATGTGCCCTGGACCAGACAAGACGAAATGAAACACAGACTCACTTTTCTATAAAAGAACAGCAGTAAAAATGGATTTAGATTTTGCCTCGCTGTTACCTTTTGTGATAAAAGAGACATTTGTGGGTTTACTCCAGACAGCTTTCATCTGAACAGACTTTTGAGGTCTTTACAGTCAGTATCTTGCACCATTACTTGAAGATTGCATAACTTATAAGCTACTTTTGTGATTTTAGTGCACCTTCTTTACACATAAGACCATTTGGTTTCACTTTACAAAACTACTCAGTATTAAGTAGAGGTCGACTGATATATTAAAAATGGCAATAAAAAGATTTTGAGAGTTTGACTGAGATTGACATTGGTTTTCTCAAAAAACTCATCTTTATCTGTTCTCACTGTAAATTCTAACACATTTGTTTCCAAGTAATAAGCATTACTGAAACAAATGGTTATATTTTATTACTTTCATTCATAAAATCAAGAAAATTGTCCCTAAAATAGCAGCAATGGCCATAGAAAAACACAAATCTGTCAACCTCTAGTATTAAGAAGTACTGTATTAGGGCAGTGTTTCCCAACCTGGGGGACGAGGACCCCTAGGGCTACACAAAGGGTACTTGCAATCCTCTAATTAATTTCAAAGTTGATACGTAAATATTTGTGATCTTTTCATTTCAAAACTGCTAGAATATTATTTAAATATTACATTTTGTTACATATTTTTAGATTGAATAACTTTAAAATAAGAAGTTGTGCAAATTATTATAAATTGTCTTTGTGGTAAATTTGTTATGCGTTTATGATTAATTGCTAATATTTATTTTTTAAGTTTATTTTGAACATAAAATATACTGTATAGTAAAATAACTTAATGTAATAGGAGTTTATATTATTATATTGTATATTTATATTTTTATATTTTTATATATTTTATATTTATATTTTAAAAGCAGGCAGATTATTATTTTTTATCCTGAATTATCCTTTGCTATCCTGAAAAAAAGTTGTTTTTTGTTTGTTTGTTTGTTTGTTTTTTGAAGAATTATTAACATGTATGAGTGAAAGAGTACTCATGGGAGGTCCCAGGTGTACACGAGACAAAAAAGGTTGGTAACCAGTGTATTAGAGCATTAAATGTGTTTATTTTATAATGTTTACTCAATAGGCCTAGATGCTGAAATGTTTCTATCTTTGATTACATGCAACATTATGAACATGAATATTAAAAGTAGAGGTGATATTTGGAAATTAAGTAGTTACAGCTGTGTTGTTGTCGCATTACCAGCAGTAGGTAAACAAACTACCAATGGCCTAGAGTAATGCAAGAAACACTGACAATTAGAATTACCACCTGAATTAAGAAATTTTCCCAGCAAGGATGTCTGTGAGATCAATCCATGACATGTCTGTTTTTTAATGTCAATGTCAATGTCAATGTTTATTTATGTAGCACATTTAAAACCAGACACTACTGCCCCAAAGTGCTGTACAGTGTTAATAAAATGATAACTACCAATAAAACAGCAGACTATAGCTAACGCAATAGAACTGAAATTAAGTAAAAACCGATAAAAGAAGGTAAAAATATTAAACAGTAAGAAATGTCCAGCTCAAAAGCCAGTGCAAAAAAGTGCGTTTTTAGCATCGATTTGAAACTTTCAGTGGATGTAGCAGCTCTAATGTTTAGTGAGAGTTCATGGAGAGAGACTTAAAAACAAACAATAAAATATTAAACTGGATTCTAAAAGCAACAGGCAAGATAAACAAATGCAATGAGTGATAAGTTGGGCTAATGATCCACTGCTAACATGGACGATACATGTTGCATTTTATTTCCTACTAAACTGAAAACAAAAATGTAGCGACACCTTTCAAATGGGGAAAAACAAACCTACCATCAGATAAACAGGGACACAGATATATCCAGTTTGATCTAAGCTGCGCTCCGAGTCGAAATGCCACGACATCTGAACAACCCTGACTCATGTTCTCAGAGTTAACCACAGTCCTCAGTGAATTATGATCTGACTTTCATGTGTTAGAGGCTTAATGTCAAACCACAAACACTTTTTAATCTCATAAACGTAGGGGTTTATATTAAAGACGCAAACTACCAATTTACATGAAGGCTGAAGACTACATGAGTCCTGGCTTTTGTTATCACATGATTACTTTTTAGTAAATGTACTTGTGTAGACATTTTTTAATACATTTGAATTTACCCAATACTTTTACTCACTAGCAGTACAAGTAGTGGTAGTACAGTTGTAGTAATAGAAGTAGTAGTAGAAGGAGGAGCAGTAATAGTAGCAGAAGTAGTAGTAGTGGTAGCAAAAGTATTAATAGTAGCTGTAGTAGTATTAATACTAGTAGACGTAATCCCAATAGATGTAGCAGTAGTTGTGATAGAAAGAGTAGTGGGAGCAGTAGTAGTAGTAAGAGTTGTACCAGTAGTGGTAGTACTAGCAGTTTCAATAGTAGAATAAGTAGTAGTAATAGTAGTATAGTAGCAACAGAAGTAGCTATAGTTGTGATAGCATTAGTATTGGTAGTAGTAGTAGTAGTAGTAGTAGTAGTAGTAGTACTAGTAGTAGTAGCACCCATGGGAGCGGTAATAATAGTGGTAGCAATGTTAGTAGCAGTAGTACTAGCAGTAGTAGTAAATGCACTAGTATAAGAAATAGCAGTAGTAGTAGTATAGTAGCAACAGAAGTAGCAGTAGATGTGGTAGCAATAGTGTTAGTAGTAGTACTAGTGGTAGCAGTAGTTATAATCGTAGCAATGTTAGTAGCAGTAGTATTAACAGTAGTAATAGTAGCATTAGTAGTATACGTATAAGTAGTAGTAGTAGTAGTAGTTGTAGTAGTAGTAGTAGTAATAGAAGTATAGTAGCAACAGAAGTAGCAGTAGTTGTGGTAGCAATAGTGTATAATATAATAATGTCTGCCGTAACTAATAACTACTATTTAAACTAAACCAAACTTTTCCTTAATATTTTTGTTGCTAACTTTTACTGCAGTAACAGTACTTATACTCAAGTACAAATGTAAATACTTTTTCATGTTAAAAACTAATGGTTGCCTTCCTTTCTTTGCAGTTGACCTGCCGCAGGACGACCAGTTCCTGACGGTGATCCTGGTGAGCCTGCTGCCCCTGCTGCTGGTGGGTCTGGTGGTCCTGGGCATGTTCTACTGGTACAGAGTGACCCACCGGCACCTGCTGCCCCAGGACTGGGACAGCGGCGTGAAGAAGAGGAAGGTGGGAGGCCTGGACTGCAGCGAGAGCTGCGCCATCATGATGGACAACGGCTCTGACAGCAGCTCCACTCACGCCAACAACCTCAACCACAACACGGAGCCGCTGCCCATAGAGCTGGACCTGCTGGTACATACTACACGTTATACTTTGTACTTTAGACTTTATACTGCAGAAATGTGGATTAAGTTAGGAATTAGGAAGTGCACAACTAAAAAAATACATACTGTGATTAAAGATTGGAGTAATAATTTTTTGGGGCAATTTATGAAAAACATTTTGAATTATTCCATTGCATGTTATGCGCACTTAATGGCCGTATTTATCTTAAAGGTTCTATGAACAGTATATTTTTTAATACTTCATAAAAACTCTCGTGTCCCCATATATGAGGTAAAAATGTTCAAATCAAATATTAGTTTTATTGATAACAATGGTACAGTTGATCTAGTAACAATTTAAAAAATATTTTTCATAATGGCTAGGTTGTTATGTTTACATTTTTGTTTTGGTTCTAAAACCCTTGCATTGCTGATCATCCAATCAGAAAAGCAGAAAGAGCTCCATGCTGTGTTTGCCACAGAGGCCACATCTGTACCTGCAGCAGCTGTGGACCTGGCTCACAGCAGAGCCACTGTTTTGATTTAGACTGCAGTACTGTTTTTAAACAGTATGAGTGCGTGCTGCTTACATATATAAACATATATACATTTATTACAAAAAGTCAAGCATCTTGATGGAATGACATAATTGTAATGAATTTGTGTCCAAAGCTGGCCATGATCCTAAGTCCCCCAGATTAAAGAGCAGTGAGCCAGTGTTTGTTGGGTGTATGTTTTCTCGCTCTGTCAGCTGATATTGTTGTATTAAGGGAATAGTGCTTTATCTATGACACAAGTAATCCAAAGCACTTTACACAGAAGGGAAGGGGCATTTCATTCACTCCATAGTCACTACATTTTGTAGCCACAGTTTCCCTCACCCTCCAACCACCACCACCACTCACTCACACCGGCTTCCTGGTATTTCCCCTCCTGGTATTAGGCAATCTGTGGCTTTATACAATCCATAATCTAGATCTGTCTACTGCATTTTTACACAGTGAATATTTACATATTGAATTTTTATCAATTATATTTTTGTTTTATATATGTGTTTCACTCTGGTGTCCGAAATTATATACTGTTGTATTGTTGGATTTAAAGTGTCGCATACTTGGATCACAATGTGTTAAATCAATTTCTCACACTTTCTTGAGTCACCCATGCACCAACACCAGTGGCCCTGGAGTTTATCACATGCAGACCTACTGCTGTCCTACTGCAGACCTACTGCTGTCCTACTGCTGTCCTACTGCAGAGCTACTGCTGTCCTACTGCAGACCTACTGCTGTCCTACTGCAGACCTACTGCTGTCCTACTGCTGTCCTACTGCAGACCTACTGCTGTCCTACTGCTGTCCTACTGCTGTCCTACTGCTGTCCTACTGCAGAGCTACTGCTGTCCTACTGCAGACCTACTGCTGTCCTACTGCAGACCTACTGCTGTCCTACTGCTGTCCTACTGCAGACCTACTGCTGTCCTACTGCTGTCCTACTGCTGTTCTACAGCAGAGCTACTGCTGTCCTACTGCAGACCTACTGCTGTCCTACTGCTGTCCTACTGCAGAGCTACTGCTGTCCTACTGCAGACCTACTGCTGTCCTACTGCAGACCTACTGCTGTCCTACTGCTGTCCTACTGCAGACCTACTGCTGTCCTACTGCTGTCCTACTGCAGACCTACTGCTGTCCTACTGCTGTCCTACTGCAGAGCTACTGCTGTCCTACTGCAGAGCTACTGCTGTCCTACTGCAGACCTACTGCTGTCCTACTGCTGTCCTACTGCAGAGCTACTGCTGTCCTACTGCTGTCCTACTGCAGAGCTACTGCTGTCCTACTGCAGACCTACTGCTGTCCTACTGCTGTCCTACTGCAGAGCTACTGCTGTCCTACTGCTGTCCTACTGCTGTCCTACTGCTGTTCTACAGCAGAGCTACTGCTGTCCTACTGCTGTCCTACTGCTGTCCTACTGCTGTCCTACTGCAGAGCTACTGCTGTCCTACTGCTGTCCTACTGCTGTCCTACTGCTGTCCTACTGCAGAGCTACTGCTGTCCTACTGCTGTCCTACTGCAGAGCTACTGCTGTCCTACTGTCCTACTGCTGTTCTACAGCAGAGCTACTGCTGTCCTACTGCAGACCTACTGCAGAGCTACTGCTGTCCTACTGCTGTCCTACTGCAGAGCTACTGCTGTCCTACTGCTGTCCTACTGCTGTCCTACTGCTGTCCTACTGCTGTCCTACTGCTGTCCTACTGCAGAGCTACTGCTGTCCTACTGCTGTCCTACTGCTGTTCTACAGCAGAGCTACTGCTGTCCTACTGCAGACCTACTGCTGTCCTACTGCTGTCCTACTGCAGAGCTACTGCTGTCCTACTGCTGTACCTACTGCTGTCCTACTGCAGAGATGTTTACTCACTCAGCTGTTTTCATTGAAAAGAGTGAATGCAAGTTTGTCTGTGGTATGTTTTGTGACATATTTTGATGTTGTTTAGGTGAGGATACTGTGCATTGTTTTATGAAATGCACAGCCAGTCAGTGAAGACTTCGCAGCAGTGCAGCAAAGATGTCCATAACACATTATTTTTTGTGAACCAAGTCATACCCACTTACTCTTACATTTTTATACCCTGTTAAAATGAAAGTTTGACATAGTTAATGGATTTGTTCTGGCTGGAATGAATGAAATGAAAGTGTCAAAAGACAGTCTTAAATATTCAATAAATCTGTACTGTTTTTTTATTTTATTTTACATTTTGATAAATGATGTCCAGAATAATTCATACCTTTTCTCAACAATCAGTGGCAAAGTTATTGCTTTTTCATCACAGCTGTCAAGCTTTTTTTCCACTGGGATTTTACACCACTCTTTTTTGCTTGGACCTCCAGGTTCTTGATGTTAAAAGGCTTTTTGTCATTCCTCTGATCTTCAGTTCTCTCCACAAATTCACAAATAGATGATTCAGGTCTGGACTCTGCTCTTGGCCTCTTCAAGATGTTGATCCTGTTCTAACTACTTCTTTACCACTTAGGCTGCTGTGTGTTTTGGGTCGTTGCCCAGGGCTTAACTGTGTTTAAATGTTTAAATTTCCTAATAAAATAATAATCAACAAATGTAAAGGCACCACAACAAAGAAAAATGAAATTAAAATATATTTTTGTCCTGTGAGGGAGTTATTTTATTCAGTCTCCTCTTCTAATTCAATCGCAATCTCCCTCATCATTTTTAGCCAGAGATTACTCCATTGCAACTCAGTTAAATTCCCGTGTTTAATGTGGAAACCATATTGGTGTGGACAAAGCCTCTGTTGTCCTCTGCAGAGTCCGTGTCTAACTCTGCTTTAACCATGTCCTGCAGGTGGGCAAAGGTCGGTTCGCTCAGGTCTACAAGGCCAAACTCAAGCAGACCACGTCAGATCAGTTCGAGACGGTGGCCGTGAAGATCTTTCCGTACGAGGAGTACGCCTCCTGGAAAACTGAGAAGGACATTTTCTCGGACACGGACCTCAGACACGAAAACATCCTGCACTTCCTGACGGCTGAGGAGAGGAAGGTGGAGCGACAGTACTGGCTCATCACGGCCTTTCACCCCAGAGGGAACCTACAGGTACGACAGCAGAGTTTAGACTGGGGACTGGATTACATTTATTCAGATTTCACTGCATCTGGGTTTATGCTGTAAAAACAACGATGCATTAAGTGGAAACTGGTGGAAATTGTATTATAAAACCTAAATCCTAAATATTCCTAATATATACCAAGACTTGCATTACCCCAAAACTTAGAAAAACCCTCACAACAATCAATCGGCCTTTCCTGCTTATATTTTATGAATTAAACTGAACTAAATTACCAAAGTCATTACATTGAAATGTCAAAATTACCTTGAAATACTAAAGTTTAACATTAGACCAATCATCTCCACTGTAAATGCACTCCCAATATTTGTCTCTGCTTCACTTTGCTTATTTTTTCTTTATTCATGTTTGTTTGTTTTTTTAAGCTGGCTCACAAATGTCACACTTTTTGTATTTTCGCCACTAATGAGAAGCACAAACCCGAGATGTGTCATTAGCCAAGGCTGAATAATAAATGCCAATAAAATGCCTAATAAAACACTCAAAGTCTTGTTCATTCACAGACAAACTCCTTATTAAATATGATATTAGGCAATTAAACTAATGACATAAAAATATTGCATACTGTCCAATTACCTAATATATTGTATACAAACAAATAAAACTTCACTGATCTTTGTTGTAACGCTGTGTGTGTCTGTCTGTGCCCATTAGGAGTACCTGACCCGTCATGTGATCAGCTGGGAGGACCTGCAGGTGCTGGGCAGCTCTGTGGCCCAGGGAGTGGCCCACCTCCACAGCGACCGCCTGCCCTGTGGACGACCTAAGGTCAGACCATTACCACTGAATCTCAACTGAAGGTTTTTTGTGCCGATCACATCATACTTCATTACTGTACACTGCAGTGTTTCCCAACCTGGGGTAACCCTGGGGTAACAGAGGGAAGTGATACCTGGGATGGTCAAGTTTGGTCCAAAACGACAAAGGAATATTATTTTATTATTTTAATACTATATTTTGTTATATATTAAATATTTGTATAGCTTATTTTTTCTTTGTGGTATTTTATTTAAGGTAAACACATTTTTTTTTTTTTCATTTTGAATTAGATTTTTAAAAAATGTAGGAAGGGGAGTACTCATGGTATAATAAAAAGCCCAGTGAGTACACAAGTGTGACAAGATCTCCATTCTCTTGATCTCATGATATCAAAATGTTACAAGACTCTCGTGAAAGTAAAGATCAGCCTCGTGGTCTCAGGTTCAGGTTCTGTTTGTACTTTTTACAAAGGAGAAGCTATGAGTTGAGTTTGTGCCAAAACATTTGGGAGTAAATATATTCTGCTGTTGTATGTAATACACATAAAAGAAGTAAATACCAGTCATTACAAGTTGATTTTAAAAAAGGAACGTAAATAGTTTAGCATTTTATGAGTTTAAGGTAAATAAATTCCATTTCTCATTTGTTTAAAATTCATATTTCAGTAGTGTAAAAATCTCGTCTTGTTCCTGCTAACCCAGTCTCCTGTCTTGTCTCGTCTCATGGGATTTGTGTCCTGTCACACCCCTACAAGCCAAAAAAGGTTGAGATACACTGATACACAGTTTAACCTTTAATTGGACTCTATATTCATGATGACAAATTCAGTTGGATGAGGCAATGGTTATTTAGGACTTGTGGCAACTGCAAACATCAAGAAAAGAAATATGAGCAATAATCCAGTCACACGGTGCTAAGTCCTGGCTCATCCAGTCTTGACCATACACCTGCAGCTTCCACATTTCACAAGTAACACTACACTAAATATCTACTCCTGTCCCTTGTATAAAATATGGAAATGTTTTTTTTTTTTCTGTAGGTGCCGATTGTGCACAGAGACCTGAAGAGCTCGAACATCCTGGTTAAGAACGACCTGACGTGTTGTCTGTGTGACTTTGGGCTGGCTCTGAGGCTGGACAGCTGCCTCTCAGTGGACGACCTCGCCAACAGTGGACAGGTAATAATCATCTAACTCATACAACCTTCTACAAACCACAGACCCGTGCGCTTGTGTGGCTTTTTAGCAGTGGCAAACCATCATGAAGTTTTATTTTTTTAGTACTAGCTTCATGCCCACACATTAGCTGTCAGTGTTTTTAGTTCAGATTGCACTGATAATGGGCTCGATTATTCCCAAAAGCCTCATTTTGACACAAATTATACATGATATCCTCAGCCCTGGGACATCCATTTTCACCTAAAACTGATCCCAAATCCCAGTGTGGTTTATATGTTTTTACAAGCTGTTGGTGTTAAATGAACGACTGCTGTTATGGAAACTGACTGTCTGCAACCAAAGCCCTGTATTAAGAGGATTTGAGTTGTTTTTTTTAAGTGAGATATGAGCTCTCTGTGTTTATTTTTCCCTGTTCCTGGCGTGTCCTGAGTGTGTTTTGATTGGATATACACTGACATGAGATCTGACATAGACAGACAGCAGTGCGGAGATAAAGGAGGAAAAGGACTTTGTTGTGACATGCACCAAACCTCGAGGCTCTGCATCACTGAGGCTCTCGCTGTCTGTCACTGTCATGTAGTGAGTAATGAATCAGTCCTGTACCAGAAAGTACAACAAAGACCAGTGCAAGTACAAAAGCATGTGTTTGTCTTCACTATACTGCCTGGATGTTGCTTATGTGAAGGTGTTTTTATGCTAAACAATGTGTGGCGTGTTTTCATAATTGTCATAGGACAGAGGAAACAGTAATTTAAACAGTAAAACCGTATTGCCTGTATTCAAGTTGGATTACCAAAATAAACTGCCTGTGTGCAATTTAAAAAGCACATAACCCATCCAGTTTTGAGAGCTTTCTACTAAAAAGCTGTGAATAGAAGAGATTCTAGACCCATTAATGTTGCTGGCCAGATTATGGAGAATTTGCTAGAAACCAAGTTAAGTCCGTGGTAAAACTGTTGATGGATGAGCTGAGGTGTAACACCACCATTTTGGTTAAAGAAAAACAGAACAAATACACAAGGCTCAAGAAAATAAGTCTGCTCTTAAATAAACAACTACATTAGTATTAGTAATATGTGTGGGTGGTGCAGGGCATGTATGAGAGCTTAAAGAGGAGTTCAAGGTGGAGGCGGGACTGTATCCAGGATCGGTTTATCTGAAGGGTTTTCAATGTTAAGTGCCCGGGATTGACTTTTGATGACAGATGGACCGAGAGTGTTTCCCAGTTGCCAGGACCTTTTGGGGCTGGACCATTTCGGAGTGATCCACGTCATCGGCACCTCGCCAAGGGCTGTTCCAGAGGGTTAAAGGTCCTAAAGGTCCTGATGCTTTTTTTTTTAGGCTTTTTGCAATAGTTTTCGTACACCTTAACATTAGTATTTCAAGTTTTATAACTGAAAATAATGTATATGAATGGAAAATGTCTTCTTTTGGGGAGCGGTTACTTGGCTCTGCAGAGAAAGCTTGGAATAGCTGTCTAATGCCCCCTGCTGGCAACGGTGGGGAATGGAACATGACGCTAACAGATAGATAAATGAGCTGACTGCTTCATAGTGACGGCAATTTAAGCTCTGAAATTATCACGTTGAATCCGGTGACGGTGTCCTGGTTTCACGTGGCTATGTAGAGCGGTGAGATCGAGCTTTTTTAGCTCTTCAGAAGGGACGGCCTTAGCAAACAAGATTACTCAAAGAAGTGTGAATAAAACAAAATACTACTCCAGGAGTGTTTTTGAGGTGAAAAAACATTAAAACATGGTTAAAAGATCGAAAAAGTCGATTTAGCAGAATAGGAGACCTTTAAATCCCCCCTCGCTTCTAAAGCTCGTCCTCCTCCCTTTGCCAAATTCACAAAGGATGCACCTGTGCATCCTCCGCGGCCTCGCTACAAATAGCCCACAATGCACTGCAACCATTTTCCAATCATGAAGAGGTTGGTGTGTGACATGATGCAACACACACCAAAGTTTTCACACACTGCTTTAACCGGACACTCGCCTTTGCTTCGGAGGAGCTGACTCTGGAGGAGACGCCTCCGCCATAGAAAGGATTCTGGCAACTGAGAAACAACCCAGGAAACTTTCTCCCTTGCTCTAGTTTTGTTTATTCAAGTCCCACACCGTTTAGTCTCTTGAGCTCTCTGAGTGTTGACTGACTTATAGACAAGCCACGACAATGCTTCCTCATTTGCATGTTTCCTTTTGCCGCATTTAAAGGAAACACAGTCATCACATGGAGTTAAATCTGTCATGTGCTAAACTGTAACACTTGTTCTTGTCTTAATTTGAAGCTGGAAATCCCCCACAATTAATTTTGCAATTATAATGTGTTTGTGTGAACTCTGCGCATTTAAAAAACACTGCAAAAGAGCTGCAGGACTAACTAAACACACCAACTTATACATAATCATCAAGAAAGGTGAGAATTTCTGCTATTTTATTACTGTGAGCTAAAGCTAATTCACATATGCAGAAGGACTTTGCAGTAATGGACTAATATGAAATGTAAAATCTTGTAACAGCTGGTGATTTGACCCACTACTGGAGTTTCTACTGGAGACTACTGCAATATAAATTATGTCATATAGGCAGTAATTACTCAGACGTAATCAACACCTTAAGTTTTTATTAGATTAAAAACACCTAGTCATTTGTTTTTGCTTAACAATGGATTGCAGCAGTACTGAAGTTCAGGCGACATGTGGGGTGCTGTGTAAAACTGAGAATCATATTTCACTACAAGCCCAATTCTCAGACTCACGTTTGATGTGTGTGATTTAAATCCTTGTTAAACAGCTGAACTACATCAAAGACAGTGTGTGGTATAACGTTTCACAACAGACAATTTATGGATATGGAACAATACAGACACAGATATTGTATGTGTAACAGCCAACAGCCAATGAAGAGAGTTATTATTTTTGCCGTAACATGTTTTGTTTGGAGATATTTTGATTTAAAGTTAACAGCGATGTTACAGTTTCTTACAAGATCTGAATTTCTGATATAAAACCAGATAAGGTACATTTTCATTTCCTGGTATTGTTATTTTGCTAATATAGCGTTTGGCTTTTGGTTGGAGAAATAGAAATAGAAATTAATGATGCATTTAATCCTCCTGCACCCCTAAATTTTTAGTCACACCTTTCTCCTTAAGGCACAAAAAAATGCATCAAAAAAGACTGCCATAGAAAAATTATCTAATAGTCAATTACTATTATTATTTTTTCATGGTTACAATGATTAAATTCAGTCCTCACCATACATAGCAAAAATTCATTCTGTTTATAAAATTTAACACCTTAAATTCCAGTTTTTGTGGCTCATACAAATCTAACACACACATCTCAGTAAAAATTTGATTTTCGATGTGGGCTCATACAAACACAAATAAACTAATTTATCAACAAAACAAAACAATAAAAACTTTCACACCAATTTATGACAACCCTAAAACACACCCAAATAATTTTAGTGGATTTTTTTCATTCATTCATTCATCTTCTTCCGCTTATTCCCGTTAGGCGTCGCGGGTGACTGTAGCCTATCCCAGTAACTTTGGGCCTTAGGCGGGGTACACCCTGGACAGGGTGTAATAAAATTATATTGCAATGACAGTGTATAATAAAAACGCTGTTTAAATGGGAGTCAGTGGCACAAAAAATGTCTTAGGGGTAAACGTGTGACTATTTTTTCTAGACACCTTTTTAAGAGAATAAAAAAAAATAAAATCCTGAAATCTGAAAATTCATCCAAAAATGCACACCTTAGGCAAAATCAATGCCACTTGAATCTAGAAATCTACTATAAAGCATTGTTAGATAGGAAACTATTGGTGGGGGAGTGTCTTCCCCACTGGTAGCCACATTATAAAGATACATAGTCACGCAGAATAAAAATAAAATAATCTCATCAGGTCATCTGTTATTTGATCATAGTCATTAACCCTGTCTTTGCTGTCTCTCGGCTGCAGGTGGGCACCGCGCGGTACATGGCTCCTGAAGTCCTGGAGGCGCGGCTGAACCTGGAGAACATCGAGTCGTTCAAGCAGACCGACATTTACTCCCTGGCTCTGGTTCTGTGGGAGATGACGTCCCGCTGCGAGGCCGTCGGAGGTCAGTGCAAGGTCCCACAACTCGACCAAAACTACACAAACATACAAACAAACAATGTCATTAGTGAGTGATTATAGCAGCAGCAGTGGGACGATAATGATGTCATGTGATGAGGTAAACAGGAAGTGACACACGCAGGGTTAGCATAACAGACTGAGGGAAAGCTACTGGGATGACTCATAGCACTTTTGTGGAGCTATAACAACAAAACTCAGCAGCAGCTCAGTGACAGGAAGCACAGGAAGTGAGGTCATCATTAGGAGACCTTTGGAGAGCAGAAAATAATGCACTGAAATGTCAGGCTTACTTCTTTACCAAACAAAGCCTACAGTCATGTTTGTATATGTGTGTCATGTAAACACATTTTAGGAGGTAATATACCCATGAGCATTTTCAGCATCATTCAACCACTTTTAGTTGTTTACTGGGTTTATGTACATCCAGAAAAGTTACATAGTGTTGCTTTAAAAATATGAGCTGCACAAACCACCACTTCTTGGCTTTCTGTCCATCTCCTTCCTCAGTCCTGGCCAAAAAAAGTTTACTATTCTGTAGGGCTGCAACTAACGATTATTTTGATAATCAATTAATTTGTTGATTATTTTTACAATGAATCGATTAATAATTGGATAATGAAGCGTAAGTAAATGTGTTATGACCTGGTGCTGTAAGAATAACAATTGGTTTTAAAATGTAGGTTTTATTGTTAAAAATTGGTAATAATACTACAAGAAATTACTTAATTTCTTACAAAATTTGAACCAGACAAAGGTTTAAGTACGCTATTTTAAGACTTTTCGATAGCGCATATACTCATGTTTTTTTATTCATAAACACAACATTGTTTCTGTGGGTTTTGCTCTGTTTTTGTAATAAAACCACTTCTGTCAGCACATAACATGTTCCAGAGTCTATGAATACCCCAGATACCAATGAATCAGTTACTAAATTAGTTGACGATTATTTCTATAAATGATTATAATTGAATAATCCGATAAGTTGTAGCAGCCCTACTATTCTGTCTGGTTTCAAGGGAGATGCTGCAAAAATGTGTCAAACTAGCAGCAGCCACTGTTCTCTGAATTATGTTTTTCTATTTCCACAAGTAAGGGCAGTGAAGAAACTACAACTTCACTCTAAAACTCTTATGTAAACTCTAAGGAAAGCCACATCTTAAATGGACATGGAAACATTTGTAGAGAGAGATTTTCCACAAGGCACAAGGAGATTTAAGACCAGCGCAGTCCTTAAAGCAGCTCTTACACTGAGCACGGGTCATTGCTGGGAGCTGGGTGCATGCTTGAGATCACAACATACTGTGAGAAGTCAGCATTGAGACATGGCAACAAATGGCTTTTAGTTCACCTGTTATCCCTAACTCCTATGTCCTTTTAATGTGAACATAGACTTAACATGAGCCAATCCCCAACCATAGTCAGTGATAAATATAATTCAACCAGGAGAGACTTGAAACAAACCCAGACAAATGAGTGCAGTGTAATGGATGATTTATTGAAGGAATAAACCTTAGCGCCTCCTCCAAAGAAATGAGTCTTTGTGGTTGAATTTACTCTACAGATTCATTAGTAGTCTTAAAAGGAAAGTATGCATTTTATTAAGTGCTGTAACACTCAGGGAAACTCTAATAAACTGTTGCATTAATGAGAAAATTAGTATGTCTGTCTTTTCTGGCTGTGTTTACGCAGCAAAATAGCACAAAAGCGAAAAACATGAAAAAACAAAGAGCAGCAAAGTGACACAGATAAATACTAACATGTAGATTTCTTATAGACAGAACAATATTTTGTTTTTTAAATTTAAGTTGTTCTTTTAACAAGAATAGATGCAGAAATCTGTTTAAATCTGGAGACACGTCACAGAAACATCTAGGGTGACCACCTCTAAAAGTACAAAAGTGGGACAGGTTGTGCGATTCGGTGGAACAAGGTGGTACGGATTCAAGAAATAAATGTTTTGATGTATAAATCTAACTTACTGAGATACAAGTTGCTTTAGTTTAGGGTCTATAAAACATACAATGTGCTGTTTTTACCACAAACCATATATACCAACCTATCCAGATGGGACCCCCACAAATATTTATTCTACATTTTACACAAGGAATACTGACCTGACCTCGTTGGCCTTACCTTGAATCTCAAGATCCACAGAGCACCAATGAATAAGAGGCACATTATCTTAACAAGCGGGACAGATGCCTAAATGGCTGTGCCAACCAGCCATTTAGGACAACTATGTCCTGCTTTAGAGCTGGACATAGTTGTATTTCTGCCACTCTCAAAGTCCTGAATGATATCATTGTCGCCATTGACAACAAGGAATATTGTGTTGCATTGTTTGTTGATTTGCCCAAGGCATTCGATTCTGTGGTCCATTGTATTTTGCTGGACAGATTAAGAGACATAGGCCTCTCAGAGAGCTGTTTGTCACGGTTCAGAAACTACTGTTCTGGTCACTCTCAGTCTGTGAAGGTAGAGGGTCTTTTGTCTAATCCTCTACCCCTACTTAAGGGTGTTCCTCAGGGTTCAATTTTGGGTCCCACACTCTTTAGTATTTATATTAACAATATTGCTCATGCTGCAGGAAGTGCACACATTCATCTTTATGCTGATAACACCATTCTCTACACATCTAGTCCCTCTTTGAACACTGCTCTGTCTTCATTACAATCCAGCTTTAACAGCATTCAGTCTGCCCTTACCAATCTTCATCTACAATTAAATACAAACAAAACAAAATGTAGGATTTTCAATAGAAACCTACCACAAATTCAATATCCGTTAATAATCTGTTCTTCAGATGGTGCAGTAATCAATTTTGTAAACTCCTATAAGTATCTTGGTATCTGGTTAGACAGTTCACTCTCTTTTGAAACTCACATCCACACACTGCTAACAAAAGTCAAATCCAGAATAGGTTTTCTTTACCGCAATAAATCCTCACTTACCCATTCTGCAAAACATCTGCTGGTTAAATTAACAGTTTTACCAATCTTAGATTATGGTGATGTTGTTTACAGGTCAGCTTCCAAAACCCTTCTTCACAAACTGGATGTTATCTACCACTCTGCTATCCGTTTTGTCACTGGAGCTCCCTTTAACACTCACCATTGCAATCTGTACTCATTAGTAAATTGGTCCTCACTCCATTCCCGCAGACTGACCCACTGGTACCTGTTTATTTATAAAACTCTGATTGGTAAAACACCAACATATCTTCAATCATTACTACACATCCATAACTCTAGTTACTCATTGCGCTTTAGCAGCTGGATTAGTTTGGTCGTCCCTAAAGCCCGCACATCTTTTGGTCACCTTTCATTTCAGTTTTCTGGTGCAAGCGACTGGAATCAGCTGCAACAGTCACTTAAACTCAGTTCATTCATTTCAATCTTTGCTTTTAGGAATTCACTACAAGCATTGGTGCAAGATCTGTGTACATGTTTTTAGCCACTTGGGCCTTTACCATGTGATACTAATATACTGTACATATTGTATTTTTGTATAATATTGTATGGATGATAGATGTTTTTCTTTTGTTGTCTCATATTTCTCCTCTGTGCTGCCTCTAAACTGCCTCTTGGCCAGGTTGTCATTGAAAATGAGAATAGGTTCTCAAAGGGCTTACCTGGTTAAATAAAGGTTAAATAAATAACCAAGCAAAAGTGGGACAGGTGGTTTCCTTAACATCACGTTACACTTCCGAAGAAGACCACCGAAAAATAAGCGGCCAAAGCATGTCAAGGTACGATACAAAATACTGGTCTGTCTGTAAGAAATGCATGTATTAATATTAGCAGAACACCAAATGAACCTTTTCAGACTACAGAGAAATAGTAATCCATTAACTTGATGGTTAATAGTTGAAGAAAAGCTCTAAACTTCCATTTGGTGGTGCCAACTTGGTCCCGTTAAAGTTTTGAATAAAAGGTACATGATCCAGATCCGGGTCTGATCTGTGTTGGTTTTGCAGGAGTTTGGGACCAGAAACCAGAACCAGAAGCTTCACCATTTGTTTAGTCTTCAGTCCATACTGGATTAATCGTACATTGTGTCATAGACCACAGTATATTTGTGATAAGCTACATGTGCGTGTGTGTGTGTGACCTACATAACTGCCGACGGGGCCGTGCTGTTTCCTGTTATGTAGAGACCAAGGGGGGGTTTGTGTGTCAACAGTCCAAAAAAAAAAAAAAAAAACGAATGCTGTGCTGTGTGTGTCAGACTTCACCTCAGCTCCAGGTTTTTGCACGGCGGGAATCTCGGGAATGTCTGAAATGTGCGGGACGCGAGCTCCGACGATGGCCTTGTTTGGGCAGAGAGCACTCAAGGGATACTATACCTGAGGGACGGAGACCAGAGTAGGTTTGGTGCATGAGGAGATTAAGTACTTCAAAGTCAAGTACTTGGAGATAGATGTAGTTCGGATCAAGACTGTGTTTACTCAAAGAAAGAGACAAACTTTGCTTCTAATGAATGTTTAAACAACCCAGTGCCTGCAAGCTATGCAAGTAATATCCCTGTTGATATACAGTTAACAATCATTGCTTATGTTAACACTAAGAGCAAGCATCTGTAAGCTATACAGATATAATCTCTTAAAGTGGCCATATTATGTTTTTTTTTTTTTTTTAATAGCCTCAGGCACCTTTGCATCAGTCTTTTCACATTTTATAGCTTAAAATAATGTATATATATGAAAAACGCCCCCTTTTGTGGAGTTGTTACTTTGACTTTGGAGAAAATACCTGGATTAGGTGTCTGTCGCCCCCTGCTGGCAACGATGGGTGATGCTAACAATAAATGAGCTGACTGCTTTGTAGTGACAGCAATTTAAGCGCTGAAGTAGTAGTTTTTTTGTGATCTTATTTACAGTTGCACACACCTCACATCCCTTATTAAAAGACTATGGCAGCCCTGAACAGACACTAATCTTGAAATACATTAGATAAAGGACTCACATCAGCAATATTATATCAAAATTCTTCTTTTATTTCGGCTTTTCTCTTTTGGGCTCGATACAGTAAAATCATCTGTCTCCTAGTGTGCAGAGATAATGATTTGGCATATTTTTTACACTGGATCCCCTTCCTGACGCAATACTCTCCCTTTATCTGGGCTTGGGACTAACACAAACAATACTCTGGCCTGTGACCCCTTGTAGTTAAGTACCCCTTGAGTTAAGAGTTCTTGCAAAATTGTGTGGTCAAAAAAAGAAAATGTAATGTGCTTCCCTTTGTGTTGCGCTAAGTTTGTCCACTCTGGGTTAGCTATGGTTTTGACTTTATGCCACAAAAATGTTTCTAAATGAAATAACAAAACACTGGTGTCTGCACTTGTGTCCTACAGCTTTACATTGACAGACATTCTTAGAAAAACTATTCTGGTCACTTCTTGGTATGAGCTCATGTCCAAAAACAACTTTACAACATTTCTTCACTACATTTGCTGTTATGGTTTTGACCAACACTATACTCAAATCCACTAAAACTCGCCGTATAGAAAAACACACTTTCTTCGAAGCATCCCCAGGCTTTAAAATAAAAAAACACAAATAGCTGGAGACACGCTCCTGTCTGACCGCTGCTCCCCTGAGAGCGTCCGGTCCTCCTCCTTCGCTTCGACTTGAGACATTTCGAACGAGACGGCCACATTCCTCCGTCCGCATTTCTCTGTATCTATGTTTAATTTCAGACTTTTAGACACAGAACAGAGGATGCTGAAAAAAAAAAAAAAAAAAAAAAAAAAACAGTGGCTCCTGTGCAGTCTAGTCTCAATTTTGGACCATTTCTCCACCCCAACAACAATAAAACTGGCGCATAAAAAAAAGTCTTATTGCTTAAGCACCTACAGCGTTTCCAGCCTCACCACCAACACCACTATAGCTGCTTAAAATAGATAAAATAGAGAGTAAATATCATTAAATAGAGACATATTGGAGAGTGCCTGCTGATTAAAATCCCTAATAATAAAGTCACAGATAATTCCTTTTATAATATACTATTAGATTATTACATGTTTCCTTCAATCCAAGAAAGTTTAAATCTCCCATATTGTGTTTTTTGGGCTTTTGGAAATAACTTTGGAGACCTTTGCATTAGTATTTCATGTTTTATAACTTAAAATAATGTATATGTATGGAAAAAAATTTTTATCTTTGCAGAGAACACTTGGGTTAGGTGTCTGATGCCCCCTGCTGGCAATAGTGGGGAATGGACAGAGCATAAAATTGCTATTTAACTTGGCAACATGACTCTAAAAATTACGGAAATTTAAAGCGCTGAAATTATCATAACAAGTCCGGTGAGTGTGTGTGGGCTTTAGAAACGCACAGCAGCACTTGTTGGTTTCATGTGTCTGCGGAAAGCAGTGAGACCGAGCGTTTTTAGCTCTTGAGGGCTCAGACGGGCTCAGCAAACAGGATTACTCAAACAAAATACTACTCCTGAGTAGCTCCTGGTTTTGAAATTGAAGACTTGAGGCTTTTTAATGCAGCATTGTCGGTAACAGAACAATAATCTCTCTGAACTTTACACTAAGGAATTATCTGCACTACTCTCTGAAACTCAGTGGTTTTACTTTAAAAGTCTAATACAGATGAAAAAACTCCAGTGCTGCATTAAAATTAATGAATAAATAAATCATGCATTTTGTTCAATAAAAATATTTTATATTTA
Source organism: Bostrychus sinensis (assembly GCA_020698575.1). NCBI lineage: Eukaryota > Metazoa > Chordata > Actinopteri > Gobiiformes > Eleotridae > Bostrychus > Bostrychus sinensis. Next base: position 10,926,724 of record CM036247.1, read on the forward strand.
TATTGCAGTGACTCTACTTTTTTGTAATATTAACATAATGTTTTCACAAATCTTAAGCTCTAGAAGAACAAAATCAAATACCTACTACTACTTTAATACTTTAATTTTTTAACAAGATCAAATTTAATACCTATTTAATGGTTTTAAGTAATTAAAGTTAATGCTCACTTAAGCATAATAGAGACTTTTAAGTAACAAAATACTTGTAATGTTTAATTATAAATGTTTGTGACAGACCATACACACATTTTTGGACACAAGGCAGAAGAGGCAGGCAGACAGTGGCCCCTATCCAGTCCTGGCTAAATTTTGGACCATGTTTCCACCCCAACGACAACAACAACAACATCATGGTGCATGGAAACACTGCCTTATTGCCCGGCTTGTTGTTGTGGTCAGTAATAGTGTGCTTTTTATTTACATAGCCTGATTTAGCCTGCAGGGCGCGGCCTCAGCTCAGGGTTACTTTGGGTAAAGCAGCGACACATGAAGTGCCAAACTTTCACAGTATTCAAATGGAGACAGACTTTGGCAACGACTACATGGAGACTGGGCACTAAATTGATGCTTGAGGCGTGAGGAATAGTTTGGGGAAATTAGGCAATTATTTCCAGTTTGAAATAGAAGATTATTAAAAGCAGCTGCAGGCCAAAAGCGGTTAGCGTATCTTAGCATCAGTTGCAAAAAGATGACAATTCAATCACCGTCTGCCTGTAACAGGTGTCAAAACCACAGAGAATGAAAACATGCACGCAGACAAACAGGAAACCAAGCTTTTTTTTTTGTTACTGCATCACTGAAAACTGATGTCTTATTGTCTGATTAACCCATTTAGTTTCACAAAAATAAGATAAACTTGCAATTTTTTTATAAGAAGGTGCCCTAATTTATGTGCGAGCCCAGACATGACTTCTTCACTTACAGCAGAGGCGTTGCCCTTCATGGTCTCTCGCTCTCATTTGACTCATTTGAAAACAGGACTGGCAGCGGTGACATTTAACTTTCACAGCTCACTAATGTGTTAGCCACAAAGTCTTCACCGCAGGAATCTGACCACAGCTATCTCAAGGGTTCAACTCAGCACATTGTGTCTCCAGGTCTTTGTTTTGAAAAGTCTGCAGAGATTGAGAAAACAAAAATAAACAAATGTATACATAACATAACTAATATTTTATAACAATAATAAATGTCCTATATTGTGCTTTTTTCATCCTTTTCAGACACCTTTGCATTAGTATTCCACGTATTATAACCTAAAATGCTGTATATGTATGGAAAACGTCTTCTTTTTGGGGAGCTGTTACTTTGACTTAGCAGAGAACAATTGGATTAGGTGTCTGTCGCCCCCTGCTGGCAACGATGGGGACTGGACAGAGCTTAAAATGGCTATTTAGCTTGCCATGATGCTAACAGGTAGACAAATGAGCTGACTGCTTCATGGTGATAGAAATTTAAGCGCTGCAATTATCAGAGTTTCAGCAAACAGGATTAGCATTCAGCATTTATCTTCTCCTCATTAAACAACAGCCAATGGGAACACCCCTTATCTAGCTGGTTTGTATATTAAAATGACCATAATACATCATATAACCTTAAGCTTTAACGATTTTAATATGTTATGGCACTCATCAAATTAATGGCTGACAAAACAGAATACAGTATAGTACAGTATACGTAGTTAGCTTGCCAGTATTTGCTGCAGGATGTTAGGGCTCCCACCAAAAACTCCAGCCACAGAATGTGCTTGTCCCATGCCTGATAAATGGCGACTGCTGCATCAGGAAGAGCATCCATTGTTAAACCGTGGCGGCACTGTGGTAAAGTGGCTGGCACTGTCGCCCCACAACAAGAAGGTCCTGCAGCCTTTCAGTGTGGAGTTTGTTCTCTCCCATATTTGATTAGGTTTCCTCCAGGTTTCCCACATCAACCTAAAACATTCACAATAGGCTAATCCTCCTGCTAGGTGCTCCTGACCTGGATCCTGCCTCAAGATCTCTAAAGGGGTCCCTGGTGTGCTACACTGTGGTCGCCCATTGCTCCTAATAGGCTACCCGAGCAGCATAGAAGGATGGGTCAAACGCAGTGAACAAATTTTCCTATGGGGACAATAAAGTCAATCTTAAAGATTTGTCAAAATACTCTGACTGTCCAAAGCTCTCGTCATGTTTTTCTCTCAGATCCAGACAGTGTATCCAGCCTTAGACCCGAGGCCACAGAGGTCTCAGACACATAATCTGAAAAGGAAACTCTCCTAAACTGTTTTCTGTCCTTAGACCGGATCGAGCAGAGTTTAAGCTACGTAAGCTTCGATCAAAGGGGAAGGAAAAGGGAGGCTGACCTAGACGCGATGGTTGAAGTGAAGTCTTAGGACATAAAGCATAAAAACCAGCTGCTCCATGGGCCTGCGCCTCGTGTATGAAATGACAGGCCCCACATCTGTGCACTGTACAAAGTACCAGAAATATCTCCGGGGACATGTGCACATAACTTAACATGAGCCAAGTGGAGTTGTTGTTGATCCAGACCGATATCTAAATTAAATATATCTGTACCCTTATTTCTGTCAGGGGTCACAGGTGGCTTCAGCCTATCCCAGCAGTTATGGGCCTGAGGTGAGGTACAGCTCGGACAGTGTTAGTCGCAGGGCTGAAACCAGGTCAAGACCAAGCCCAGTGAACTAACACTAAATCAAAAAAGTTCAAAAAAGTGGTTCAAATAAAAGTGATTATTTTAATGCTTTAATGCAGCAGACTCCACAATCAAACAGAGACAGATCGTTTTCCTGGTTCTTCTGATGCGGAAAACGAATTACTCCAAAATGATGAAGCATAATATTTCCTTTTAATATTAGGTAAAAAAATCTCTGAAACCGCCACATCCGAGACTGAGGAAAGACCGAGTAAAATCGGATTTGAGACCAAGGTCCAGGAAAAGTGCAGCCGAGACCATGATGAAACGAAAACTGTAATTAAAAAAAAGACTCGTCTCAGGCGCTACAACACTATCTGTCTATGTCTTTAAATGTTAGCACTGCAAAGAACTGGCTTTTGTGCAGCAACATCAGGCCCAAAGACATCCATTCCCTTCAACTTAACCATGCTTTTATTTCGTAGGAGGTCCCACAGTTGAGTGTGAGAAGGACTACTAGCACTAGATCTAAAATAGTTTATTTATTTGCTTGCACCTTTTCTAACCATTACATTTTGGATCTCCTGGCCCTTCGACAAAAGTGCTCTCCCCTAGCCCACCTCAGCAGGAGCCATACGCCGCCCTAAACACTGAACAATACCACGTCTGGCACAAAATCAGCTGCTCAGTAAAAGTGGGTCGTGGTTTCACATATTTAAAAACCCGAAGGAAGTTCCTCACGTCAACAACAGGACGTCCAGAGCTGTAGAGTCAGCTCCTCTGCTAACGGCCCAATCCCTGGCCTTCAGCTTCCTGCTCCGACAATCCCACTTCCTGAGTCCAGACCACACACTTTTATGTGAAACTGCTGCAGCCTTTTTATCATGCCCCATACCAGCAATAATTTATACCAGTCAAATGCATTTCTATTACACAGGCTGGCACGCCCCTTGTGTGGTTTTTGACCCACTTAAAGGGACTTTTTGTGTCAGGCACCTGGGCCTTACTTCATGCCAACCCTATAGGCCTATATAGTGGAATATGAATAAAATGGCTGTATATACTGTCGACTACAATCCTCACTGAGACTCACATACAGTTTTTCTGTCTTATTAAAGTGGCTTCTGAGCTTTTCTACCATGTTAAAACGTTGTTCCCTCATCAAAAACATACCTGGTGTTGTGTTTGCTTTATTCACTGTATGTTTTAGTAATTTTCTATTCTCTGGCATGTTCATTCTGAGGCTTCAAAATGCTCAGTTGCACAAACCTCCCCCTCTCCCGCCCACTCCAAGAAGCACTGACCAATTGACAAATCCTCTACATTCAGTCTGCTCTCATTCATTTATCAAAAAAATAAATAAATAAATAAATGTGCAGCTCTGTTTCCACTGATTCCTCACAGCTGTAGTAAAATGGCATCATACAAAAAAGTTTAAGGACATGAAGTTCCTTTTATTCTTTAAATTAGTCTGCACTCTGCTGCCCTCTGCTGGTCTCTTCACCTGCTTCTTTATGGCGCCAGTAGAGTACTTAATTAAAACTCTCTTTTGGTCACATAATGTTTTTAAAGGTTGTAAAACATGCAATGCTGTTCTAGAGGCGACCGAGATTGGTTTAAAAATAAGAATAAAATCATAATATATTATAGCGCCTTTAATGTAAGGCCATTATGTACCATTTTAAAACTTTAAGGGTTAAACTTGGACTAAAATAGGGCTAACTTGGGCTAATCTTGGACTAAAACAGCACAAAACCAGGACTCTGTACTGTAACTAGGCTCTTTCAATTTATGTTGAAGCCATTACAGCAAAGTACAATAAGCTGATTATCGCAGCCATGCAGGGACCACTGCTATGGGCCTGAGGTGGGGCTAACCCTGGATACAATGACCAGTTAGTTGCAGGGATGACACCTAGAGACACACACTGACAGATAAACATCCATTAAAGCTGTTTAGATCCTCCAAATTTCACCAATAGCCAGAGATAACCCGCTGTAACACTAAGAGATGTATAGAGTCAACATTTGTGCATCCCAAAAGCTAATATTTAAAAGCTAACACCCCTAATCTCTCTGTATACATCTGATGCCTCTACGTGTTAAATATTTGCATCTCATCACTTGCACCGGCCCAGACGTCGCAGAGAGAGACAAGTGGCTCATTTTACACCAACTGTGTGAGCGTCTTGTGTTCGCAGACGGGCCGCAGCTGCTCCTGAGTCCAGTTTCATGAGGTCTGGACTCCTTCCCAGAAACTTTGTGTTGTTCATTTTTCATGGTTTCTCAAAATTATGCTCTTGCTTTTCCACGCTAATTTTTTTTTTTTTCAACCAAAAGACGAGAACAGAAGACGACAGTGAGCTCTTTAGATGTTGAGGTTGGAGCTAATTCGATGTAAGCAGTGGCTGATTTTTTGCGGGGGTCTTAAGAAGCGCTCATCCATCAAAACTTTCCCCACATGTCCCATAGAGACGTCATGCTGCTTGTGTTATTGCTAATGGTCAGTGGTTGTGGCAATAGTAAGGAAGATGGTGGTTGTGGGGCAGGATGAGCTCATAGTAGGACGCCAGTAGACTTTTATCACATTAACACATGGCACAGCACCTGCTCCTTCATGTCTTCCTCTTCTGGATGTCATAAAAATGTAATGGCTATGCAACAAAAAACGAAAATCGCTGAGATGGTTATGAACTCAATTGAATAGATCGACCAATCAGAGAAGATTACTACTGCTTCTATAGATTAGAGCAGCGATACATCAACATGGTGGACAAAGTACTCACCTTCATTACCTGAGTAAAAGTATAGCTCCTCCTGGTCAAATATTACTGCAATACAAGTAAAAGTTGACTTGAGTTAAAGTACTGGAGTATGTGCTTTCAAAAATACTTAAGTATTCAAAGTACTCAAACCATAATAGATAAGATTGTGCTACAGCAAAAACGAGCCATACCTATTATAAATAAGGCTGGGTTTTATGATCATAATAAATTATTTTTATATTGGTTTATTATAGAATTGTGCAAATAATGTTCAAAGCAAAAATTTAATTGCTTCCAGAATGTGTCCAGAGGTTCTTTTTAGTTCCTGGGAGCAAATATGAGTAGTATTATGTAGTAAATGATTATCTTTAGGCTCTAAGTCAGTTGTCTTTTGGTTTTAAGACAATTTCTCTACAGAATTTACTTTTGCTTTTTTTTAAAATGTAGTGGAGTAAAAAGTATTATATTTATCTTTTAGATGTAGTGGAGTAAAAGTAGTAAGTTTCCACTAAAATACTGCTCAAGTAAAGTTCAGATTCTCTAAAACTATACTTAAGTACAGTACTCAAGTAAATTTACTTTGTTGCTGTCCAGCTCTGTACATCACTTCCTTGTCGCCAGAATGTTAACGTCGCTTTTTGGATGAAACCAAACCAATCGTGAGTGGGGGAGGAGTTGGTGGTGTCAGGCCAAGCGCTGTTACGATTGGTTTTGTACTTCCAATAGTAAAAGAAAAACACAATTCGAGATTTTCATTGCTTGCTCACTAAAACACCAAAAGAAACCAAAGGAAGTATTTGACTTGACTTTAGACTTTAGACTTGACTCAGACTTGAGCAAAATGACTCGAAATTACTAGTTTTTACAGAAAATTTGGGATGAATTTGAGTGTAAATTAAATGAATTAAAACAGCAGTGCTTTTGTGTTTACTTTTGCTAATGAGCATAGGGGTTAGACGGGTACAATAACCTGTAAAGTGTTGAAGGCAGGCTGTATTTTGATGCCGTAGTGTCAGATATAACACACTTTGGCAGCCTTCCTATAAGCTTTTGCCTCGCACACATAATTCATGTATTGTCTATTGTTTCATATTTAAAGTTACTAACCAGTATAGGCACATTAAACACAGCAAAAATGCCACTCATGTTGTTTATTTTATTTTAAAAACCCTCAGCTCTGTGTGGCCCTCCAAATTGTTCGTTTACTCTCATAAACCTTGACTTGAACTTGCTTCTAATTTAAAGGTTAGGACTCGATGCTTTATTGTGACCTGTGACCTTACTCCCACCTCTGGACTCTGATCTTTCATTGTCAGTGAGGGAATAGAACCGTCAGCTTCACTGGTCATGGTTGCTGTGCTTCTGTAGCTGTAGTGTTTTAGTTTTTTAAGCCCAGAACGAGAAGAAATCGACAATTTGTTTTTACCGCAAGTGAATAACAGAGATGTTTTCATCCAAATGGGGGGCGGAGACTTGGCGCAACAGTAAAGTACCCGGATGGCGGCTACTACTACTACTACTACTACTACTACTACTACTACTCCTACTACTACTACTACTACTCATTTAGAGATACTTGAATTACTTTAAAGCGTATTTAATTAAAATACCTAAGTGAAAGTCTAGTTACTCTGCTGATTGGTCCACAAAAAAACAATATTGTGAAGGAAGGGGTAAGCAGCGGATGTGTCAGTGGTAAGATCCTGGATGAGCTCATAGTAGAAAGAAACTTTTATGACTTTTATCTGCTCTTCTGTTAGTTCTGCAGTAAAATATTATTACAGTGACTGCACAACTTTCAACTGTCACTAAAGATAAAGTTAGATAAAGGAAGGGAGTGGTGTGTAACAGGTGTGTGTGTGTTTTTTGTGTTGCAGAGGTGAAGGAGTATGAACCGGCGTACGGCTCTAAGGTCCGAGAGCACCCCTGTGTGGAGAGCATGAAGGACAACGTCCTGAGAGACAGAGGCCGCCCCGAGATCCCAGACTCGTGGCTCAGGCATCAGGTGAGACCCACACGAACTCATACAAGGAGTCTGAGTTTACTTACAGCTGAGTTTAGTTGCAGATGATTAAACTGAACTGACCAAGACATACCATAGGTTTTTGTTTTACATAAATACCACCACTACTTTTTATATAACAATTTATCAACAGCATAAGTTATCTTGTGTTTATGGGAGACACTACAGACAAAATGCATTTTCTTTTCAAATTGGAGGTTTTGGGCCAGTTTTCTCCCTCCACTTTAGTGCTAAAATAAATAAAATATCTAAATTGAACATTAAAGTGTTAATTTATTACATTTAGTTACTTGTGTCTGATTTCTATTGGAAATATTAATTTCAAAAAGTTTTCTCCACGAGTAGCTCCTACAAACACCAAAATGTCCAATCTTATACTCATCATTTTGAAGGCTTTTACAGAAGGATTTGTTGATATGTAATTCCCTCTGATTTATGGGTTATTTTACTCCTATAAAAAAGGTGAAATTGTATTTTTTTAAAAGGCTATTGAAAGACAAAATAAGATATCCATAATGCCTTCTGAAAAAAACTTTTTATGTAACATGTGGACAAAATTAATCAGTCATTTTAAAACTGGCTCTATCATTATTCAAATTTTAGATATGTATTGCCTAAATTTCATATGAAAACATTAAATCAAAACTTATATATATTTTTCCTATATTGATTATGCCAGTAATCTACAAAAAAACGTTCACATTGAAAAACAAAAAAACTCTTATTCACCTGCAGTGTCTCGCCTTAAACATCAATTCCTGTTGTCTAAACTGCATTAGATATACAGTAATAATACATTTTAATTCAGTTTATATTATTTCACCTAAATCTGTATTTATTTCTCAAAAGCAAAAGATAAGCACCCAACTGTTTTAATAGTAGCTACGCTTTGAGTATGTAGCATCATGTCAGACCTAATCTTAATATTTTTATCATTTGCCTTATTATGTATAGAGCCAGTGTTTTTTTACCACAACTTTTATCACACATTCATTTTAAAATCTGTTTTTCATGCAATTAAAATAATATTTTGGCTACAAATAAGCCAAACATTTAAACCTGCTCACTGCTTTTAACAATAGATAATGGTTAACATCATTGTGAAAGATCCACCCTAATACAGTTCATCTTGCAAATATATATCCAAAAATTAGATGAAGAATTACAGACAGGACAAATCAGGCTTAATATTTCAAAAACAGTGCGTGATATCCGTCTAACTCTGCGTGTGCTCGTGTCGACAGGGCGTGGCAGTGATCTGTACCACTATTAAAGAGTGCTGGGACCACGACCCCGAGGCCAGACTCACGGCGCACTGCGTGGCCGAGCGCATCTGCGAGCTCGAGGACCAACTGGACAAGATCTCCAGCCGCAGCTCGTCTGCCGAGAAAATCCCCGAGCAGGAGCTGAAACTGCCCATCGAGGTGGAGATCCCGGTGGAGACCAAGATCATCGCGCTGCAGGACATCATCGCCGTGGACTGCTCCGTCTCCGATGAGAAACAATAAGCCCGAGTATAGAGACATGTTTGATACGAGGGCGCTTATGGACCTCTGATGTCGAGGAGTTGATCTCCCGGGACTATGAGCCACAGAGTGTTTTTTTATACTCTTTTTGAACAAGACGCCTTTTTCTGAAGCCAAAAAACTCAGCGCTATCAAGCCAAAGTAAACTGGAAACGTCCAAAGAGACAGTGTTTCAAACAAAAGGTCAAGTTTAAAGGTCACGTATTTTGCTATTTTTATGGTCAACTGATATTTAGAAATATTATTAGCTTGGAAATACCCAATATCTTTTCTATTCTCTACAAATAGTTAGTATGATCTCTGGGAATTTGAGTTGAATTTCCAGGGGTCCCACAAATGGCTGCAGATAAACCACTTGCATACAGCCAGGGCTTGACATTAACTTTTTCTCTCAGTGGCCACTGTAGTTAGTAATTTTCAACATTTATCAACCACCGATCATTTTCACTCTCCACAACTGCGTATCATACTTTTTCTGTTTCATAATAGGCTTACATTATTATGAAAATACAAATTACCAGTATTCCAACCAAAATCAGGGTAATACATTTAATTAAATACAATTTAAATTTGTCATAGAGGGACATTTCCTTATTTGCCTAAATAAATGCACTGAGAGCAGTGTTCCCAAACTTTTTGGTTTTGTGTAGCTTCAGGATCTGATTTAGTCCTGGTTTGGACCCGGCTTTAGTCTAAGTTTAGTCCTGGTTTGATCTGGTTTAGACTTGGTTTAGACCTAGTTTAGTTGGAGTTAAGACCCAGTTTAGTCCTGGTTTGGACCTGGCTTAATCCTGGTTTAGTCTTAGTTTAGCTCTGGTTCAGTCCCGGTTTAGTCCCTGTTTTCTTCTTTAGTGTCCCATCCCCCCCTTTGTTCCGGGGTTGTCCTGATTTAGGTTAATTTTAGTCTTTAAAAACCAAATATACAAAGGTACTGTAAATGCTCATATAACTCCATGTACCTCCTGCAATGTGCTCGCGTACCTCTAGGGGACTCCATACCCCTGGTTGGGAAACACTGACCTAGTGCTCCACCTCTGTGTTTTATTATCTGACAGAAATTAAACAGCCAAGAAGCTTTTTTTTTTTTTTTTTTTCATGTAGTAACATATTTTAATTCATAAAATGTGATGGTGAGGGCTTTAATAAAACAAACTGCTGCTCAACCAAAAGACAGAAGTAAAATCAGCTGAACATGCCTTAAAATAAAATACTGCTTTAAATAACCCTGAAATTATTACCAATTATTTTGAATAATATCAGGTTTTGAGAACAAGAGCAGGTTTGTAGCGACTTGTTGACTCGCTTCATTACCAACGCAGGGAGGGGCTTTTGAGACTACAGCGCTGTCAAAGGCCTGCATACAACAAACTGAGGAAGCACTGAAGAAAGCCTGCCCACTTTTAGATAAAAGGTTACAATTGGACAGAAGTTGAGTGGAAATTGCTGTAAAAAAGGCCCCATTTAATTTCATAAGAATGGGGATTGCTTACTTGTTTCTGAGAACATGAGCCCCTGTGTTGGTTTTGTCGCCCGTTTTATAGATTGGTGAGTCAGACCCATTCACCTTCTCAGCAAGTGAACAGGACGTCCAGGGACACACCATTAGGCATGTGCTTTCTGATTGGTTATATGCTCATCCAGTTGCATTCAGAAGCAGTTTAATCAGTGTATGTACAGGTGTATGCATGCTCTGCTGCCTTAAAACCTCTTTCAAATCAGCAGAGACCAGACTAACTCATTGTACAGAATAGAAAAAAGAACTCAGAAGTCTGACAGTGCTGCTTTTGCTACAACCAAAGAAGACAGAAAGGGGAAAAAAAAGCCAAATTGTGACCTTTAAACTATTTAAACATTATCAGGACAATACGTTTTGAACCAAAGACAGTTGTGTGCACTTTACCCCGGATGCCTCACATGTGTTATTTAAAAGTGCTTGTGCTAAAAAAAAAATTAAAAAAAAGTGCCTTGCCTTTTTTGTGCCTAACTTTGAGCCAAAATATCCGGAGTCTGTCGCAGTAACACTAAAGTGGCTTCATCCAAACTAACGTGTCATTTATGTGAATGTGTTTGAATGTTGTGTGTTTTTACAAAGTAGTTGTTTGCCAGACAAACAAGCACAGAGCTGTACATAAGAGCCAAATCAAAAAGGGAAAGCTAATCCTTCCACTTTTGTGTGAAAGCAGTTATTCAAAGCTTCATAGAGATGTATTTTTAAAAAGTGTTTATGTTTATATGATCATAAAAACATAGGAGTGTGCCAAAGATGTGCCTTATATACCTTCACTATGTGTCATATGTAAAATACTGTAAATCTTTTATGAATTAAACATATTTGTGTATACAAAGATTTCTGTCGAGCCGTTTATGAGAAGCATTTACATTTCACACTTACTTTTAAATCATATAATTATTAATCCATTTATTTATCTTCTGCTTATTGCCGTTAGAGGTTGCATATGTATAATTACAAGTGAAAGAAATAAAAATGAAAATAATGTATTATCAATTCAATTCAGATTTATTTGTATAGCCCAGTATCACAACAAAAGTCGCCACAAAGGGCTTCACAAACAGTTGATCAAACAAACACACAATCAGACAACACAAACAATAACTACACTAAACAGACCCAGGACACTCCTGTCCTTAGACCCAAAAACCCAGCTGCAGGAAAAAAGAAGAAACCTTATGGAGCCCAACTGAAGGAGAGATCCTCTCCCAGGACGGACAGGCAGTGTGTCTAGGACGGTTAGTCCATCAGCTCATCTATAGGATCATAGATCAGCTCTGTAAGGATTCATCCAGACGGGAGTGGGGTGAGGTAGGTTGAGGAAGTCCATAGGATGCAGCAGGTGGCCTCATCCGGACAGGTGAGTGGGGCGAGATAGGTCCGGGAAATCCTTAGAGGTGAGGTTGAGGGCCCACAGGTCAGGACAGGAGCACAGATGGGGTCAGCTAAGATCCAATCGTCTCTGAGACATCTGCCGGCAGCCAGGCATCTGAAACAGTTAGGGACAATTTTGTGAAACTACATTAGTTTTTTTTTATTACAATTTGTGTGTTTATCTTAAGAAAAAAACATGAGTTTCTAAATTTAACAGGATTTAAAAAAAATTTATGTTAAAAACACTGTTCTGTAGAGTTATGTGCTGCTCCTAATTATTATGAATATTTTCAACACAGACCATAGATGAACAAGGGCCCTCTTTGATTGGCCCCTAAGCCTCCTGGGCCCCAGTGCAGTTGCACTGGCTGCACTGCCTGATGTTACGCCCCTGATTATGCTAAAAATATATTCCTGTGGTTCTCAGCTCTTCTGATCGTGGGACCCAACTTTATCCCTGATGTTTTTAATTCTAACACACTTCAACAACCTTTATGGCATCTTGAAATCTGGTCCACTATTTTATGTAATTCAAACTATTTTTGTACTTCAAATAAATTAGGCATAGAAATTGTATTCCAGCTCACTGCAACTTTTTGAACGATGTAATTTTACTACACAATGGAAAAATGTCTGTAAGGAATCAGTGAAAACAGAGCTGTACACTGTTTTTTGGATAAATGAATGAGAGCAGACTGGCTGTAGAGGGCTTGTTGATTGGTCAGTGCTTCCTGGAGTGGGCGGGGTTTCACTTTATTTACACAGAGCTGTGAAGCCAAGCGTTTTCAGCTCCTGAGAAGAGCAACGCCTCAGAATACAGAGTTACTCAAACGAAACAAATGAAATTAAATACTACTGCTGCTTTGTTTTTGAGCTGGAAAAGCTCAGAAAAGTAATTTTTAATCACAATAGGGTAACATTAACAGCTTGAACGTAAGTATAATAAGCTTAGTCAGTCTTGTTCGTTATGTTTGCAATTAAAAAAATATTGTTTATATATCCTCAACACCAATTGTTCATAGTGCTTAGTTTGTAAGTCAAAAAATGTCTCAAAGCATTCATTCCCTTAGAACAGTCATTCCCAAAGTCTAGACTGTCGTGGCCCCCTTAAATTTCCAAAAAACGCATATTAACCCCCAACTACAGAAAATTTTTTGTGTACTTAATATTTATATTGATGAATTGTCTTTTTATATTTTTGTATGTTTTATTTGTTGTTATGAACCAAAACCATGTGTCTGAAATAAAGAATCAATTGAAATTTTAATTGAACTGAAGACAGCTTCTGGGGGCCCCCCTACAATACCTTCATGGACCCCCAGGGGGCTCTGGACCCCACTTTGGGAACTACTGCCTTATACAAATAGTTTGTCAGTGTTTTATTAAAATTATATTAAAAGTAATAGAAAAATTTGAATGGTCTCAAAATTGTCAGAGAGCCTTGGGTCCCCAAACCTGTCCTGCTTAGGGCCCCCAAATGTACAAGACCAGCACTGGCCTCAGACAAAACAGATTGAGTCATGATGCTAAACCAGCTCAGGTAACACGAGTGATTAATGTGAGGCTTCTGTCATAATCCGTCCATCTCTAAAAATCTTTTTCAGTGGCTCATTCCTGGTTTTCCCTGGTTTTATTGCCCCCGTCTGTCCCGTCCTCTCCGCTTCCTGCTGGCCTCTGTAGGAATGCCAGAGGAAGTGCGCCACCCCAGACCAGACTGGGTCCACCAAAACACGGCCTCAGCCAGAAACACCGAGTGGTAAAGGAATAAAAACTTTATTTAAAACCCAGCACAGGGGTGAGATCCGGGTGAGCTGAGACAGACAAACCCAAACAAGTCCAAACTAAATGTCTTTTAACTCCAGAGGTGGCCAGTCTTATGTCTCCACCATAGGATCATACAATATTTAATACTCAGACAATAAGGATATTACACATTCAATGCTGTGTTTTTATAGTTATGAATATAGTGCCGTTTTTAAAGTTTGAGGTTTTAAAGGACCGCCGCATGTTAAAATGGAGTCAGATGGTATAAAAATATCACTCAGATCCACTTTCAGAAAGATGGTTTGCTCATTTTTGGGTCTTTTCTTTTATTTCCAGCTTCCAATTTAGCCTCAGTTGGAGAAATTGGATAATACTGTTAGAGGAAATAAGAGAGTTTAATGTTTTAATAGGCAGTAAAGTTAGTTCCTTCCTTTAGTTAGTGCCCTCAGGCAGAACCTCCAGCCATATAAACACATAAATACTGGTCCCAAGTCCAGATAAACACAGAGGGTAATGTCAGGAAGGGCATCTGGCATAAACATATGCTAAAATATCTGTGCAAATGAGTTTTATACACATTTGAATATTAAGGAAATACACTGTTTTAAAAAATGCTGTGAAAACTCAAAAACTCACGGCAATGGAATCCCTCAAGAATTTTGGGGACAACTCAAAACTAATGTTTTTTTTGTTCACTTAATTTGACGTTCATGTGTCTAAAAACATTCAATTTAAAATTTTACTCTCTATCATTTTTTAACTCATCTTACAGCCAACTAACTATGCACTGTGCAGAAAAAGTACTAATCTTTTGTTAATTTTAGTATATTTAGTTTTACCTTTTACTTTTTACTTTTTCTGAACAATGGATATTTAGTTGGCTGTAAGATGAGTTAAAATAATGATAGAGAGTAAAACTTAAAATTGAAAGTATTTAGACGTATACTCTGTACACACTCCTGTAGTACTCTGTACACACTCCTGTAGTACTCTGTACACACTCCTGTAGTACTCTGTACACACTCCTGTAGTACTCTGTACACACTCCTATACTACTCTGTATACACTCCTGTAGTACTCTGTATACACTCCTGTAGTACTCTGTACACACTCCTGTAGTACTCTGTACACACTCCTGTAGTACTCTGTATACACTCCTGTAGTACTCTGTATACACTCCTGTAGTACTCTGTACACACTCCTGTAGTACTCTGTACACACTCCTGTAGTACTCTGTACACACTCCTGTAGTACTCTGTATACACTCCTGTAGTACTCTGTATACACTCCTGTAGTACTCTGTACACACTCCTATACTACTCTGTATACACTCCTGTAGTACTCTGTACACACTCCTGTAGTACTCTGTATACACTCCTGTAGTACTCTGTACACACTCCTGTAGTACTCTGTACACACTCCTGTAGTACTCTGTACACACTCCTGTAGTACTCTGTACACACTCCTGTAGTACTCTGTATACACTCCTGTAGTACTCTGTATACACTCCTGTAGTACTCTGTACACACTCCTATACTACTCTGTATACACTCCTGTAGTACTCTGTACACACTCCTGTAGTACTCTGTATACACTCCTGTAGTACTCTGTACACACTCCTGTAGTACTCTGTACACACTCCTGTAGTACTCTGTATACACTCCTGTAGTACTCTGTACACACTCCTGTAGTACTCTGTACACACTCCTGTAGTACTCTGTATACACTCCTGTAGTACTCTGTACACACTCCTGTAGTACTCTGTACACACTCCTGTAGTACTCTGTACACACTCCTGTAGTACTCTGTACACACTCCTGTAGTACTCTGTATACACTCCTGTAGTACTCTGTACACACTCCTGTAGTACTCTGTACACACTCCTGTAGTACTCTGTACACACTCCTGTAGTACTCTGTACACACTCCTGTAGTACTCTGTACACACTCCTGTAGTACTCTGTACACACTCCTGTAGTACTCTGTACACACTCCTATACTACTCTGTACACACTCCTGTAGTACTCTGTACACACTCCTGTAGTACTCTGTACACACTCCTGTAGTACTCTGTACACACTCCTGTAGTACTCTGTACACACTCCTATACTACTCTGTACACACTCCTGTAGTACTCTGTACACACTCCTGTAGTACTCTGTACACACTCCTGCCATGGCTCTACACCACCCCCCACACCCCGTAAGCTTCCCCTGACTGTGTTATAGTGTTTTTGGACATTTTTATCACTGTTGACGGTCTGCTGTAGATGGATTTGTCAGAGTGCTGCTTCCCTGTGAGTCTGCTGTAAACATACAGCACTAAACTCCTGTCTCGTGACCATATACGGACTTCAGAGGGTGTTTCTACAACAGTTAACTCTATGTAAATGCCATGTTAATGAGCAGCGCGGTGTTCGTGGAGTCCCTGGAGTTATGTGCTCCACCGAGAAGAATCCAGGAGCTTGAGAATGTGTCATGGATCCCGTGTAGAGTTCTCTTGAGCAGTTCTTAGAAGGTGTACTTAAGAAACTTTTCTAAGAGAACGTTCATGAAGAGGCCCAATATCTTTATCAATGTAAGATAGGGTCAATGCCTTGGTGGAGGTTTGTGCTTTCCAAGTGCTTCTAGTTGCTTTACACAAACATCAATTGAGCCACATAAGCCACTAAACTAAATTAGTCTCCAGGAGTAGAAAGTGCAGCACTAAAACAGCTGGACGGGGCTCTTTTTAATGTGATGTGGCCTGGACCTGGACCTGGACTCAGAGCAGTGACTCAGACAGAGAGTGTGGTGCAGACATTCCTCTAAACCAGAGTTTGTACCGTACGAGTGTAATGACAGGCTTCAGGAGGCCACCGACCAACCAACGGGGCCTTCTATGTGTGCACTGTCCCCTCCTTAGCATTGGCCCGGGACGGCTCTTTCCATCCTAAAACTGCAGCTTTCCTCCCCGGCTTAAACCTTTGTTGGGATATTGTTGGCATCAAGAGGACTTTCCTTAAGGCGACCAGGATTAACTCTGGCTAAGTTTCCGATCTTTTATAAGCTTGAGGAGGTTTGTTTTCTGGAGGACTACAGCGGCGTCCCGTGGAGTCTGAGCAGGTCCCGTCCACCTGTTCGGTCTCTCTGTGTGGCATTACGGCTTTGTGTTTTCATCTATTGTTTACTAAAGTTACTAAGGAGACTACAGTGACCCAATGCTGTTTGGAAACTGGCAGCTTTGAAGTAACCCATGCCATATTTGGGTAATGGCCAGTGAACAGGAAGTAAAAAAGCTGTCATCTACCAGTTGGTCTGTATAAATGTCACTGAGAAACAAATGCCATTTCTTTTTATTGTAAAAACACACATTAAAGTAGAAATCTAGTAGAATGTTTATTATATACATCTATATTGTATAGTTACTGTAACAATGTGTAGTGGTATAATGTACATTGGACAATATGCATCACTTACA
Source organism: Bostrychus sinensis (assembly GCA_020698575.1). Classification (NCBI taxonomy): domain Eukaryota; kingdom Metazoa; phylum Chordata; class Actinopteri; order Gobiiformes; family Eleotridae; genus Bostrychus; species Bostrychus sinensis. The sequence goes on from CM036247.1 coordinate 10,943,771, forward strand.
GGATTATAGAGCAGCCATTCCCAAAGTTAAGACTGTCGTGGCCCCCTTAAATTTCCGAAAATCCCTCGCGGACCCCCAACGATAAAATTTCCCTCTATTCAAAAGACTGTGCCATGTTTGTTTTTTGTTTTTTGTTTTTTTTTGTTTGTTTGTTTGTTTGTTTTTTAATAAAAACATTACAAAAATACAGATTATTGACTAAAAGTTGTTTTAGAGTAATATTTTAAAACAAATATACAACTGTAATTAATTTCCAATGTTTTTAGATACTTTTTAGATATTTTTTCATTGACTTTTTATATTTTTGTATGTTTTATTTGTTTTTATGAACCAAAACCATGTGTCTGAAATAATAATAATAATAATAATAATAATAATAATAATAATAATAATAATAATAATAATAATAATAATAATTTAAAAAAAAAAGAAATTGAAAATGAAATATAGACAGCCTCTGGGGGCCCCCTGTAGTACCTTTGTGGACCCCCAGGGGCCCCCGAACCCCACTTTGGGAACCACTGTTTTAGAGTATACTGTATGTATATAACAAAGATTATAATGTTGCAATATGTTATACTATATTGTATTTATATAATTGGTGATAAATGAGATTGTGATTTAAGACATGTTATAAGATAAATATGCCATACCTCTACAATAAAAAAATAATAATTTTGAAAGAAAAATTAAAAATAAAAACACATACATACAAAGTCTTGTATGTTTGTGTTAATTCATATGCTATTTTAAGTCTCTTTTATTTTATTTTTTGGTGTTCTCAGTTCAGTACAGGGACCCCTAGGGGTACGCAAGCATGTTGCAGGGGCTTCTTTGTATTATTTGATTAAATGATAAGAAAATATTTGTATTATTTTCATAATGAAGTGTTGAAACTTATGAAAGACAAGCCTGCCTAAGTGTTGACTATTATTATTATTTTGTTACAAATTTTTAGGTGTAATCATTTGTTTCAAAAGGGAATTATTTCACATAGTTTAATGATTAGCTTTTTTTATTTTTAAGTTTATTTTGAGCATAAATTATATCATAAAATAAGTAAATGTAACAGGAATTCATAAGGCAAGGAGAATTTTAAGTTTAATTTATTTTTTAATGTTTTATTTTTATGTGAAATTTTTGTCTAAAAGAAAAAAAATGCAGGAGAATTTGTATTTACAATATGGTAAGTAAAAAGTGTATTGAAGAATCATGGTATGACAAAAAAAGCCTGGGGGTACATGAGACAAAAAAGATTGGGAATCATAATAGATAAGAGTGATAATGTAGTTGGTGCTATATTTAATAAAATTATATTTGGGTATCATGATAATGTATGGAAAACACACAAACTCAGCTGAATGGTTAACTTTAATACCATTGTCAGTACTGTCTAAAGCTCATTACTGAAGCAACTCTGCCTCCTGGTGGACAAAGACAGACCTGCACTAAATCTCTCCTGTACTGTCCTCATCACAATAGAAAATAAAAATGTCTTTCACCCAATAACTTCTACCATTATTGGCTTTTCTAATTATTGCTAATATGCAAGTTATAGACAGCACTGTGCAGATAGTTGTAAGTTGTTAGTGAGTGCTCCTGTGGTAATAATGCAATGTATAAAAGGAAAAGAACCTGACCTGATTCAGCTCAGTTCAATTCAGACCTTTGACCCTTGATCATTTACCAAAACTGCATAAGTTAAACATGTGGCAGCATCTAAACTCAGTGCATATATGAATAGTTGAAAGTGAAAATGTAGGAGTGTGGTACATGATAAGAAGGTGATGTGCATTGCAGATGATAGATGATCATGTAAATGTGGCACTGTTACTGCTGTATAAAATATAATCATCCATGTAACTGCTGATAATAATAAGATACTGAGTAATACATAAAAATAAACAATAGCAGTACATTCAAATGCACCATAACTCTGTTTTATTTGACATTGTCTTATTGGCTCTGTGGTAAATGTTATGCTATTGTTTCTTGTTTTGTAGATGGATGCCACTGGAGGTTCTTGTTAAAGTCAACTTGATCCTAATAATGAACAATAAGTTGCTGTAAATTTTTTAGTTTTTTGTTTCCTATCCTCGCTGTCTTTCTGGAGCCAAAATGTTGAATTAGTGTGGAGACACATGGAGAGCTTTTTGGTATAGGACAGGTCATCTAAAGCAGAGGTCCCCGTTTGGTACGGGGCCGCAGAGGGAAATATATATATATATATATATATATATATATATATATATATATATATATATATATATATATATATATATATATATATATATATATATATATAAAATTTTTGTTTAATCACTATTTTTTAGTTTACCCAGTTTACCCAGCAAACATGAGTAAAAACAATCGTCACTCAAGAGTTTTAAATGGAGGTGAGGGACCCGACAGTGAAGCAAGGGAAGGGTGTAGGAGTGTGGTACATGATAAGAAGGTGATGTGCATTGCAGATGTAAATACCTAATGTAAATACCTAGTAAATACCTTTTTAATAGTACACATAAAGCTGTTGTTGGTTTTCTGGGCATGGTGCTGGTTCACAGTAGTGGCTTCCTATTTTGCAGCAGAAAAATAAAAAAATGAAGTAAAATATAATTCAAAAAATGTATTGAACAAAATGTTTAATTACTTACAACAAGCAGAATAGAAAACACCAGAGTGAAGAAGGTTTGGTGCTGACGGTGGCTGGAGACTTCTGGAACTACATGGAGCTAAAGATAAATCAATGAAAATTACATATCGTAGGCAAAACAACAGAAACGTTACCTTCTCTAAGTAATGAAAAAAAAAAAAAAAAACACACACAATGTCACTTACCTGAGGCATCTGCTGAGGACCAATGGAGCAAATGGAGACATCACTTCCAATGGTGCTGTAATTTGTTTAATTTAAACTGGGTTTTGTATTGTTTTGGTTTAATTTGTACTTGGTTAAATATATTTAATATTACATTTTAAACAAATTAGCAAACTACTGGTTAAATATTACTAAAACTCAGTAACTTAAGATCTATAAATAGCATACATTAGCATACAAGTTAAATTAATGAAATCTACTATTGAAGTGCTAAAAAAACTGTATTGTTAAATTTGAATATTTGTAATATTTACACTAGTGTTTGTATTTTTAAAGGTTTTTCACCTTGGCTTGTGATGGTCAAATTAAGGTTTTGAAAATAAGAGTATTCAAAACTATTTAAAGACCTCGTGTCCAGTGACACCTTCTGTCTGAGTCTTGCCCTTTCAAGTGTGGGAAAGCCCACGGATAAAGAATACACTTGACAGACACAGATCTTGTTCTCTCTCTTGATCTCGAATTAAGACAAAGTTTAAGATATTAGCCCCTAAAATAAAAAAAATAAAAATTACTATTACGAGACATACTCTACTGCTGTACTTGTGGGATCACTCAGAGGTTGAAGTTGGCAGTACCATGTTGACAGAGAGCGCTACCAAAAAGCGATGTAGTTTTGCAAGAGGTCACAGTCTGGCAGTGTGAGGTCAGGCTGCATGTGGAGTTAAACAAGATAAGGTAAATCAGTAAAGAAGAACCAAACATAAACTAAATGATTGTTACCTTTTTTAAGGTCTATAATGTAATCAAATAGGAGTGTCTTGGTGTTAGAGGTGTTCAGTGAATACTGTAAGAGAAATTACATTTATTTTGAAGACAGGCACATTTACATTTGCTATAACTGCCACTGTATTTTACCTGATGGCTGCTGGAGATTGAAGGTAATCACTGAGGTGGGATTTCTGAGATGCTTGAGATGAGTGGAAGCTTGCTGCTAGAGACAATGTTATCGATGTGAAGGCAGTAGTTTTGTGGCTATTTGTTCTTTTGGCTGATGTTTGAGCCATGTTTAGGTGGAGAATAAGGCTAAGACGTTCAGCAGAAGGCAGTAGTTGTTATTGTTTGATGGTGTTGCCCCTGTAGTTAGTGATGGTCGGCTGGGGCAGTAGCTGGGTGGTGCTGGACAGACATGATGGTATTTTTCTGTTTTGGAGGCATTTGTGGATGGTACTAGTGCTGGTTTAGTTGAGGGGCAGCGAGGTGTTGTAAGCTGCAAACAAAAAACTACTGTTCATTTGTTGATATTTGATCAAAACCTTTAATACAATGTAAAGACTTGAAAAGATCTAGAAATACATAATGAAAATGTATCATTCTTTAGAAGAAGAAAAAGGTAGACTTTAAAAAAAGATTTAAATATAAAACACTAAAATCTAAGAACAAAAAGTGAAAACTCATCAGTCTTTAAATAGAAAACTGAGTTAAAGTTTTTAACAGGAGACTGAGTTAGTCTTTAAAAGGACTTTTAAGGAGTTACAATCTTTAAAAAAAAATGACTAAAAGGCTTTGAAAGGTGACTGTGTTAAAGTCTTTAAAAGGAGAGCATTAAATATAAAACACTAAAAGTTAAAAACAAAAAGTTAAAACGAAATCAGTCTTTAAAAGGAGATTGAGTTAGTCTTTAAAAGGAGAGAGAGTCTTTAAAAGGAGAGTGAGTTAAAGTCTTTAAAAGGAGACTGAGTCAGTCTTTAATAAAAGACAGACAGTGTTTATAGAGACTGGGTTAGTCTTTAAATGGACACTGAGTTAAAGTCTTTAAAAGGAAACTGAGTAAGTTTTTAAAAGGAGACTGAGTTAGTCTTTAAAAAGAGACTGAGTTAGTCTTTAAAAAAAACTAAATTAGTCTTTAAAAGGAGACTGAGTTAAAGTCATTAATAGGAAACTGAGTAAGTCTTTAAAAGGAAACTGAGTTAAAGTCTTTAAAAAAAGACTGAGTTAGTCTTTAAAAAAGATACTAAGTCAGTCTTTAAAAGGAGACTGACTCAAAGTCTTTAAAAAGAGACTGAGTTAAAGTCTTTAAAAGGAGACTGAGTTAGTCTTTAAAAAAAGACTAAGTTAGTAATTAAAAGGAGACTGTCAAAGCCTTTAAAAGGAGACTAAGACAGTCTTTAAAAAGAAGACAGTCAGTCTTTAAAAAGAGACTGACAGTCTTTAAAAAGAGAATGAGTCAGTCTTTAAAAGGAAACTGAGTTAGTCTTTAAAAGGAGACTAAGTTAGTAATTAAAAGGAGACTGAGTCAAAGTCTTTAAAAAAAGACTAAGAGTCTTTAAAAAGAAGACAGTCTTTAAAAAGAGACTGAAAGTCTTTAAAAGGAGACTAAGTCAAAGTCTTTAAAAGGAGAATGAGTTAGTCTTTAAAAAGAAGACCAAATTAGTTTTTAAAAGGAGACTGAGTTAAAGTCATTAATAGGAAACTCCCCTCCTTGAACCGCCACCTTACCGTGGTGGAGGGGTTTGAGTGCCCGAATGATCCTAGGAGCTATGTTGTCGGGGGCTTAATGCTCCCGGTAGGGTCTCCCATGGCAAACAGGTCCTAGGTGACGGGCCAGACCAAGAGCGGTTCACAAACCCTTATGATGACAAAGAAAACGAGGCCAGTTATGTCGCCCGGCATGGCGCAGCCGGGGCCCCACCCTGGAGCCAGGCCTGGGGTTGGGGCTCGATTGCGAGCGCCTGGTGGCCGGGTCTCTCCCCACGGGACCCGGCCGGGCCCAGCCCGAAAGGACGACGTGGGGCCATCCTCCCGTGGACCCACCACCCGCAGGAGGAACCGTAAGGGGCCGGTGCAAGGAGGATCGGGCAGTGGTCGAAGGCGGGGGCCTCGGCGTCCCGATCCCTGGACACAGAAACTGGCTCTGGGGACATGGAATGTCACCTCGCTGGGGGGGAAGGAGCCTGAGCTTGTGCGGGAGGTTGAGCGTTACCGACTAGAGATAGTCGGGCTCACCTCCACGCACAGTTTGGGCTCTGGAACCCAACTCCTTGAGAGGGGCTGGACTCTCTTCTACTCTGGCGTTGCCCGCGGTGAGAGGCGGTGGGCTGGTGTGGGCTTGCTCATAGCTCCCCAGCTCAGCCGCCATGTGTTGGAGTTTTCCCCGTTGAATGAGAGGGTCGTGTCCCTGCGCCTTCGGGTTGGGGACAGGTCTCTCACTGTTGTTTCGGCCTATGGGCCGAACAGCAGTGTAGAGTACTCGGCCTTCTTGGAGTCCCTGGGAGGGGTGCTGGAAAGTGCTCCAACTGGGGACTCCGTCATTCTGCTGGGAGACTTCAACGCTCACGTGGGCAGCGACAGTGACACCTGGAGGGGCGTGATTGGGAGGAACGGCCTCCCTGATCTGAACCCGAGCGGTGTTTTGTTATTGGACTTCTGTGCTAGTCACAGTCTGTCCATAACGAACACCATGTTCAAGCACAAGGGTGCCCATCAGTGCACGTGGCACCAGGACACCCTAGGCCGGAGGTCAATGATCGACTTTGTAGTCGTGTCATCTGACCTTCGGCCGTGTATCTTGGACACTCGGGTGAAGAGAGGGGCTGAGCTGTCAACTGATCACCATCTGGTGGTGAGTTGAATCCGCTGGCGGAGGAGGAGGCCGGACAGACTCGGCAGGCCCAAACGTATTGTGAGGGTCTGTTGGGAACGTCTGGCTGAGCCTCCTGTCAGAGGGGTCTTCAACTCCCACCTCCGGGAGAGCTTCAACCAGATCTCGGGGGAGGTTGGAGACATTGAGTCCGAGTGGACCATGTTCTCCACCTCTATTGTCAATGCAGCCGTCAGGAGCTGTGGCCTTAAGGTCTCTGGTGCCTGTCGTGGCGGCAACCCCCGAACCCGGTGGTGGACACCGGAAGTAAGGGATGCCGTCAGGCTGAAGAAGGAGTCCTATCGAGCCTGGCTGGCTTGTGGGACTCCCGAGGCAGCCGACGGGTACCGGCAGGCCAAGCGTGCTGCAGCCCGGGCGGTTGTGGAGGCAAAAACTCGGGTCTGGGAGGAGTTCGGGGAGGCCATGGAGGAGGACTATCGGTCGGCCTCAAAGAGATTCTGGCAAACCGTCCGCCGCCTCAGGAGGGGGAAGCAGTTCTTCACCAACACTGTTTACAGTGAGGGTGGGGAGCTGTTGACGTCGACTGGGGATGTTGTCGGGCGGTGGAAGGAATACTTTGAGGATCTCCTCAATCCCACCGACACGTCTTCCGTTGAGGAAGCAGAGGTTGGGGACTCGGAGGAGGATTCATCCATCACCCAAGCTGAAGTCATCGAGGTGGTTAAAAAGCTCCTCGGTGGCAAGGCACCGGGTGTGGATGAGATCCGTCCTGAGTACCTCAAGTCTCTGGATGTTGTGGGGCTGTCGTGGCTGACACGTCTCTGCAACATCGCGTGGCGGTCGGGGACAGTGCCTCTGGACTGGCAGACCGGGGTGGTGGTCCCTCTTTTCAAGAAGGGGGACCGGAGAGTGTGTTCCAACTACAGGGGGATCACACTTCTCAGCCTCCCCGGGAAAGTCTATTCCAGGGTACTGGAGAGGAGAATTCGGCCGATAGTCGAACCTCGGATTCAGGAGGAACAATGCGGTTTTCGTCCTGGCTGTGGAACAGTGGACCAGCTCTACACCCTCTATCGGGTGCTCGAGGGTTCATGGGAGTTCGCCCAACCAGTCCACATGTGCTTTGTGGACCTGGAGAAGGCGTTCGACCGTGTCCCTCGTAGTGCTGTTAAGGGCTGTCCGGTCCCTGTATGATCGGAGCAGGAGTTTGGTTCGCATTGCCGGTTGTAAGTCGGACCTGTTTCCGGTGCATGTTGGACTCCGGCAGGGCTGCCCTTTGTCACCGGTTCTGTTCATAATTTTTATGGACAGAATTTCTAGGTGCAGCCAGGGGCCGGAGGGTGTCAGGTTTGGGGACCACAGGATTTCATCTCTGCTTTTTGCGGATGATGTTGTCCTGTTGGCTTCATCAGGCCAGGACCTTCAGTGTGCACTGGGGCGGTTTGCAGCCGAATGTGAAGCGGCTGGGATGAGAATCAGCACCTCCAAGTCCGAGGCCATGGTTCTCGACCGGAAAAGGGTGGCTTGCCCTCTCCAGGTTGGAGGGGAGCTCCTGCCTCAAGTGGAGGAGTTTAAGTATCTTGGGGTCTTGTTCACGAGTGAGGGAAGGATGGAGCGTGAGATCGACAGACGGAACGGTGCAGCGTCTGCAGTAATGCGGTCGTTGTATCGGTCTGTTGTGGTGAAGAAAGAGCTGAGTCGAAAGGCGAAGCTCTCGATTTACCGGTCGATCTACGTTCCTACTCTCACCTATGGTCATGAGCTTTGGGTCATGACCGAAAGGACAAGATCCCGGATACAAGCGGCCGAAATGAGTTTCCTCCGCAGGGTGGCTGGGCACTCCCTTAGAGATAGGGTGAGGAGCTCGGTTACCTGGGAGGAGCTCGGAGTAGAGCCGCTGCTCCTCCACATCGAAAGGAGCCAGCTGAGGTGGCTTGGGCATCTGTTCCGGATGCCTCCTGGACGCCTCCCTGGGGAGGTGTTCCGGGCATGTCCCACCGGGAGGAGGCCCCGGGGAAGACCTAGGACACACTGGAGGGACTATGTCTCTCGGCTGGCCTGGGAATGCCTTGGGGTTCCTCCTGAGGAGCTGGAGGAAGTGTCCGGGGAGAGGGATGTCTGGGTGTCCCTGCTTAGACTGCTGCCTCCGCGACCCGGCCCCGGATAAAGCGGAAGAAGATGGATGGATGGAGTTAGTCTTTAAAAAGAAGACTAAATTAGTTTTTAAAAGAAGACTGAGTTAAAGTCATTAATAGGAAACTGAGTCAGTCTTTAAAAAGAGACTAAGTTAGTAATTAAAAAGAGACTGAATCCAAGTCTTTAAAAGGAAAGGCTAAAGGCTAGCCCCGACAAAACCAACCCTCCCCGCCCCCCGGGGGTCCGAGGGGAAAAGCCTAAAGGCCTCCCCGGGGGGGTGGGAAGGGGGTTAGCGGGGTCTAGCTGGCTAGCCCCGACAAAACCAACCCTCCCCGCCCCCCGGGGGTCCGGGAAGGAAAAGCCTAAAGGCCTCCCCGGGGGGGTGGGAAGGGGGTTAGCGGGGTCTAGCTGGCTAGCCCAGACAAAACCGACCCTCCCCACCCCCCGGGGGTCCGGGGAGGAAAAGCCTAAAGGCCTCCCCAGTGGGGTGGGGGGGGTTAGAGGGGTCTAGCTTGCTAGCCCCGACTAAACCAACCCTCCCCGCCCCCCGGGAGGGTGGGGGGGGGGGTAGAGGGGTCTAGCTGGCTAGCCCCGACAAAACCAACCCTTCCCGCCCCATGGGGGGGTGAGGGGGGTAGAGGGGTCTAGCTTGCTAGCCCCGACAAAACCAACCCTGCACGCCCCCCGGGGGTCCTGGGAGGAAAAGCCTAAAGGCCTCCCTGGGGGGGTGGAAGGGGTTAGAGGGGTCTAGCTGGCTAGCACCGACAAAACCAACCCTTCCCGCCCCCCGGGGGTCCGCAGAGGAAAAGCCTTATGGCCTCCGCGGGGGGTTGAGGGGGAGGTTAGAGAAATCTAGCTGCCTAGCCCCGAAAACACCAACCCTCCTTGCCCTTTGGGGGTCCTGGGAGGAAAAGCCTAAAGGCCTCCCCAGGGGGGTGGGGGGGAGGTTAGAGGGTTCTTGCTGGCAAGCCCCGAAAACACCAACCCTCCTTGCCCCCAGGGGGTCCTGTGAGGAAAAGCCTAAATGCCTCCCCGGGGGGGTGGTGGGGAGGTTAGAGGAATCTAGCTGGCGAGCCCCGACAACACCAACCCTCCCCGCTCCCCGGGGGTCCTGGGAGGAAAAGCCTAATGGCTTCCCCGGGGGAGTGGGGGGGGGGTTAGAGAGGTCTAGCTGGCTAGCCCCGACAAAACCAAATCTCCCCGCCCCCCGGGGGTCCTGGGAGGAAAAGCCTAATGGCTTCCCCGGGGGAGTGGGGGGGAGGTTAGAGAGGTCTAGCTGGCTAGCCCCGACAAAACCAACCCTCCCCGCCCCCTGAGGGGATGTGGGGGAGGTTAGAGGGGTCTAGCTGGCTAGCCCCGATAAAACCAACCCTTCCCGCCCCCCGGGGGTCCTGGGAGGAAAAGCCTAAAGGCCTCCCCGGGGGAGTGTGGGGGAGGTTGGAGGGGTCTACCTGGCTAGCCCCGACAAAACCAACCCTCCCTGCCCCACGGGGGTCCTGGGAGGAAAAGCCTAAAGGCCTCCCAGGGGGGGTGGGGGGAAGGTTACAGGGGTCTAGCAGGCTAGCCCCGACAACACCAACCCTTCCTGCCCCCTGGGGGTCCTGGGAGGAAAAGCCTTAAGGCCTCCCCGGGGGAGTGTGGGGGAGGTTAGAGGGGTCTACCTGGCTAGCCCCGACAAAACCAACGCTACCCGCCCCCCGGGGGGTTAGAGGGGTCTAGCTGGCTAGCCCCGACATAACCAACCGTCCCTGCTCCACGGGGGTCCTGGGAATAAATGCCTAAAGGCCTCCCCGGGGCGTGGGGGTGGGGTTAAAAGGATCTAGCTGGCTAGCCCCGACAAACCCAACCCTCTTTGCACTCCGGGGGTCCTGGGAAGAAAAGCCTAAAGGCCTCCCCGGGGGGTGGGGGTGGGGTTAGAAAGGTCTACCTGGCTAGCCCCGACAAAACCAACCCTCCCCGCCCCCTGGGGGGGTGGGGGGGGTTAGAGGGGTCTAGCTGGCTAGCCCTGACAACACCAACCCTCCTTGCCCCTCGGTGGTCCTGGTAGGAAAAGCCTAAAGGCCTCCCCGGGGGAGTGGGGGGAGGGTTAGAGGGGTCTAGCTGGCTAGCCCCGACAAAACCAACCCTCCCCGCCCCCCGGGGGGTTAGAGGGGTATAGCTGGCTAGCCCCGACAAAACCAACCCTTCCCGCCCCCCGGGGGGTTAGAGGGGTCTAGCTGGCTAACCCCGACAAAACCAACCCTCCCCGCCCCCTGTGGGGGTGGGGGGGGTTAGAGGGGTCTAGCTGGCTAACCCCGACAAAACCAACCCTCCCTGCCCCACGGGGGTCCTGGGAGGAAAAGCCTAAAGGCCTCCCCGGGGGGGTGGGGGGAAGGTTAGAGGAGTCTAGCTGGCTAGCCCCGACAAAACCAACCCTCCCCGCCCCCTGGGGGTCCTGGGAGGAAAAGCCTAAAGGCCTCCCCAAAGGGTGGGGGTGGGGTTAGAAGGGTCTAGCTGGCTCGCCCCAACAAAACCAACCCTCCCCGCCCCCTGGGGGGATGGGGGGGGTTAGAGTGGTGTAGCTGGCTAGCCCCGACAATACCAACACTCCTTGCCCCACAGGGGTCCTGTGAGGAAAAGCCTAAAGGCCTCCCCGAGGGGGGGGGTGGGGAGGTTAGAGGGGTCTAGCTGGCTAGCCCCTACAACACCAACCCTCCTTGCCCCCAGGGGGACCTGGGTGAAAACGCCTAAAGGCCTCCCCGGGGGGGTGGGGGTGGGGTTAGATGGGTCTAGGCTGGCTAGCCCCGCCAAAACCAACCCTCCCCGCCCCCCGTGGGTCCTGGGAGGAAAAGCCAAAAGGCCTCCCCGGGGTGGTGGGGGTGGGGTTAGAGGGGTCTACCTGGCTAGCCCCGACAAAACCAACCCTCCACGCCCCCCGGGGAGTTAGAGAGGTCTAGCTGGCTAGCCCCGACTAAACCAACCCTTCCCACCGCCCGGGGGTCTTGGGAGGAAAAGCCTAAAGGCCTCCCCGGGGGAGTGTGGGGGAGGTTAGAGGGGTCTAGCTGGCTAGCCCCGACAAAACCAACCCTTCCCGCACCCCGGGTGTCCAGGGAGGAAAAGCCTAACGGACTCCCGAGGGGGTGGGGGTAGGGTTAGAAGGGTCTAGCTGGCTAGCCCCGACATAACCAACCCTGCCCGGCCCCTGGGGGGGTGGGGGGAAGGTTAGAGGAGTCTAGCTGGCTAGCCCCGACAACAACAACCCTCCCTGCCCCCCGGGGGTCCTGGGAGGAAAAGCCTAAATTCCTCCCCGGGGGCGTGGGGGGGAGGTTAGAAGGGTCTAGCTGGCTAGCCCCGACAAAACCAACCCTTCCCGCCCCCCGGGGGTCCTGGGAGGAAAAGCCTAAAGGCCTCCCCAAGGGGTGGGGGTGGGGTAGAAGGGTCTTAGCTGGCTAGCCCCAACAAAACCAACCCTCCCCGCCCCCTGGGGGCGTGGGGGGGTTAGAGTGGTCTAGCCTGGCTAGCCCCCGACAATACCAACCCTCCTCTGACCCAAAGGGGTCCTGTGAAGGAAAAGCCTAAAGGCCTCTCGGGGGGGGGGGGGGGGGGTTAGCGTGGCCTAGCTGGCTAGCCCCTACAAACAACAACCCTCCCTTGCCCCCAGGGTGGACCTGGGTGAAAACGCCTAAAGGCCTCCCCGGGGGAGTGGGTGGGTGGGGTTAGAAGGTCTAGGCTGGAAGCCCAGCCAAAACCAAACCCTCCCCGCCCCCCGTGGGTCCTGGAAGACAAAGCCTAAAGGCCTCCCCGGGGGAGTGGGGGGTGAGGTTAGAGGGGGTCTAGCACTGGCGTAGCCCCGACTAAAACCAACCCTCCCTGCCCCACGGGGTCCTGTGAGGAAGAGCCTAAAGGCCTCCCCGGGGGGGTGGTGGGGAGGTTTGAGGGGTCTAGCTGCCTAGACCCGACAACACCAACCCTTCCCGCCCCCCGAGCGTCCTGGGAGAAAAAGCCTAAAGGCCTCCCTAGGGGGGTGGTGAGGGGGTTAGAGGGGTCTAGCTGGCTAGCCCCGACAAAACCAACCCTTCCCGCCCCCCGAGCGTCCTGGGAGAAAAAGCTTAAAGGCCTCCCTGGGGGGGGGGGGGTTAGAGGAGGCTAGCTGGCTAACCCCGACAACACCAACCCCCCTTGCCCCCCGGGGGTCTTAGGAGGAAAAGCCTAAAGGCCTTCCCGGCGAAGTGGGGGGGGGTTAGAGGAGTCTAGCTGGCTAGCCCCGACAAAACCAACCCTCCCCACCCTTTGGGGGGGTGGGGGGAGGTTAGAAGGTTCTAGCTGGCAAGCCCCAACAAAACCAACCCCCCCCCCACGGGGGTCCTGTGAGGAAAAGCCTAAAGGACTCCCCGGGGGGGTGGTGAGGGGGTTATAGGGGTCTAGTTGGCAAGCCCCTACAAAACCAACCCTTCCGGCTCCCCGGGGATCCAGGCAGGAAAAGCCTAAGGGCTTCCCCGGGGGGGTTGGGGAGGAGGTTAGAGGGGTCTAGCTGGCCAGCCCCGACAAAACCAACCCTCCTTGCCCTCCGGGGGTCCTGGGAGGAAAAGCCTAAAGGCCTCCCTGGGGGGTGGGGGTGGGGTTGGAAGGGTCTAGCTGGCTATCCCCGACAAAACTCACCCTCCCCGCCCCCCAGGGGTCCTGGGAGGAAAAGCCTAAAGGCCTTCCCAGCAGAGTAGGGGGGGTTAGAGGAGTCTAGCTGGCTAGCCCCGACAAAACCAACCCTCCCCACCCTTTGGGGGGTGGGGGGGGGGTTAGAGGGGTCTAGCTGGCAAGCCCCAACAAAACCAACCCTCGCCGCCCCACGGGGGTCCTGTGAGGAAAAGCCTAAAGGCCTCCCCGGGGGGTTGGGGGGGAGGTTAGAGGGGTCTAGCTGGCTAGCCCCGACAAAACCAACCCTCCCCGCCCCCTGGGGGGGGTGGGGGTGAGATTAGAGGGGTCTAGCTGGTTAGCCCTGACAACACCAACCCTCCTTGCCCCACAGGGGTCCTGTGAGGAATAGCCTAAAGGCCTCCCCGGGGGGGTGGTGGGGAGGTTAGAGGGGTCTCGCTGGCTAGCCCCGACAAAACCAACCCTCCCCGCCCCCCAGAGGGTTAGAGGGGTCTAGCTGGCTAGCCCCGACAAAACCAACCCTTCCCGCCCCCCGGGGGGGTGAAGGGGTTAGAGGAGTCTAGCTGGAAAGCCCCAACATAACTAACCATCCCCGCCCCCTGGGGGGGGGGGGGTGGAGTTAGAGGAGTCTAGCTAGCTAGCCCTGACAAATCCAACCCTCCCTGCCCCACGGGGGTCCTGGGAGGAAAAGCCTAAAGGCCTCCCCGGGGGAGTGTGGGGGATAGAGGGGTCTAGCTGGCTAACCCCGAAAAAACCAACCCTCCCCGCCCCCTGTGGGGGTGGGGGGGGTTAGAGGGGTCTAGCTGGCTAACCCCGACAAAACCAACCCTCCCTGCCCCACGGGGGTCCTGGGAGGAAAAGCCTAAAGGCCTCCCCGGGGGGGTGGGGGGAAGGTTAGAGGAGTCTAGCTGGCTAGCCCCGACAAAACCAACCCTCCCCGCCCCCTGGGGGTCCTGGGAGGAAAAGCCTAAAGGCCTCCCCAAAGGGTGGGGGTGGGGTTAGAGGGGTCTAGCTGGCTCGCCCCAACAAAACCAACCCTCCCCGCCCCCTGGGGGGATGGGGGGGGTTAGAGTGGTCTAGCTGGCTAGCCCCGACAATACCAACACTCCTTGCCCCACAGGGGTCCTGTGAGGAAAAGCCTAAAGGCCTCCCCGAGGGGGGGGGGTGGGGAGGTTAGAGGGGTCTAGCTGGCTAGCCCCTACAACACCAACACTCCTTGCCCCCAGGGGGACCTGGGTGAAAACGCCTAAAGGCCTCCCCGGGGGGGTGGGGGTGGGGTTAGATGGGTCTAGGCTGGCTAGCCCCGCCAAAACCAACCCTCCCCGCCCCCCGTGGGTCCTGGGAGGAAAAGCCAAAAGGCCTCCCCGGGGAGTGGGGGGGGGGGGGTTAGAGGGGTCTAGCTGGTTAGCCCCGACAAAACCAACCCTCCCCGCTCCCCGGGGGATTAGAGGGGTCTAGCTGGCTAGCCCCGACAACACCAACCCTCCTTGCCCCACGGGGGTCCTGGGAGGAAAAGCCTAAAGGCCTCCCCGGGGGAGTGTGGGGGAGTTTAGAGGGGTCTAGCTGGCTAGCCCCGACATAACCAACCCTCCCCGCCCCCTGGGGGGGTGGGGGGAGTTAGAGAGGTCTAGCTAGCTAGCCCCGAAAAAACCAACCCTCCCCGCCCCCCGGGGGTCCTGTGAGGAAAAGCCTAAAGGCTTCCCCGGGGGGTGGTGGGGAGGTTAGGGGGTCTAGCTGGCTAGCCCCGACAACACCAACCCTCCTTGCCCCACGGGGGTCCTGGGAGGAAAAGCCTAAAGGCCTCCCCGGGGGAGTGGGGGGGGTTAGAGGGGTCTAGCTGGCTAGCCCCGACAACACCAACCCTCCTTGCCCCCCGGGGGACCTGGGAGAAAAAGCCTAAAGGCCTCCCCGGGGGAGTGGGGAGGGTTAGAGGGGTCTAGCTGGCTAGCCCCGACAACACCAACCCTCCTTGCCCCACGGGGGTCCTGGGAGGAAAAGCCTAAAGGCCTCCCCGGGGGAGTGGGGGGGTTAGAGGGGTCTAGCTGGCTAGCCCCGACACAACCAATTCTCCCCGCCCCCTGGGGGGGTGGGGGGGGTTAGAGGGGTCTAGCTGGCTAGCCCCGACAACACCAACCCTCCTTGCCCCCCGGGGGTCCTGGGAGGAAAAGCCTAAAGGCTTCCCCGGGGGGGGGTTAGAGGGGTCTAGCTGGCTAGCCCCGACAAAACCAACCCTCCCCGCCCCACGGGGGTCTTGGGAGGAAAAGCCTAAAGGCCTCCCCGGGGGAGTGTGGGGGAGATTAGAGGGGTCTAGCTGGCTAGCCCCGACATAACCAACCCTCCCCGCCCCCTGGGGGGGTGGGGGGAGTTAGAGAGGTCTAGCTAGCTAGCTCCGAAAAAACCAACCCTCCCCGCCCCCCGGGGGTCCTGGGAGGAAAAGCCTAAAGGCCTCCCCGGGGGGTGGGGGTGGGGTTAGAGGAGTCTAGCTAGCTAGCCCTGACAAAACCAACCCTCCCTGCCCCACAGGGGTCCTGGGAGGAAAAGCCTTAAGGCCTCCCCGGGGGAGGGGGGGTTAGAGGGGTCTAGCTGGCTTACCCCGACAAAACCAACCCTTCCCGCCCCCCGGGGGGGTGAGGGGGTTAGAGGAGTCTAGCTGGAAAGCCCCGACATAACTAACCCTCCCAGCCCCCGAGGGGGGTGGTTAGAGTTAGAGGAGTCTAGCTAGCTATCCCTGACAAAACCAACCCTCCCTGCCCTCCGGGAGTCCTGGGAGGAAAAGCCTAAAGGCCTCCCCGGGGGAGTGTGGGTGAGTTTAGAGGGGTCTAGCTGGCTAGCCCCGACATAACCAACCCTCCCTGCCCCCCGGGAGTCCTGGGAGGAAAAGCCTAAAGGCCTCCCCGGGGGAGTGTGGGGGAGTTTAGAGGGGTCTAGCTGGCTAGCCCCGACATAACCAACCCTCCCCGACCCCTGGGGGGGTGGGGGGAGTTAGAGGGGTCTAGCTAGCTAGCCCCGAAAAAACCAACCCTCCCCGCCCCTCGGGAGTCCTGGGAGGAAAAGCCTAAAGGCCTCCCCGGGGGGTGGGGGTGGGGTTAGAAGGGTCTAGCTGGCTAGCCCCGACAACACCAACCTTCCTTGCCCCACGGGGGTCCTGGGAGGAAAAGCTTAAAGGCCTCCCCGGGGGTGGGGTTAGAAGGGTCTAGGCTGGCTAGCCCCGCCAAAACCAACCCTCCCCGCCCCCCGGGGGTCCTGGGAGGAAAAGCCTAAAGGCCTCCCCGAATGGGGGGGGGGTTAGAGGGGTCTAGCTGGCTAGCCCCGACAAAACCAACCCTTCCCGCCCCCCGAGCGTCCTGGGAGAAAAAGCCTAAAGGCCTCCCTAGAGGGTGGTGAGGGGGTTAGAGGGGTGTAGCTGGCTAGTCCCGACAAAACAGACCCTTCCCGCCCCACGAGGGTCCTGGGAGGAAAAGCCTAAAGGACTCCCCGGGGGGGTGGTGAGGGGGTTATAGGGGTCTAGTTGGCAAGCCCGTACAAAACCAACCCTTCCGGCTCCCCGGGGATCCAGGCAGGAAAAGCCTAAGGGCTTCCCCGGGGGGTTGGGGGGAGGTTAGAGGGGTCTAGCTGGCCAGCCCCGACAAAACCAACCCCCCTTGCCCCGCGGGGGTTTTAGGAAAAAAAGCCTAAAGGCCTTCCCGGCGGAGTGGGGGGGGGTTAGAGGAGTCTAGCTGGCTAGCCCCGACAAAACCAACCCTCCCCCCCCACGGGGGTCCTGTGAGGAAAAGCCTAAAGGACTCCCCGGGGGGGTGGTGAGGGGGTTATAGGGGTCTAGTTGGCAAGCCCGTACAAAACCAACCCTTCCGGCTCCCCGGGGATCCAGGCAGGAAAAGCCTAAGGGCTTCCCCGGGGGGTTGGGGGGAGGTTAGAGGGGTCTAGCTGGCCAGCCCCGACAAAACCAACCCTCCTTGCCCTCCGGGGGTCCTTGGAGGAAAAGCCTAAAGGCCTCCCTGGGGGGTGGGGGTGGGGTTAGAAGGGTCTAGCTGGCTATCCCCGACAAAACTCACCCTCCCCGCCCCCCAGGGGTCCTGGGAGGAAAAGCCTAAAGGCCTTCCCAGCAGAGTGGGGGGGGTTAGAGGAGTCTAGCTGGCTAGCCCCAACAAAACCAACCCTCCCCACCCTTTGAGGGTGGGAAGGAAGTTAGAGGGGTCTAGTTAGCAAGCCCCGACATAACCAACCCTCCCCGCCCCCGGAGTGGGTGGGGGGGTTAGAGGGGTCTAGCTGGCTAGCCCCTACAAAACCAACCCTTCCCGCTCCCCGGGGATCCGGGCAAGAAAAGCCTAAGGGCTTCCCCGGGGGGTTGGGGGGGAGTTTAGAGGGGTCTAGCTGGCTAGCCCCGACATAACCAACCCTCCCCGCCCCCTGGGGGGGTGGGAGAAGTTAGATCGGTCTAGCTAGCTAGCCCCGAAAAAACCAACCCCCCCCCGGGGGTCCTGGGAGGAAGAACCTAAAGGCCTCCCCGGGGGGTGGGGGTGGGGTTAGAAGGGTCTAGGCTGGCTAGCCCCGCCAAAACCAACCCTCCCCGCCCCCCGGGGGTCCTGGGAGGAAAAGCCTAAAGGCCTCCCCGGGGGAGTGGGGGGGGTTAGAGGGGTCTAGCTGGCTAGCCCCAACACAACCAACCCTCCCCGCCCCCTGGGGGGGGGGTGGGGGTTAGAGGTGTATAGCTGGCTATCCCCGACAACACCAACCCTCCTTGCCCCCCGGGGGTCCTGGGAGGAAAAGCCTAGAGGCCTCCCCGGGGGAGTGGGGGGGTGGTTAGAGGAGTCTAGCTGGCTAGCCCCGCCAAAACCAACCCTCCCTGCCCCCCAGGGGTTTTGGGAGGAAAAGCCTAAAGGCCTCCCCGAGGGGTTGGGGGGGAGGTTAGAGGGGTCTAGCTGGCTAGCCCCGACAAAACCAACCCTCTCCGCCCCCCGGGGGGTTAGAGGGGTCTAGCTGGCTAGCCCCGACAAAACCAACCCTCCCTGCCCCCCGGGGGTCCTGGGAGGAAAAGCCTAAAGGCTTCCCCGGGGGAGTGGGGTTAGAGGGGTCTAGCTGGCTAGCCCCGACAAAACCAACCCTTCCCGCCCCCCGGGGGGGTGAGGGGGTTAGAGAGGTCTAGCTGGAAAGCCCGGACATAACTAACCCTCCCCGCCCCCTGGGGGGGTGGGTGGAGTTAGAGTAGTCTAGCTAGCTAGCCCCGAAAAAACCAACCCTCCCTGCCCCACGGGGGTCCTGGGAGGAAAAGCCTAAAGGTCTCCCCGAGGGGTTGGGGGGAGGTTAGAGGGGTCTAGCTGGCTCGCCCCAACAAAACCAACCCTCCGCGCCCCCTGGGGGGGTGGGGGGGGTTAGAGTGGTCTAGCTGGCTAGCCCCAACAATACCAACCCTTCTTGCCCCACAGGGGTCCTGTGAGGAAAAGCATAAAGGCCTCCCCGGGGGGGTGGTGGGGAGGTTAGAGGAGTCTAGCTGGCTAGCCCCTACAACACCAACCCTCCTTGCCCCCAGGGGGACCTGGGAGAAAAAGCCTAAAGGCCTCCCCGAGGGGTTGGGGAGGAGGTTAGAGGGGTCTAGCTGGCTAGCCCCGACAAAACCAACCCTCCCTGCACCCCAGGGGTCCTGGGAGGAAACGCCTAAAGGCCTCCCCGAGGGGTTGGGGGGGAGGTTAGAGGGGTCTAGCTGGCTAGCCCCGACAAAACCAACCCTCCCCGCCCCCCGGGGGGTTAGAGGGGTCTAGCTGGCTAGCCCCGACAAAACCAACCCTTCCCGCCCCCAGGGGGGTGAGGGGGTTAAAGGGGTCTAGCTGGAAAGCCCCGACATAACTAAACCCTCCCCACCCCCTGGGGGGGTGGGTGGAGTTAGAAGAGTCTAACTAGCTAGCCCCGACAAAACCAACCCTCCCTGCCCCCGGGGGTCCTGGGAGGAAAACCCTAAAGGCCTTCCCCGAGGGGTTGGGGGGGAGGTTAGAAGGTTTAGCTGGCTAGCCACGGACGAAAACCAACCTCCCTGCCCCACGGGGGTCTTGGGGAGGAAAAGCCCTAAAGGCCTCCACAAGGGGTGGGGGTGGGTTAGAGGTGTAGCTGGCTAGCCCCGACAAAACCAACCCTCCCCGCCCCGGGGCCTGAGGAAAAGCCTAAAGGCTTCCCGGTGGGGGGGTTAGAGGGTCTAGCTGGCTAGCCCCGACAAATCAACCCTCCTGCCCCCAGGGGTCCTGGGAGGAAAAGCCTAAGGCCTCCCCGGGGGGGTGGGGGGGGGTTAGAGGGCTCTAGCTGGCTAGCCCCGCAAAACCAACCCTCCTTGCCCCCAGGGGGACCTGAAGAAAAAGCCTAAAGGCCTCCCCGGGGGGGTGGGTGGGTTAGAAGGGGTCTAGGCTGGCTAGCCTCGCCAAAACCAACCCTCCCCGCCCCCCGGGGGTCCTGGGAGGAAAAGCCTAAAGGCCTCCCCGGGGGAGTGGGGGGGGGTTAGAGGAGTCTAGCTGGCTAACCCCGACAAAACCAACCCTCCCCACCCCCCGGGGGGTTAGAGGGGTCTAGCTGGCTAACCCCGACAAAACCAACCCTCCCCACCCCCCGGGGGGTTAGAAGGGTCTAGGCTGGCTAGCCCCGCCAAAACCAACCCTCCCCGCCCCCCGGGGGTCCTGGGAGGAAAAGCCTAAAGGCCTCCCCGGAGGAGTGGGGGGGGATTAGAGGGGTCTAGCTGGCTAGCCCCGACAAAACCAACCCTTCCCGCCCCCCGGGGGGGTGAGGGGGTTAGGGGGTTAGAGGGGTCTAGCTGGAAAGCCCCAACATAACTAACCCACCCCGCCCCCTGGGGGGGTGGGGGGAGTTAGAGGGGTCGAGCTAGCTAGCCCCTACAACACCAACTCTCATTGCCCCCAGGGGGACATGAAAGAAAAAGCCTAATGGCCTCCACGGGGGGGTGGGGGTGGGGTTAGAAGGGTCTAGCTGGCATAGCCCAACAAAACCAACCCTTCCCGCCCCGCGGGGGTCCTGTGAGAAAAAGCCTAAAGGCCTCCCCGGGGGAGTGGGGGGGGGGGTTAGAGGGGTCTAGCTGGCTAGCCCCGACAAAACCAACCCTCCCCGCCCCCCGGGGGGTTAGAGGGGTCTAGCTGGAAAGCCCCGACAAAACCAACCCTTCCCGCCCCCTGAGGGGGGTGGGTGGAGTTAGAGGAGTCTAGCTGGCTAGCCCCGACAAAACCAACCCTCCCCGCCCCCCTGGGGGTTAGAGGGGTCTAGCTGGCTAGCCCTGACATAACCAACCCTCCTTGCCCCCCGGGGGTCCTGGGAAGAAAAGCCTAAAGGCCTCCCCGGGGGAGTGGGGGGGGTTAGAGGAGTCTAGCTGGCTAGCCCCGACAAAACCAACCCTCCCCGCCCCCCGGGGGTCCTAGGAGGAAAAGCCTAAAAGCTTCCCCGGGGGGGTGTGGTTAGAGGGGTCTAGCTGGCTAGCCCCGACAAAATCAACCCTCCCTGCCCCCCGGGGGTCCTGGGAGGAAAAGCCTAAAGGCCTCCCCGGGGGGTGGGGGGGAGGTTAGAGGGGTCTAGCTGGCTAGCCCCTACAACACCAACCCTCCTTGCCCCCAGGGGGACCTGGAAGAAAAAGCCTAAAGGCCTCCCCGGGGGGTGGGGGTGGGGTTAGAAGGGTCTAGGCTGGCTAGCCCCGCCAAAACCAACCCTCCCCGCCCCCCGGGGGTCCTGGGAGGAAAAGCCTAAAGGCCTCCCCGGGGGAGTGGGGGGGGGTTAGAGGGGTCTAGCTGGCTAAGCCCCGACATAACCAACCCTCCCCGCCCCCGGGGGTCCTGGGAGGAAAAGCCTAAAGGCCTCCCCGGGGGAGTGGGGGGGAGGTTAGAGGGGTCTAGCTGGCTAGCCCCGACATAACCAACCCTCCCCGCCCCCTGGGGGGGTGGGGGAGTTAGAGGGGTCTAGCTAGGCTAGCCCCG